>CM075982.1:52011804-52096467 GCA_038087875.1 Malacoraja senta
GAGAGGGAATCTTATAGAAACATATAAAATAATTAAGGGATTGGACACGCTAAGTTCAGGAAACATGTTCCCAATGTTGGGGGAGTCCAGAACCAGGGTCCACAGTTTAAGAATAAGGGGTTTTAGAACTGAGATGATAATTTAGAACTGAGAACTATTTATTTTTTTATTAGAAGTACGGTAAATTACAGTAATACACAACACATATATCTTAATACATTTTTTGTACCGCTTAATTTTTTTGAGCTTTAAAAGAAAGATAGAAGTAAGAAAAGTAAAGAAAGTGCGCAAGAGTCGTGAAGTGCAAGAGAGTGTTGGGAAAAGAAAGCCCCTTAGAAAAGAAGTTAGAGAAGGAAGTAAAGTAAGAAAGTAGACCCTAGAAAAGAAAGAAAAAGAAAGTAGGAACAATTGCAGAAAGGGACTACCAACCAAGTCTGTTTTTGTTGTTTTACCTCCCATTACCAGGTCCTGATACCATTTGTTTATTTATTTATTTTTTAAATTACTATTGCACCTCATGCTTGTAATAGGTCCAGAAACATAGACCACGTCTTTTGGAATTGGTCTGCTTTACCTGCTAAGAGGAATCTCATCTCTTCCAGATGTAATGTTTCAAACATATTTGATGTCCACATTTTTATTGTTGGTGTGGGTGCATTTTTCCAGAATTTAAGTATGAGCTTTTTTCCCATTATTAGCCCGTAATTGAATAAATTCTTCTGATACACGTTTAATTCATGGATACCTTCCGATATTCCAAAAATGATCCATTCTGGTTTTAGTACTAGTTATATTTTAATTAATTTTGAAAAAATATCAAATATTTCATACCAGAATTTTTGTACAAAAAACAAAAGAATGCGCTATGGTAGCTTCTTGACATAGACATTTATCACAGATTGGTGAAACATTAGGAAAGATTTTATTTAATTTAGTTTTTGAATAATATAGTCTATGTAATGTTTTGAATTGGATAAGCGTATGTCGTACGTTGATCGAACATTTATGCACCTGTAGTAAATGATTATCCCAGCTCTCTTTTGAAATTTTTATAGTTAATTCTTGTTCCCAGTCTCTTCTAATTCCATCTGTTGTGGGTATTTCTATGTTTAAAATGATATTATATAAGTACGATATTAAATTAGCTGATTCCGCCTTTGTCTGCATTGCTTCATCTAGTAAGTCGGAAGGCATATTATGATAGTCTTTTGTGTATTTTTTCAGATAATCACGAATTTGTAGATATTTAAAATATTGGTTATTTTTCAAATTATATTTCAGTTGTAGTTGTTGAAATGATAGTAATTTTCCCAATTCATACAGATCTTCGAGCATTTTGATTCCCATTCTTTCCCATTGTATAAATGATTTGTCTATGATTGAAGGTTTAAACAATGGGTTATTGACTATTGGTATTGAGAGAGATAGGTTTCTTAATTTTAGATTCTGTTTTATTTGTTTCCATGTTCTAATTGTGCTATATATAATTGGATTTTTATTATAATTGTTATTATTCAAATTTATTGGAGAGAGAATAATCGCTCCTATATTACTCGGGGAGCAGTCCCCTTTTTCCATTACAATCCAGTCCGCCTGCTGGGCAGAATTGTCCAGCAGGTGAATCATATTTTTAATATTTACTGCCCAATTATAATACATAAAGTTAGGGAGCGCTAGACCCCCCAACTCTTTTCGTTTATTAAGGTGTGCGCTTTGTATTCTATGGGATTTATAGTCCCATATAAAATTTGTAATGTCTGAGTCCAATTTTTTGAAAACCTTTTTTGGGAGATATATAGGTATTGATTGAAATAGGTATAGGATTTGTGGTAAGAAAATCATTTTTATAGCATTTATTCTGCCTATTAAGGACATCGGAAGTGTTTTCCAGAATTTAATCAAATTATTTAATTTCTTAAGTAAGGGATTATAATTGGCTTTAAACATATCCTGGTAATTTCTAGTAATTTCAAATCCCAAATATTTGAATTTTACTGTAGCTATTTTAAAGGGGAATTTCCTGAGGTGTGTTGAGTCTTTTGGTTTTATCGACATAATTTCACTTTTGTTCCAATTTATTCTATATCCTGAGAAGGATCCAAAGTCCTCAATTAAATTTAATATATTTGGTATACTAATTTGTGGTTTTGTGATGTACAGTAGTACATCATCGGCATATAGGGATATTTTGTTATTTGAATATTTTGTATTATAACCGTAAATATCCAGGTGTGTTCTCATTTTTTCAGCAAGGGGTTCAATTACCAAAGCAAATAACAGCGGTGATAATGAACATCCTTGTCTATTGCCCCTTGATAGTTCAAATTTCGAGGATAATATATTATTAGTTAGTATTCTAGCCGTAGGTTTGTTATATAATAGTTTTATCCATGCAATGAAGTTCTCTCCCAATTGGAATTTTTGCAATACTTTAATCATATAGTCCCATTCTACTTGATCAAACGCTTTTTCTGCGTCCAGTGAGATGATAGATAACTCTTGGTCATGAGATTTATGTGAGTGCATTATGTTAAGCAAACGTCTCAAATTATTGAATGAATGTCTCTTAGGTATAAATCCTGTTTGATCCTCATTTATTAGTCTACTGACATACCTGCTTAGTCTACTGGCTAGTGTTTTCGCTATTATTTTTTGATCCGTATTTAACAAAGCAATAGCTCTATATGATCCTGGTTCTTCTATATTTTTTAAATCTTTTTTAAGTATTAATATGATCGTTGATTCTGCTAGTGTTTCAGGTAAGTTTTGCTCTTTAAAAGCATATGTATACATTTTCTGTAATCGTGGAGTAACTATGGCGTAAAAAGATTTATAAAATTCATTACTGAATCCGTCTGGTCCTGGTGTTTTTCCATTCTTTAGAGTTTTTATTGTGTCTTCTATCTCCTTAGAAGTAATTTGTGCTCCCAGTTCCTCTTGTTCCCTCAGTTCTAATTGTGGTAGGTTACAGTTATCTAAAAATTCTGGAATTTTATTATTGTCTATTAACGTTTTAGATGTGTATAGATTCTGATAAAATTTTATCAGGAAAAACTTTTTCATCAGTGAGTTGTGAATTTGTGGAATTCTCTGCCTCAGAAGGCAGTGGAGGCCGATTCACTGGATGCATTCAAAAGAGAGTTAGATAAAGCAATTAGGGCTAGTGGAATCAAGGGATATGGGGAGAAGGCAGGAACGGGGGTACTGATTGTGGATGATCAGCCATGATCACATTGAATGGCGGTGCTGGCTCGAAGGGCTGAATGGCCTACTCCTGCACCTATTGTCCATGTATCTATGTAATCCTTCTTCAGACTGCCTAGTCTGAAGATGGGTCCCGACCCAAAATGTCACCTGTTCCTTTTCTCCAGAGCTGCTGCCTGACCCGCTGAGTTCCAGCAGCATTTTGTGTCCATCTGCTGGAGGAACTCCACGGGTCAGGCAACATTTGTGGAGGGAATGGACAGGCAACGTTTCGGGATGGGACCCTTCTTCAGACCCGACCCGTCACACCGTCTGTTGATTCCCCCCACAGATGCCTCCTGACCTGTTGACTTCCTCCAGCAGTCTGTGTTTCCCTTTCTCATGGTTCGAAGTCTATGCACAGTTCCTTCAACATTATAATAGGAGCTAGCGTGTCAGGCTTAATTGCATCTAATTGTGTGATTAATTTTTCCTTTCATCCTCCCATTAAGTGTGTGCCCTGATCGGCATTCAGAGCAGTAGTGTTCAGACATTACCGCAGAGTTCTAACTTGCCCCCTTTGTTTCACAGCATGGGACAGACTGCATGCCTAATGGAAGGTAAAGAATTAAAGTGTGTCCGTCCTTCATAGAACTTAGAACATCGAACAGTGCAGAGCAGGAACAGAGCCTTCAGCCCACGATGACTGTGCCAAACATGATGCAAGACCTCTGCCTGCACGTGATCCACATCCCTTCATCCCTGCTTATCCATGTAGGTATCAAAAAGCCACTTAAACGCCACTATCGTATCTGCCTCCACCACCACCTCTGGGAGTGCGTTCCAGGGACTTATCACCCTCTAGGTTAAAAAAAAACTTGCCCCGCACATTTAAACTATGCCCTTCCCGGAACATATGGTGAGATAATATGATCATCATACGATAACATATGATGAGCGTTTGATGGCACTGTGCCTATACTCGCTGGAGTTTAGAAGGATGAGGGGGTACCTCATTGAAACTTACCAAATAGTGAAAGTCCTGGATAGCGTGAATTTGGAGAGGATGTTTCCACTAGAGAGTCTAGGACCAGAGGCCATAGACTCAGGATAAAAGGACGTACCTTTAGGAGATGAGGAGGAATTTGGTGGATCTGTGGAATTCATTGCCACATAAGGCTGTGGAGGCCAATTCAATGGATAATTTTAAGGCGGAGATTGATAGATTAATTAGTATGGCTGTCAGAGGATATGGGGAGAAGGCAGGAGAATGGGGTTGAGAGGGAAAGATAGATCAGCCTTGATTAAATGGTGGAGTAGATTTGAATGGCCTAATTTTGCTCCTATGACTTATGAACTCTCACCTTAAAGCTATGCCCTCTGGTATTTGATATTTCCATCCTGGAAAATAGGTTAATAAAACACTCTTGACTCTCTATTCTCCCCTCTTGGGTTGTAAAGGGCTGTCCTTTGTTTTGCACCCAGCTTTGTGAAGACTTTCCGGGGCGGTGATGTGAGCCAGCATCGATCGCCACGTGCTCTGTAGATCCCAGGCACATTTTGCCTGGATGAAAGCTACAACTGAAGGTGATACACGGCCGCACCAAGCCTCTTTGCAAAGGGAAGGGTTCGAAGTGATTAGCGGGATTAGTGTCACTTTAGAATGTGCAGGCGATTAGCACAGAGTGGAATTACTCAACGTGCCTGAGAGTAATTAGGAGGTGAGAGCTTTTCAATTCACTTGTGTATTGGAAATTGCAGCAGAAAATATATTCCGGTGAAGATACAGAAACGTTGCAGAAAGTGGATGATAATTATCAGTGAAGTTCATGCTGTAAGGCAGACTGAATCATACACAGCAGGTCCTTCGGACCAACTTATCCATGCCGACCAAGATGCTCAATCTAAGCTCATTCCATTTGCCTGTATTTTGCCCAGATCCTTCGTAACCTTTCCTTTCCATGTAACAGTCCAAGTGTCTTCTAAATACTGTTATAGTACCTGGCTCAACTACCTCCTCTGACACCCCAGTGGTATGAGGGTAGTTCACATCCCAGCGGTATGAACATTGACTTCTGTAACTTCAGATAGCCCTTGCTTTCTCTCTCCATCCTCTTCCCCTTCCCAGTTCTCCCATTAATCTTACTGTCTCTGACTACATTCTATCTTTGTTCCGCCCCGTCCCCTGACATCAGTGTGAAGAAGGGTCTTGATCCGAAACGTCACCCATTCCTTCTCTCCAGAGATGCTGCCTCACCCGCTGAGTTACTCCAGCATTTTGTGTCTACCTACCTCCTCTGACAGCTTGTTCCATACACCCACCACCCTCTGAGTGAAATAGTTTCCCCTCAGGTTCCTATTAAATGTTTCCCCTCTCACCTTAAACAAATGTCCTCTTGTTTTTTGATTCCTTAGGTAAAAGACATATATATTCACCTTATATATTTCCCTCATGATTTTAAACACCTCTACAAGATCACCCCTCAGCCTCCTGCACTCCAAAGATGTCTCAGACTCCTATACCGTCTTCCCAATGGCATGGATGAAATGAGAGCAAGGCCAGGGTGTGACGGATAGAATGGCACAGGTAGAAGAATGTACCTCCTTACCTGATGGGAGAGGAGAGGTAGAGAAATGTGAAAACGCATACCTCTTGATTCAGGAACAGTATCTTCCCAGCTATTATCAGGCAACTGGACCATCCTATCACCGACTATTGAGTGGTACTGACCCACCATCTACCTCATTGGAGACCCTTGGACTATGTTTAATTGGACTCTACTGGACTTTATCTTGCACTCAACGTTATTCCCTTTATCCCGTAACTGTACACTGTGGATGGGTCAATTGTAATCATGTATAGTCTTTCCGCTGACTGGGTAGCATGCCATAAAGCATACACTAGTGGACCAGTGGACAGGTTTAAGGTGAGGGAGGAAAAGATTTAATAGGAACCTGATGGGTAACGTTTTTACACAAAGGACGGTGGGTGCATGGAACGAGCTGCTGGAGGAGGTATTTGAGGCAGGTACTATCAAAACATTTATGAAACATTTAGACATGATACATGGATAGGATAGGTTTAGATGAATGAGAGCCAAACGCATGAAGATGGGATTAGTGTAGATGGGACATGTTGGTCGGCGTGGGCAAATTGGGCCGATGGGCATGATTCCATGCTGTATGACTCTAAACTATAAAAAGGCTTTTCACTGTACCTCAATACATGTGACAATAATGAACTAATACGATATTGCAAGGTAAAGTTGATGCCTTCCGCCGCCAGAGACCCGAGTTCAATCCTGACTACTGGTGTTTGTCTGTACGGAGTTTGTACGTTCTCCCCATGACCTGCGTGGGTTTTCTCTGGGATCTCCGGATTCCTCCCACATTCCAAAGACGTACAGGTTTGTAGGTTATTTGACGTGGTAAACTTGTAAATCGTCCCTAGTCTGTGTAGATTGGTGTTAATGTGCGGGCATCACTGATCAGCGTAGACTCGGTGAGCCGAAGGGCCTGTTTCCATGCTGTATCTCTAAACTAAACTAAACTAACTTGTCAGAACATAATCCAGCGATTGCTGCCATTGCTGACTGGTAGGGGTGTCGAAGCAAAGGGAAGGTCATCATTTGCTAATTGGACGTATAGATTACCTGCGCATTATTATGATCAATAGTTGACTCAGTAACTCGATGGGGATGCAGCAAAGATTCTCGGCAAAGACCCCGGAAATTCAGAGGAGAAATGAAGGATCAAGCAATTTGCAGCCACTGCTATTTAATCTGAAATGCATGAGAGTGGCATTTACGCTGAGCTGAATTTTATTTTGCAAACTTCTATTAACAGATTCTATTTACTTACCTTGCTCTTTGTGCCTTTTCATGCTGATTTGTCAGATTTATGCTTAATGCATATGATGTGAGTTTACACCTCTTCATGGCTGTGTTCCTAATGATATCAGGGCTGATGCCTCAGAGTTCTTCTACCTTGCACTTCACAATACCTGTGATGTTATGCAGTCTACGCTACTACCTCCGGATCGAAAACAAAACTAGTCTCAATGTGGCAAGGAAGCTGAGCACAAAGTCTTGCCTTCCTGAGATCTGAAGCAGTCAAGAAATAACAGAATGGCTTTAGACTTTACTTTAGACTTTAGAGATACAGCGCGGAAACAGGCCCTTCAGCCCACACTGATCAGCGATCACCCCGTACCCTAACTCTTTCCTACACATTGGACCCGGGACTCCGGCACTGCAAGGCAGCAACTCTACCGGGTTCGATCCTGACTATGGGTGCTGTCTGTATGGAGTTTGCACGATGCCCACATGGGTTTTCTCCAGGTGCTCCGGTTTCCTCCCACACTCCAAAGACGTACAGGTTTGTAGGTTAATTGTCTTCTGTAAATTGTAAATTATCCCTAGTGTGTAGGATAGTGCTAGTGTACGGAGAGATCGTTGGTTAGCACGGACTCGGTGGGCTGAAGGTCCTGTTTCCTCGCTGTTTGGCAAAAGTCAGTCTAAAGTCAAAACTCAGTGGGTCAGGCAGCATCCCTGGAGAACATGGATAGATGATGTTTCAGGATGAGACCCTTCTTTAGACTGCAATGTGAAGAAGGATCCCGAACCAAAACACTGTTGTTCTCCATGTTCTCCTATCCATGTTCTCCAGAGATGTGGCCTGACCTGCTGAGTTACTCCAGCATTTTGTGTCCTTTTGTGTATTAACCAGCACCTGCATGTCATTGGTTCTGTTGTAGAAAGTATCCTGACAGCTTCTTGGATTTCAATGACTCCATGATACTTTATTGCCGCATGTACCTAGGTATGGTGAAATGCTTAGCTTTGCATACAACCCGGTAAAATTAGATAGCGGAGCACACCTAGGCAGTACACAAGAGTCGACAAAGTTACAAAATGTACCGAAGAGTCCTCCTGACTGCCTGCCTTCCGTCGCAGCCCCCCTCACCCCAGGTCCCCCTTCGTTCTCAGCGACCCCTCTCCTCCCCCCCCCTCCCCCACTGGGATTTGGAGGTCTCTCCAGGGAACTGAATCTTGCAGTGTTCCAGTGAATCTCTCCAGCACACTCACTGAGGTGAGACATCCTTCTCCCTGTGCTGTCCAGCCCAGCACGGAGTGATGGATGTTTTTTGGCTTTCTTCCCTCGTTCGCTAAAAAAAGATTTGTTAAATTCTTTACTGTGAAGACAAAGCACTTTCAGATCCTTGTCATCCAATTATTGCCTGCCACTATGGGGATAGATTCTACACCGTCTCCTTCTCAGTGGCTTGAGGCCCAGTGACAACATGGCTGACACGTCACCGCTCTTGGCCACTGCAAGGGCACTCTCGGAGCTGGGCCTGTCCTTGTCTGGTTGGGGTGCCCACGGGATTGGCATTGAAGCACAATAATAATGCTTAAAATCCCAAACAAAACCAGAAAATGCTTGAGACGTTCAACAGGTCTGCCTAAGACAGCACGAAATCACAGAGAGTTGTACATGCAGCCCAGTCCATCACACAGACTGGACTCCCCACTACTGACTACATCTACAGGCTGCCTCTGAAAAGCAACCAACAAGGGTAGCCCAGTGGCGCAGCAGTAGAGTTGCTGCCTTACAGCGCCAGAGACCCGGCTTCGATCCTGACTACAGGTGCTCTCTGTACGGAGTTTGTAGGTCCCTATGACCGTGTGGGTCTTCTCTAGTTTCCTCCTACATCCCAAAGACGTGCAGGTTTGTAGGTTAATTGGCTTCTGTAAATTGTCCCCAGTGTGTAGGATAGAGCTGGTCAGCATGGAGTCGGACTGAAGGGCCTGTTTTTCACGCTGCATCTCTAAATAAAACTAAAACTAAAACATAATCAAAATCATAATCAAAGACCTTTCTCACTCATCCGGTGATGTGTCAACTATGTTGTCAACCCTTCTTCTCCCCTCTCCTGTCGGGCAGACAATAGAAAAAGTTGAAAGCATGTACCACCAGACTCGGGACAGTTTCTTCCCCACTTTTATCAGACTGCTGAATGGTCCTCTCATGAGCTAGGATGCAGCCCTGATCTTCCAACCTGCCTCGCTGTAGACTTTATTCCTTGGAGCATAGGAGGTTAAGAGATAATTTTATAAAATCATGTGGGGAAAAGATAGGGTGAATGCACAGAGTATTTTACCCAGGGAAGGGGAATCAAGAACTGGAGAGCATGGGTTTCAGGTGAGGGGGAAAAGATTTAATAGGAACCTGAGGGACAACGTTATTACACAGAGAGCGGTAGGCAATGTTTTTTTTGTGACAGTACATGACGCTACAGCATCTGGCACCTTGAGAAGTTAAAGACTAGATTGATATACAGCAGCCAATTGCTATATGTGTACTGCTATATACTGTTATCTCTTCTTGGGCCCCCATCGGTCATGGCTGACCATGGGTGTCATTCCCAAAATGGAGGACGCCTCTGCGTGACTTTGTTTAACGTGGGGAGACTGGTGCATAGACAGCCACCCCACAGTCCTTGACAGATCTGGGTCAGGATCCAGTGGCATGGAGTCCAAGACGACCGGAGATCCTTTTCTGCTGCAACCTTCATCCGCCTTCCCAGCCATTGTGATGCTCCACTAAGGTCAGCCATCGTCCTCCGCCTGTTCCATCGCTGAGGTCTTGGTTGGATTGCTTTTTGTCAGAGACCTCCCCCTCGACCTTACCGCCATGGGTGGCCCTACCAGGAGCATTGCTCCAGACAGCATCGCTCTCAGTATCTCAGGTCTCCACCACGATAAGGTGACAATCCACGGAGAAGTATACTGTTATATATCTACAGAAAAAACATTAGTGGTGGATATATGGAACGAGCTGACAGAGGTCATAAGGCCAATGATGGGAGCAGAATTAGGCCATTCGGCCCATCAGGTCTACTCCGCCATTCAATCATGACTGATCTATCTCTTCCTCCTAACCCCATTCTCCTGCCTTCTCTTTCAAGAGAGAGGTAAGGCCCTGTCCCACTTTCCCGAGTTACTCACAAATTCTCCCGAGTTTTCCCCTTGATTCAAACTCGGAGAATGTCCGTAGCGAGTCCGTAGGAGTCTGTAGCGAGTCCGTAGATGTTTCGTAGTGGCTCGTAATGCCAGCCGTAGGTACTCGGGGCATCAGGTAGGTCGGGACGTTTTTTCAGCATGTTGAAAAATGTCAATGAGTCAAAAGAATAGCCCCGAGTACCTATGGCTGGCTATTACCGTAATTCTCTGAGTTTGAATCAAGGGGGAAACTTGGGAGAATTCGTGAGTAACTCGGGAAAGTGGGACAGGGCCTTTAGATTTAGCTCTTAGGGGTACTGATTTTAGATGATCAGCCATGATAATATTGAATGGCGGTGCTGGCTCGAAGGGCAGAATGGCCTACTCCTGCACCTATTTTTCTCTGTTTCCCCATAACCCCTGACATCCATACTAATCAAGAATCTGTCTATCTCTGCCTTAAAAATAGCCACTGACTAGGTATGTTACAAAACTTACCTTCAGTCACGCTGTAATTCTGCCACTGGCTGTGTGCGCGATTATGGCGCCTTTAAGGGGGGGGCGGGGTTAAAACGCGGTTTCTCCTCCCTTGTCCGGAATTATATTTCGTTGGAGTACAAGCGTTGGCTGACAAATCGTTCCTAGTGGCGTTTTGTGAATTTTTTATTTTTATTAAATCGTCAATGTCAGCGCTCGAGTAATTTAAAAAGCAGCTCCTGAAGCGTCAACGCCGATAACGGGGACGGATTTCACACACGGGACAAGTAAACGAAAGTGGTTTCTTTAAATGTATAAAAGTGCTTCTTAAGAAGCCTTTAATTCACAATTTTTCATGCGACAAGGTGATTTTATTCCCCGAAGTAACGGCAGTATTTTTCATGCCAATACGGGGTTAAATTCACTGCAAATGAACGTTCCAAAAGATCGCGTTCCAGAAATCCTCACTCACAAGATGATTTAAATGCCCATTAATTTACAGGTATTAAACATTCAATTCCTTCCATTTGGCCTGTAAATTCATGAAAATGAGATTTAAAAATTATGTTATATTGTGAATTATTGTGTGAATGTTATTTGGACACTTAGGCTATTTAAAAATGTTAATCTATTCTTAAGAAATTGATAGATGTTTAGATCTAGTAATTGAATTTTGTAATTAGCTACAATTAGGTAACTAACTAATTATATGCTTACTTTCATGTCTTCTAAGTAAGATTGTTTCATATTTGTTTCAGAATGCTTCAATCTATAATAACTGAAAATTTCTTTCAGTTATCTTAATTTTTAAGAAAGTTATGGGCTTTTAACTGTCCTCGATCACAGCTTTTGTGTTAAGTCAATGGAAAAGCAATAGGGAACAAGATGCTAATTTCCGAGTATGAAAATGGCCAAAACTTCGTTAATACTGAAGATATGAAAGTGAATTAGGTGTCAAATTAAACTTATTTTTATGCTTTATCTGATGGGATAAATTGCAGACTTTATTTTTAAAATCTCAAAATTTTGTAACATTGCTACATTGACTTGGCCACCACAGCCTTCTGTGGCAAAGAATTCCCGAGATTCACCACCCCATGACGGAAAAAAAATCCTCATCTCCTTCCGAAACGAATCGTCCTTTAAGTCTGAGGCTATAACCTCTAGTCTAGACTCTCCCACTAGTGGAAACATAAAAAGAGGAGGTAGTTGAGGTAGGTACAATTACAATATTTAAAAGACATTTGGCAGGTACATGGATAGAAAGGCATTATCATAAGATTACAGGACATAGGAGCAGAATTAGGCCATTTAGCTCATCAAGTCTGCTCGGCCATGCAATCATGGCTGATCTATCTTTCCCTCTCAACTCCACTCTCCTGTCTTCTCCCCCTAACCTTTGACGATGCCCTTACCGATCAAGAATCTCCATCGCCATCTATGGCAATGAATTCCACAGATTCACCATCCTCTGGCTAAAGAAATTTCACCTCATCTCCATTCTAAAGGTTCGTCCCTTTTTCTGAGGCTGTGCCCTCTGGTTCTAGACTCTCTCATTAGAGGTATATGAGGCATGGACAAATGGGACTAGTTTAGCGGGGACATTTTGGTTGGCGGAGACAGGTGGAGCTGAAGAGTTTCCGTGCTGTCTGAGACTATGACTATTTAGACATTAGAGACACAGCACGGAAACAGGCCCAGAGATCACCCTGTACACGAGCACTATCCTACACACAAGGGACAATTTGCAATTTTACCGAAGCCACCTAACCTACAAACCTGCACACCTTTGGGAGCACCCGGAGAAAACTCACGCAGTCACTGGGTGAATGCACAAACTCCGTACAGACAGCACCCGTCATCAGGAGCGAACCAGTCTCTGGCGCTTGTGTAAGGCAATAACTCTACCTCTGCACCGCTGTGCTCTCACAATGGGTGCAAACTCTCCGAGTCCTGTGGGAAGGTCACGGCTCTGTCGGAGCCAATCCCTTACAGAGGTGGGCACACTGCTTAGCAGCCACAAGGTGTTGAATTATTGATAGATTCAGTGAACAAAAATAAACACTCGTTAAACAGACAGTCAGTGCAGGAGGATCCCACGGGACCAGGCTTTACAAGTAGCGGCGAGGGAGAACAGTCACAGCAGCAAATATGATCATTTGGATGCAGGCAGCCAGCTCGCTCACTCACTGCCTAAACTATTCTCTATCTTCAGTTTGGAGATCATCTGAATTTAAATGTGCCTTCTGGTCTCTTCAATTAGGAAAGACCTTCTCCGGTTTGAATGAGCTTCATTAAGGACTCCCCTCCTCGTCCACAGAAACGATGCTGCTGGTTTAGCGGCACGCTCCGGGTCTGCTTTAACTGTGGAGACGCTTCTCGCTCCGAGCACTTGATTCCTCTCGGCTGCACGGGTGGAGGTGTAGGAACCCTCGATGACTCACTCGATCCCTTCTCACTCGCTACACTCCGCTCTTCAGGCTTCTATCCACGCGTCATCTCATGTGGTTAACGGGGCTACTCTGGTGGCTCTTTAGTGTTAGTTTAGTTTTAGCTTACTTTAGTTTAGTTTGGTTTTAGTTTAATTTAGTTTTAGTTTTGTTTATTTTGCTTCATTTAGTTTTAGTTTAGTTTAGTTTCGTTCTGTTTTAGTTAAGTTTTAGTTAAGTTTGGTGATACAGCATGGAAATCTCTTCAGCCCTTCGGCCCCACAGAGCCCACATCAACCAATGATCACTCGTTCACAGTAGTTCTATGTGGTTCCACTTTCACATCTACATGTTACAGAGTGCCAATTAGCCAACAAACCCGTAGAAACAAAGAACTGCAGATGCTGGTTTATACCAAAGCCAGAGACAAAGTGCTGGAGTCGGGACTTTTTCCCCGGGTTGAAATGTCAAAGACCAGAGGACGTCGGTTTAAGGTGAGAGGGGTAAAGTTTAAAGGGGACGACCTGGAAACGATTGACCTGGGGCAAATCTAACTTTGGGAAAATATGCCTATTTGCCATTCTTGCATTAAAATCTCCACAATCGTTTAGTTTGGTTTAGTTTAGTTTAGTTTAGTTTATTACCACGTGCACCGAGGTACAGTGAAAAAACCTTTGTTGCATGCAAGCGGAAAAACAATTCATGATTACAATCGAGCCATCCACAGAAAGTAAGAAACGTTGCTGTCGGAGTAGTGATTTAAAAGAGTGGAGCGATTATAATGCGTGATTACAGAACCACTTGAGTGATCTGTAGCACACAAAGAGTCGCCTGGGTTGCGCGCCGTGAACGATTCATCTGGTGCCAGTTTCTAAGCATATGTCTTCAATAATATTCACTACTTAGAAATTTCTGATGAAAAAAATTATATATATAATGAATGGTCTGAAGAAAGTGATCAATCTAGTTTTTCAGATGAATCTTCTGGTATCCCACTGGAACTCAAGAGCATTTCTGAAGCAATAACTTACCGTTACAGTGCAATTATTCTAGGCAAAAGCTGACATGGAGTGCACTTGAAATACTAAATTACAGAAGGCTTTCAATAAAAATATACAATAAAGCTGGCAGCTGTTGGCTTTCATCACAGCAGAAATCTGATGGCTTTCAATCCATGGGCATTAGCTTCTCCAACTTTCCTCAATCAGGTTGCCATAGTAATGGCAACTCTGCAACCCCATCCTAACTCTCCATTGTAATTTCAATTCCCCATCCCTACCTCAACTCCCCATCCCCATCCTGATTTTAACTCTCCATTACGATCCCAAATCCCCATCTCCATCTCAATTCTTCCGATCCTCCATCTCCATCCCAACTGCCCCTTGCCATCTTGCGATTCTGAGGTGGATTAACAGGGTAGATGTCCAGATGCTTTTTCCAGTGGGGGTATCTAGAATCAGGGTGCATAGTTTGTGGTGATAAGGCGTCATCCATTTTTGACAAAGGAGAGAAATTCTCTCCTCTCAGAGGATTGTGAGCGGGCCATAGGAACAGCGGTGGAATTCCCTTTATGAAGTATTGCATAGATCTAAGCCCGAAGGATGTGATTATAGTTGGACATTGGGGTTTATGATGACTTTTCAGAGGGCTAAATTGATGGATTTTATGTCCCATTTGTACAATAGTGGCCTGTTTTAATGTACGATTTATCATGACAATCTGTTAACTCTCCTATCTTTCACTGAAGCCTTCAATAACCATCAAAGATCAGTAACATACCCTCCCCCGGATTGCTTCTAATTTAATTCCGTGCTGTAGTCATAGTGTTATAAATGCCACTATCGCTTTGGACGTCATGGTGGCGCACCGGTAGAGCTGCTACCTCACAGTGCTAGAGACCCGGATTTGATCCTGACTGCCAGTGCTGTCTGTACGGAGTTTGCACATTCTCCCTGTGGCCATGTGGTTTCCTCCGGGTGCTCCGGTTTCCTCCCACACTCCAAAGACATACATATTTGTAGGTTAATTGGCTTTGGTAAAATTGTAAATTGTCCCGAGTGTGTAGGATAGTGTTGGTGTAGAGTGATCGCTGATCAGCGCAGACTCGGTGGGGCGAAGGGCCTGTTTCCATGCTGTATCTCTAAAGTTTGAAGTCTACAGTCTAATGACAGGACAGTGTGTAGCTGGGGGGCAACTCGCCAATGGTGGTGTTCCCCAAGCTTTCCCTGCCCTAGTACTTCTAGCTGGTTGAGGTGGGTTTGGAAGGAGATTTGTAAGGAATCATTGCGAGTTGCTGCATTGTCTATAATTGTCTAAAGTTGGGGGTAGGGAGTTGGTGACGGGCGGGTTTGGAACCAGGAGTGTTCATCAGAGCTGAGTTATAGCAAGTGCTGACACCAAGCTGCGGGATGATTAGTATTTACTGTTGTGAGAGAATCTTGCAGCGATGAGGTGATGTCTGTGAAGGCAGGCGAGGAGCACTGAGCTGCCAACATCAGCAGAACAGCTCGGCGATGCAGTTAATTTACTGTGCAGCCCGCCCGAGAACATTGGTCGCCTTCAACATTCTCCGCGGCTACTGCCAAATAATTGGTGAACACAGTCACTCAAGCTTCGCTGTTTGTAAACCACCAATTGAAAATTAGAGTCTGAAGAAGGGTCCCGACCCAAAACGTCGCCTGTCCATTTCCTCCATGGTGCCTCCTGACCCACTGAATTCCGCCAGCACTTTGCACTTTGAACAATTGAAATAGGTTTAGGTTTATTATTGTCACGTGTACTGTGGTGCAGTGAAAGGTTTGATTTTCAAGCTATCCAATCAGATCAGATAATACCATACATATATACAATCAAAGCAAACTCATGTACAATAGATTGAGCAAAGGGGAAGATACAGAGTGCAGAATATAGTTCTCAGCATTGTAGCTCAACCTGTTCCATTGACAAAGTCCAATTTCCACAATGGGATAGAGGTGAATCGGACAGTATCCTAGCTTATGGAAGGATCGTTCAGAAGCATGATAACAGAGGGAAGAAGCTGTTCTACAGTCTGGTGGTGCACACTTTCAAGCTTCTGTTTCTTCTGCCGGACGGGAGCAGGGAGAAGAAGGAATGACCAGGCTGGGACAAGTCTTTGACTATGTTGCCGGATTTTCCAAGGCGGCATGAAGTGTAGATGGAGTCAATGGTGGGGAGTCTGGTCTGTGTGATGGGCTGAGGTACATCTACAACTCTCTGTTATTTCTTGCGGTCTTGGGCAGAGCTGTTCCCAAACCAAGCTGTGATGCAACCTGACATGTGTCACTGGGGACATGCCGAATAAGGAGAGTAAGAGGCAGTACACACTGCCCCTCCGTGCCATTGTAGAACCAAAGCTTGGGATGAAAAGCTGAATGAACTTGAGTTGATTGGTAGAAATATTGGCAGAACTATCTAATCATCCATTTGCTTCATTACGTCCCAGGGAATTAGAACTGGTGGACATTACTTGAGATAATGAGATGGATAATGAAATTGTTATATTTAAAATAAGAAAAGGGGATTTATTAAATGAGCTAATCAAACTCATAGGATCAAACTCCTGGCCTGAGTGGATTATATCCAGAGGGTGGTGGGTGTATGGAACGAGCTGCCGGAGGAGGTGGTTGAGGCAGGTAATATCGCAACGTTTAAGAAATACTAGATTAAATGGGACACGTTGTGTCCCATGTTCACATGGGAGGGCTGGTCCCCTAACGCAATATTCCACCTCTCCACCAATTCCAATATTGCTGGCCTGTGGGGGGGGGCGCTTTCTGGACCGCTAGTATGGGTGTTGTGGGCCGAAGGGACTGGTTTCCAGAAGGCTAGTATGGACTGTGGGCCGAATGGATTCTTGGGCTGGCAGCTCAGTCACTCAGGCCTGGTGGGCTGGCAGCTCAGTCACTCAGGCCTGGTGGGCTGGCAGCTCAGTCACTCAGGCCTGGGGGGCTGGCAGCTCAGAAACTGCCAGAAATTCTGCCCAAAACAGGCGAGTGACTCTGTGAAAGAGGAGGGGGAGAGGGTGGAGAATCAATTTTAGACATTTTTCATCTTTTTCTGCAGATCACAGCAATGAAGGAGGAAAGTCTATCCTGGCGTGGATGGCACAGGGAGGGGGAATACTTACTGATGGGCTGAAGGGACTCCTGGGCTAGTACAGGCATGATGGGTTGAAGGGGCTCTAAAAAAATCTGAATGAAATCTCAGTGAAAGGCACCTTTTCTGGACTTTTCCTGGCTTGGCACGGGCCTGTTGGGCCAAAATGCTCCTTCTGGGCTAATGCGGGCATTTGGGGCAAAAGTGACTGGTTTCCCGGCTAATAAGGGCCTTGTGGGCCGAAATTAGCGGTTTCAGGCAGGCCAAACAACTCATTTCATTTCCAATTGCATTGCAGTTTCAAGCACAGGGCAGGCCGAATAGCTCATTGCATTTTCATTTCACTTCCATTGCCATTGCAGTTTCAAACACAGGGCAGGCCAAGCCCAACAGCTGATTGCATTTTCACTTCATTTCCATTGCCATTGCACTTTCAATCAATCACAATACAATCAGTTTTATTCGTCACTTGCACATAAAGTGCAAGTGAAATGAATTTGCCAGCAGCGGTACAATAAAAAAGAACACACAAAAACACACTAAAAAAATTGAACACAAACATCCACCACAGCATTCATCACTGTGGTGGAAGACACAAAATTTGGCCAGTCCTCCTCCATTTTCCCCCATTGACAAGCACAGGGCAGGCTCAAGCCAAACAGCTGATTACATTTTTACTTCATTTCCATTGACATTGCACTTTCAAGCACAGGGCAGGCCGAAGCCAAACAGCTGATTGCATTTTCACTTCATTTCCATTGCCATTGCCAGTTTCAAGCACAGGGCAGGCCCAAGCCAAACAGCTGATTGCATTTTCACTTCATTTCCATTGCCATTGCACTTTCAAGCACAGGGCAGGCTCAAGCCAAATAGCTTATTGCATTTTCACTTCATTTCCATTGCCATTGCATTTTCAAGCACAGGGCAGGCTCAAGCCAAACAGCTGATTGCATTTTCACTTCATTTCCATTGCCATTGCACTTTCAAGCACAGGGCAGGCTCAAGCCAAACAGCTTATTGCATTTTCACTTCATTTCCATTACCATTGCAGTTTCAAGCACAGGGCAGGCTCAAGCCAAACAGCTCATTGCATTTTCACTACATTTCCATTGCCATTGCCGTTTCAAGCACATGGCAGGCTCAAGCCAAACAGCTCATTGCATTTTCAATTCATTTTCATTGCCATTGCAGTTTCAAGCACAGGGAGGCCAAACAACTCATTTCATTTTCATTAAGGGCTAACAAATCATATATTCAAGTACATTGCATACTCATAGTGTCCTGTAGTTTCCAGGCACAGACAGAGTCGTGACCTCTCCCTCACCATCTTGCAGACAGACTAAGCCACATCCACACGTCCGGGTTTTATAGTCCCTCCCCCCTCCCACCGAAGGGGCGTGGCCTTAATGGCGGTGATTGACAGGAGAGAGAATCTCACGATTTTTTAAACACTAATAAGTCTTTTATTTTTCATCGATGGGAAAAATCCTCTGGGCCTGCGCAGTGGAGGAGGACTGAGTAAGA
Organism: Malacoraja senta; assembly: GCA_038087875.1. Lineage (NCBI taxonomy): Eukaryota > Metazoa > Chordata > Chondrichthyes > Rajiformes > Rajidae > Malacoraja > Malacoraja senta. The sequence goes on from CM075982.1 coordinate 52,030,538, forward strand.
TGGCCAAAAAATCACAGCGGTGTGTGGTAGCTTTTTTTCTAAAATCAAAGCACAGTGCAAACAGGATGTGGTCAAGATGAGACTTTTAATTATATAGATTTAGACAGGTACATGGATAGGAAAGGTTTAGAGGGTTATGGGCCAGACGCAGGCAAGTGGGACTAGCGTAGATGGTACATGTTGGTTGGCGTTGGGCAAGTTGGGCTGAATGGCCTGTTTCCATGCGGTATGACTCTATGATTATAGCTTTAGGGTGAGAGGGGCAAAGTTTAAAGAAGTTGTTCGAGACAAGTTTTTTTATACAAAGGGTGGTGGGGGCCTGGAAGGTGTTGCCAGGGGTGGTGGTGGAGACAGATACCATATTGGCATTTGGGAGGCTTCCAGGTAAACATAAAACCAGGCAGAGGAGATTAGTTTCACTCAGCATCATGTTCGGCACGGACATTGTGGGCCGAATGGTCTGTTCTTGTGCTGTACGGTTCCTTGTTCTATGCTCTATAAATGCAAAAGCTTTAGTCCTTGGAAGCTGAAGACAATGAAAATTAAAATCAAGGATGCACAACACGGAAATACTGTCTAAACACTGCTCACGTACCTCCTGGGACAAGGAGCAAAAATATTTGTATCTATATTTCCATCAGGTGTTTCAAGATAAGATGATACTGACACGATGCCTTGCAATGCTTTAATATTTCATATTATTGGCATCCTGCTATTGACCTGCCTGAGGGTATCCACAGGGAAGGGGCTTTATGTGAGATGATGATATCAAAATGCAAGCTGCAACATAATTCTGCCACTGCAACCTGAACTGAAGGAGCACATTGAACATAGATACATTTCCCAAAGTGGAAAGGTTAAGAGAATGACCCTTATCACTGGAGGTATTAGGACAATGAGAACACATTTGGAGTACCGTGTTCAGGTTTGGTCACCATGTTAGAGAAAAGATGTTGTTAAACTGGAAAGAGTGCAGAGAAGATTAAGTTTAGTTTTATTTTAATTTATTGTCACTTGTTCCCGAGGTACAGTGAAAAGCTTTTGTTGCATGCTAACCAGTCTACACAAAGACAATGCATGATTACAATCGAGCCGTCCACAGTGTACAGTTACATGATAAAGGGAATAACGTGAATAACGTTTAGTGCAAGATAAAGTCCAGTAAAGTCTGATCAAATATAGTTGATGGTCTCCAATGATTTACAAGGATGTTGCCAGAACTTATTGGGGTTTAAAGTGCGAGGTGTTGCATTCTGCGAAATCAAACCAGGGCAGGACCTGCACAATGGATGGCAGGGCTCTGGGCAGTGTTGTAGAGCAGAGGGATCTAGGAATGCAGGTACATTGGCCTTCATGAGACAGAGTATTGAGTGTAGAAGTTGGGAGGTCATGTTATAATTGTACAAGATATTGGTGAGGCCACATTTAGAGTATTGTGTTCAGGTTTGGTCACCCTGTTATGGGAAAGTTGTTGTTAAGCTGGAAAGAGTGCAGAGAAGATTTACGAGGAAGTTGCCAGGATTTGAGGGCATGAGCTATAAGAAGATGTTGGGCAGGCTAGGACTTTATTCCTTGGAGCACAGAAGGATGAGGGGTGATCTTGAAGAGGTGTATAAGATCATAGGGGGAATAGATAGGGTAGAGTCACAGAGTCTTTTACGCAGTTGGGAAATCAAGAACCAGAACTTTGTATCTTTTTTGTAAACCAGCATCTGCAGTTCATTGTGTCTACCTACCACTTTAATGGTGCACAGCTAATCATGGTATGATCTAACCAGCTAATTGAATCAGCAGCCAGCTCCCTCCCGGCTGACACCCTGCACTAATTATCATCCAGGTTTAGACTTATGATGCTCACTGAGAGAGTTACTAATCATTTCCATTTGCTGTGTGTTCAATGGGTGATTTTGTTTTTAATATAATTTCGGCTTGCCTTTCCATAATTATCTCACTGTAGCCAATGAGATTTGAAACACCCCACCGTCATATTGGAGGTACTTTCTAGAGAGGGGGATTTATGCTTATGGAAAGGAGTCCATGTGAAAAAAGGATCTACATATTATTTTGAGCATCACACAACATCTGTAGACACAAGGAAATGCAGATGTAGGAATCTCGAGCAAAACACAAAGTGCAGGAGGAACTCAGCGGGTCAGGCAGCATCTGTGGATGGAATGGACAGGTGACTTTTTGGGTCGGGACCCTTCTTCAAACTGATTGTAGTCGGGGTGGGGGGATGGGGGAAGCTGGAAAAGAGAAGTGGGGATGGGGCAAAGCCTGGCCGGAGGGGGCGGTGGTTAGATTGGCAAATAAGTACAAAGGCTTGAGCTGAAAAGATGAGGCTGTCAGATAAGGAGAGAAGAGGAGTGAAATGTAAAGGCATAGGGAGGGAGGGGTAAGGGTGGAAGGAGACGGGGAGGAAAGGGGGTGGGATAGTTGGAGAAATTGTTGGGGGGAGCAGCACAGGAAAGAAAGGAGGAGGGAAAATGGGAGGTTACCTAAAATTGGAGCATTCAATATTCATACCGCTGTTCCTCCAGTTTGCGTGTGGCCTCACTCTGGCAATGGAGGAGGCCCAGGACGGAAAGGTCCAGAGATGCTACCTGACCCGCTGAGTTACTCCAGCTGACTCCAAGGTCAGCGTGGGAATGTGTAGATTAACCCTTATTAATCCATGCCATTTATAATCTCCAGTACACATATATGCATGCTACCCTTTTCATGGTATTACGGTACCACACAGCTTTACACTAGCAAGGTCAGCTGGCTCTCAGAAACCACGCCGAGCTGGAAGTGAATGGCTGGCAGTTTAAATGTTCCTGATTGCTTATGGAATAAAGATTGATCTTTCACTATGTGTGTTGTTGTGGATCATTCACAAACAGAATGGGAAGGGGAGTTAAACTAGTTAGTAACCAGGAGATCCAGCAGGCCTTGGGACATTGAATGCATGTGGGTTGTGAAATGGTCGCCTAGTCCATGGTTGGCCTTGCAAATGTATAAGTGGCAAAAACCATTTCCTTGTATCTTGTGCTAATTTTAGTTTCTCTTTCTACACGGTTTTCTCCCTTTTCCTGCGCTTCATTTACCTCAAGGGAAAGCTCTTCTACTGCAATCAAATCTGCGGATGGCCAAGAGGGGAAGAGGTTGGAGATGTTTGCTAATATATGGATAGGAAGGGTTTCGAAGCATTAGGGCCAAATGCAGGCACATGGGACTAGCCCAGTTTACCAACTTGATCAACATGGACAAGTTGGGCCAAAGGTCCTGTTTCCATAGCCTTTGGGCTCTATGGTTCTGAGGACAAAGGAAATTACAGGAACGACAGAATTTAAAAGCAAAGCTCGGATTTGCAAGTCCAGATGCAGTTTGACTAGAAGCATCGCATATGCCGGATTCTGATGGTTCGCCACTCTCTTCGCAGTGGTATTAGTTTAGAGATAAAGCGTGGAAACAGGCCCTTCGGCCCACCGAGTCAATACCAACCAACGATCACCTGTACATTCATTTCATCTTACACACTAGTAATGATTTACAGAAGCCAATTAACCTACACACCTGTACGTCTTTGGAATGTGGGAGAAAACCGGAGCATCCAGAGAAAACTCACACAGGGAGAACGTACAAACTCCATACAGACAGCACCCGTAGTCAGGATCAAACCCAGTCTCCAGTGCTATAAGGCAGCAATTCTACCACTGTGCCACTGTGCCGCCCCAGTATCTTAAAAGGAAACACAAATCAATTTACAAATGCATCGTAAATACATGGCAGACAATTCAGATGGGAATAAAAGCATTCTTGCTGCTTTGTATTGAAACCATCGTTAGACTGAAGCTCGCCTTGTGAAGAAATGCCTTTCAATTTGCATTGTCCCTGATCCAAAGGCTGGTGAATAAGTAGATCCAACACAATTACAGAGCCTTCCCTGGATGTGGCAGAGTTTGATCAGCGCAACGGGAGATTCAGGATAGTAAGAAAGATTGACTTGTGTTAGCCTCAGAACATCTCAGAGAAGGATAATTGAAGCCCAGTTCCTGTTGCCATGCAAAAGAAAAGGCAGCCATATTTTCACAGCAGGATTCCACTGACAGTTTACTGAGTGAGAGAATCATGAATGAGGAAGGAGTTACAACATAAGACGCTCGTCATTTATTTTCTGGAATTTTCTGCCCCTGAGCTTGGTGGAGGCCGAATCATTATATATCTCTAAGGAGAAGATGGATAACTGTTGGCGAGATCGAGGAGTTGAGGGCGACGGGGAACTGGCAAGTTAAGGTCAGCAGAGATCAGTCATGATCACATTGAAGGTGGAACAGTCTTGAGGGGCCAAGTGGCCGACACCTGCTCCTAGCCACTTCTTTTAGTTTTAGCTTTAGTGATACAGCATGGAAACAGGCCCTTTGGCCCACCATGTCCATGATGCCCACCTTAACCTGTTCACCCATTATCCCGCTTTTTCATCCGCTCCTGCAAACTAGGTGCAATTTACAGTGGGCCAATTAACCAACAAACTCGCATGTCTTTGGGATGTGGAAGGAAACCCACGTGGTCACAGGGAGAACGTGCAAACTCCACAAACAATGTGCAAGGTTGGGATCAAACTGGTGTCTCTGGCTCAGTGGCCATCTGTTTTAGTGTCGTTAACTGGGAGATAAAAATCTTATCCAGGATTTGAGAAAAGAAGTGGTGAAAAAGAGGGTGAGCTAGGAGAGAAGAAGGAGAGGGGGATGGAAACTCAAGGAAAATCAGGGTAAATCGAAGAGAGTAGAGAAGTGTGTGAGAGAGAGGAGGGGAGGAGGGAGGGGCAGACAGAGAGGTGAAGGACAGATCATGTTGAAAATCATAAATAACTTTGCTGTTCACTCTATTTATAAGAAGATTTTTTTGAAGATTTAAACCAGTATCTAGGGAGTATTCAGTGCAACTATTCTGTAGGTTCAGCAAAGAATTCTTTCAATTAGGAGATCAATTTCAGTGAAACCACAATTGCACAAGCCGCTATTTTTGGACGGGGAGGAGGTTCTCAGGATGAGATGAGCTGCTGTGTGGGGAATTCAAAATAATACGTTGCTGGTGATAGATGTTCACATTTACAATGGAGGATCGGCCTGCTTGGCAGGGAGTGATTAAAGCTCATTGTTTCCAAACCAAGTGTTCCCAAGGGGCAGCTTTTGCCACAAGATGTCGAGCCATTGACAGCATTCCCCTGGCGGAAGCTGAGAGAGATAGCGTGTGGTCTGACCACCAGCCAACCCACAGGGCGATCCATGACCTGGCGTGACCCTGACATAAGTCTGAGTTCAAATATAGTGGATGCATATCTCAACGTGGGGGTTTCTACCCATTTTGAATTCTGGCTATTGATGACAGATGGACGAATCAATCCTTCACAGCAACCTGGCTGTTGGTCACTCCCTTTCACTTTCCCACACCCACCTTTATGTCCTGGGTCTCCACCATTGCTGGAGTGAGGCCACACGCACGCAAACTAGAGGAACAGCACCTCATATTCCGCTTGGGTAGTTTACAACCCAGTGGTAGGGACATTGAATTCTCCAATTTTAGGTAACCTTTAACAATCCCCCCCCCCCCCCCCACTCCCCTCTTTCCACCACGCCCACCCCTTTCTCCCTCCACCCTCTGTGCCACACACCTAGACTCACACCTATTTCTCCCCCTCCCTCTCCACCAACATTCCTTCCTCTGGCTTCACAATTTGCAACTTTTGAATCCTTTCGTCTCACATTTTCATCTCTGGCCTTTGTCCAACCATTTGCCTCAAATACCTTCCTCACCTGTGTTCACCTATTACCTGCCACGCTTTGTCCTGTCTCTACTCTCTTTCAGTTTTCATCTTCCACCCCCACCCCCTACAAAATCAGTCTGAAGAAGGGTCCCAGCCAGACATGTCACCTATCTCCATTCTCCAGAGATGCTGCCTGACCTGCTGAGCTACTCCAGCACTTTGTGTCTCTTTTTTTGTGGTAAACCAGCATCTGCAGTTCCTTGTTTGGTCAGGTTTACTAAGTCAGAAGACGGGAGTAGACATTTCCGATCCACGCACATCCCAGCATTAATGGTGTGCCGCACTGGGACACCAAAGGCAGCCCTGCACCCCACTCAGTGACGGTGATATCCCAAGACTGCTAGTCAACAAAGTGTGAGGGAGACACCAAGAACTGCAGGAGCTGGTACTGCAGGAATTCTCCCAGTACAAAGTACTGGGAGAACTCACCGGGTCAGGCAGTATCTGTGGAGGGACAGGTGATGTTTCGGATCAGGACCCTTCTTCAGTCCGATGTATTTCTTTCATGGATGCTGCGTGTTCTGCTCAAGGGTGAGGGCATTCTACCTGAATCAATACTTAAAGCATCAATTGGTGTCATAGAGAAAAGGGCGGCACAGTGGTGACGCCGTTAGAGTCATTGCCTGGGCCTGTCAAAGTTCCGGGTTCAATCCTGACCTCGGGTGCTGCCTGTGTGGAATTTGCACGTTCTCCCTGTGACCATGTGAGTTTCCTCTCGGTGCTCCGGTTTTCTCCCACATCCCAAAGACATGCGGGATTGAAGGTTAATTGGCTCTCTGTAACTTACCCCTAGTGTGTAGGGAGTGGATGAGAAAGTGGAATAACATAGAACTAGTGTGAATGGGTGATCGCTGGTCAGAGAGCCGAAAGGCCTGTTTCTATGCTGCATCTTTCAATCAATCCCTGAATTAATTAGTCAATCAGCTCCGTTTAAGAGAGAGGAAAGAGCTCTGGGAGGCTGAACACAGTGACCAGGCGAAACGTGGAGTAGGCCATTTCACTGTAATCGCCTCTCTCATGTGAGTGAGGAGGAATTCCTGGGAATGTGGGGAGGATTAAAAAAACAGGACTAACGTGGTTGATAATGGGCAAAGACCTGTTGAGAGTGCTGTACCACTCCATGACCTATAGACTTTAGAGGCGCAGAGCGGAAACATGCCCTTTGGCCCACTGAGTCCGTGCCGATCAGCGATCACCCAGTACACTAGCACTATCCTACAAACTAGGGACAATTTACAATTTTACCAAAGCCAATTAACCTACAAACCTTGTACATCTGAAGTGTGGGAGGAAACCAGAACACCTGGAGAAAACCCACACTGATCACGGGGAGAACGTACAAACTCCGTACAGACAGCACTCATAGTCAGGATTTAACCTGGGTCTCTGGCACTGCAAGGCAGCAACTTTACCGCTGCGCCACTGTGCAACCCTACAGTTTGGGCTGTAAAATGACACCGAAACATGGCGACTTGCACTCATTGGGCTGTTTCTATACATTATGTATTTAATCGGGGATTGTAATGTATGGCACTAATCTTACTGATCTGTATGCAAAACAAGAATCTCACTGTACCTCGCTACATGTGATAATAAAGGAACCATTGATAGTTTTTAACTCTGCGACTGTGGAAAAAAGCCGGAGAACATTTCTGCAATATCTTTGGCACCTCTCCCTGTACATCCAGCTCCTGAAGGATTAAGAAAAATCCTGAGTGACGTTATCAGGTGAGCTGCGCTGTGGACTTTGAAAGCATCGCTGAGCTGAGGAGGAACAGGGATGGGAGAGAGACAATTCATGAGGTGAACAAAGTGTTGGGTCATCTTTTCCAATTAACCTTCCATAACTTGGTGGGGTATTCTGGAGTGAAGGTTATCGATCGCTGCTCTGCTAAAAATAACAAGATCACCTCCCGCCTTGTTCAGTTTCTGGATCGTTTCACACACACTGTCAATTGAAGCAAATCAAACATGGAAAGGAATTTGCATTAATATAGCACCTTTCACAGTTCAGTCCACTGTGGGGTGGTTACTGGTCGATATGGGAAGCATGGCTGCTAGTGTCCTACAGTGATACATTTCGGAGGTTGAGGGGAGGCCTGATAGAAGTATATAATATTATGAGAGACATAGATAGGATAGACAGTCAGAATATTTTCCCCAGTTTGGTGTTGTGGGCCAAAGGGACAGGTTTCCAGAGGGCTAGTATGGACATTGTGGGCCGAATGGATTCTTGGGCTGGTAGCTCAGTCACTCAGGCCTGGTGGGCTGGCAGCTCAATCACTCAGGGCTGGTGGGCTGGCAGCTCAGTCACTCAGGGCTGGTGGGCTGGCAGCACAGTCACTCAGGGCTGGTGGGCTGGCAGCTCAGTCACTCAGTGCTCGTGGGTTGGCAGCTCAGTCACTCAGGGTTGGTGGGCTGGCAGCTCAGTCAATCAGGGCTGGTGGGCTGGCAAATCAGTCACTCAGGGCTGGTGGGCTGGAAGTTCACACAGCTATTCCTTGAAATTCCATTTCAAGCAGAGTGCAGGCCATCATATTCAATTTCATAGCATTTCAAGCAGAGTGCAGGCCACCAAATTCAATTCCATAGCATTTCAAGCAGAGTGCAGGCCACCAAATTCAATTTCATAGCATTTCAAGCAGTGCAGGCCACAAAATTCAATTTCATTGCATTTCAAGCATAATGCAGGCCACCAAATTCTATTTCATAGCATTTCAAGCAGAGAGCAGGCCAGCAAATTCTATTTCATAGCAATTCAAGCAGAGTGCAGGCCACCAAATTCAATTTCATAGCATTTTAAGCAGAGTGCAGGCCTCCAAATTCAACTTCATAGCATTTCAAGCAGAGTGCAGGCCAACAAATTCTATTTCATAGCATTTCAAGCAGAGTGCAGGCCAGCAAATTCAATTTCATAGCAATTCAAGCAGAGTGCAGGCCACCAAATTCAATTTCATAGCATTTCAAGCAGAGTGCAGGCCACCAAATTCAATTTCATAGCATTTCAAGCAAAGTGCAGGCCACCAAATTCAATTTCATAGCATTTCAAGCAGAGTGCAGGCCACCAAATTCAACTTAATAGCATTTCAAGCAGAGTGCAGGCCACCAAATTTAATTTCATAGCATTTCAAGCAGAGTGCAGGCCAACAATTTGCCAAACAACTCATTGCATTGTCATTAAGGGCTAACAAATCATTTATTGCAAGTACATTGCAGACTCACAGTTCAGTTGATTCACAGCTTAGAATCACAGTTGAGGACTCTCCCTCACGATCTTCCAGAGTTACTGACTCACGTCCAGGCATCTGGGGTTTTATAGTCCTGCCCCCCCCCCCCCCGGAAGGGGCGCTACCTTCATCGTGGTGATTGACAGGCGAGAGGACCAATCAGCTGATCTCAAGATTTTTTAAACACTCATAACTTTTTTATTTTTCATCGATCGGAAAAATCCTCGGGGCTACCTCAGCGGAGGAGGACTGTGAGTAAGATGGCCAAAATTCATAGCGATATATGGTAGCATTTTTTCTAAAATCAATATACAGCGCAGACAGGAAGTGGTCAAGATGAAACTTTTAGTTAGAAAGATAAGTGCGGCAAGTCTTTTACACAGACGCTGGTGGGTGCCTGGAATGCGCTGCCAGTGCTGGTGGTGGAGGCAGATACAATAGTGGAAAATGCACAGAAGGTTTGCTCAGCTCCAAGTCCCACCAGTTGAGAGGTGAGTTGTATGCACCAGTCAGGCATTAGATGGGCACATGGATATGCAGGGAATGGAGGGATATGGATCACATGCAGGCAGTGGAGATCAGTTTAATGGCATAATGTTCGGCATAGGCATTGTAAGCTGAAGGGCCTGTTTCTACATTATTCCTTATTCTATGACTCCTGACTTTTAGTGACAGGAGCAGTATTTTGTGGTATGATTACAGGCATGTTTTGTTTTACAAGAGTGGTGGGTGCCTGGAACGCACTGCTGGGGGTGGTGATGGAGGCAGATACGATAGAGGCCTTTAGATAGGCACATGGATATGCAACCTGTTGACTCCTGAAGCAAGAGAGGCACTTCGTGAGGTCCTGAGGTCAAGAAGACTGCTACGGAAATTTAATGCAAGGCCCCCACCTGCTAATGCTGGGGCATTATATTAAAATGTTTTGGTGCATCTATGAACGGTGCGGGAAGCAGAAGATGGTGTGAAAACGCATACCTCCAGATTCAGGCAACTGAACCATCCCATCACCAACTAGATAGCAGTACTGACCTCCCATGTACCTCAGTGGAGATCCTCAGACTATTTTTAATCAGACTTCACTGGACTTTAACTTGCACTAATCATTACTCCCTTTATCCTGTAACTACACTGTGGACGGCTTTACTGTAAACACGCATAGTCTTTCTGATGACTGGATAGCATGCAACAAAAAAGCTTTTCATTTTAGCAACACTCAACAAACCAGGCAGCCGCTTGAGAGGAGAAACCGTTCATACTTTTGCTCAAGGACCTTCCATCAGGACTAACTGTGAACCTCACAATGGTGAACTGGGTGGACCAGGGACATTTATTACACTGTAATTCTGGCATCGTTGAGTCTCTAGCTGTTTAATTTTTTAATGGTCCGTAATGTCTCACAGAGCTATAATACACATGGATAGGGGGGGGGGGGGGGGAACAACTAATTAACCATTGACTTTTGCAATGTGCCACTATGCTTCAAAACTCCATTATTCCATTAGTGCTTTACAGAGCTGGGTCCTAATAGATTGCAGGCAACATCAGATCTATTTATAGCTGCAGTCACAAGCCAAGCTGCTATTCTTACACCGCGATACGGCAATTAATCAGGAGACATGCCGCTAACCTGAACTGCACAATATCTGAGGTCACATGGACAAACTCTGCATTTAAGCAGCAGAGAGCATACAGAGGGCTTGTCTGTCTCACAGGCTGTGTGTAGAAAGTCCCAACCCCACCCACATTCACATATACACACACAGACACACATACACACACACATCCAGACACATACTGACACACACACACATGTGCACGCAGACACACACACAGAAATGAACGCAAATGCACATACACATACACTAACTCACTAGTGAACACACACAAACACACACAGGCATAGATAGGGTAGACAGTCAGAGTATTTTTTTCCAGGGTAAACATGCAACTAGAGGGCATTGTTTTAAGGCAAGAGGGGCAAAGTTTAAAGGAGATGTGCAGGGAATGTTTTTTACACTGAGTGGTGGGTGCCTGGAACACGTTGCTGGGGTGGTGGTGGAGGCAGATACGATAGTGGCATTCAATAAACTTTTAGATAGACACATGGATACACAGGGAATGCAGGGAGAGGAGATTAGTTTAACTTGGTATCATGTTCGGACGGAGGACCTGTTTCTGCAATATTCTCCATTCAATATCTCCTGATTTTAGTGACAGGGACAATATTTCCTTGTACGATTGCAGGCATGTCTTGTTTAGTTCTGAGTGACGTTGTCAATTTCTGAGCTCGTGATGCCAAACAGTGTCTCTGTCGAAGACAGACACAAAGTGCTGGAGTAACCCAGTGGGTCAGGCAGCATCTCTGGAGAACACGGATGGGTGACATTTTGGGTTGAGACCCTTTTTCAGAATGTGAGTCAGAATGCGAGGGGGAGGAGAAAATATTATCTGTGTCACTTATCCGTGTGTTTCTGCTACAGACCTCCGGGGCCATGCCTGACTGGTGCATACAACTCACCTCTCAACTGGTGGGACTTGGAGCTGAGCAAACCTTCTGTGCATTTTCCACTGCTTAAAACGTGAAGGTTATGAAATTGTGTAAAGAAAGCTTCAGGATCCTGGTTTTCATAGATGAAGACATAGAGAATAAAAGCAGGGAAGTTGCATTGATATTTTACTTTAGATTAGTTTAGTTTAGAGATACAGCGTGTCCACTTCGGCCCAGAGACTGCGGCAACCAGCAATCACCTCGTACATTGGTACTGTCCTTCACATTCGGGACAATTTACAATTTTACCAAAGCTAATTAACCTACAAACCAGTATATCTTGGAGTGTGGGAGGAAACCGGAGCAACTGGATAAAATCCACGCGGTCACGGGGAGAATGTACAAACACCGTATAGACAGCACCCATAGTCAGGATCAAACCCAGGACCCTGGCACTGTAAGGCAGCAACTCTACCATTGCTCCACTGTGCTGCCCCTTGAATTCTTGAAGGCACTGATGTGAGTGCTGGCAACATCCTTGTAAATCTTCCCTGCACCCCCTCCAGCTTAATGGCATCTTTCCAATAGCAGGATGACCAAACCTGAACACAATATTCCAAGTGAACTTGGAATTACTCTTACAGCGTCTCGGGTGCTGTCTGTGTGGAGTTTGCATGTTCTCCCTGTGACCATGTGGGTTTTCTCCGGGTGCTCTGGTTCCTTCCCAAAGACATGCATGTTTGCAGGTTAATTGGCCCTCTGTAAATTGCCTGAAGACTGCAACGACCAGGTTCAGGAATAGCTACTTCCCCACAGCCATCAGGCTATTAAACTCGGCTCGGACAAAACTCTGAACATTAATAGCCCATAATCTGTTTATTTGCACTTTATCAGTTTATTTATTCATGTGTGTATATATTTATACAATGGTATATGGACACACTGATCTGTTCTGTATTCGTGCCTACTATATTCTGGTTTGCTAAAGCAAAGCAAGAATTTCATTGTCCTATCTGGGACACATGACAATAAACTCTCTTGAACTCTTGAGAAAGTGGGATAACATAGAAGCAGTGTGCAGGTGATCGATGGTCAGTGTGGACTCTGTGGGCCGAAGGGCCTGTTTCCACGCTGTATCGCTAAAACCAAAACAGTGGTGGGTTCGGATTCAGAAACAATGATCACGATAAAATTTCACTGACACATGGAGAACTTATGAGTTAATCAGAGAGAGCCAGCAGCGGTTTGTAAAATGCAGATCATGTTTGACGTGCCTAATTGTATTTTTTGCTGAAGAGCGAAGGTTGATGAAGAGAACGCAGTGGATGTTTTCCAAATGGATTTTGAAGAAGTGCTTGACACAACATCGCGCAGAGACTGCTTGATGAAACAGAAACCCATGGGCCAGTGGATAAACTTGGTGCAGAGGAGATGGACGGGAATGCTCGCAGGGACAAGACAACAACAGTGTTTGCACTACCATTGTTTTTTTCTCCAAATATATTCTTGCACAAATTTCTTGTTTTGCGCAGTCTTCTTTCTTTTAGAATTTTGTGTGTAATTTTTGTTTTTGTGTATTATCTGAGTATATGTCATTGCTGCCAGCAAGATTGTCACTGGACCTGTATCTCACCATACTAATGCAGATGACAATTAGCGTAGTTAAACTAGAAAGGGTGCAGAGAAGGTTTACGAGGATGTTGCCAGGACTTTAGGGCATGAGCTATAGGGAGAGGTTGGGAAGGCTAGGACTTTATTCCTTGGAATGCAGGAGGCTGAGGTGGTGATCTTCTAAAGGTATACAAAATCATAAGGGGAATAGATTGGGTTAATACACTGTTTTTTACCCAGAGTAGGGGAATCAGGAACCAGAAGTCATAGGTTTAAGGTGAGAAGGAAAAGATTTAATAGGAACCTGAGGGGCACCTTTTTCATACATTGTTATATGGAACGAGCTGCCAGAGGAGGTAGTTGAGGCAGGTACTAATGCAATATTTAAAAAGACATTTGGACAGGCACATCGCTAGGAAAGGTTTAGAGGGATATGGGGCCAAATGTAGGCTGGTGGGACTAGTGTAGATAGGTTGGTCAGCATGGGCAAGATGGGCCAAAGGGCCTGTTTCCACACTGTATGACTTTAAACAATAAGTTGAACAGGGCAATGGAAGGAATCACAAATCGTCTCCAGTTTGGAGCAGCCCTCGAACAGCACTGCAGTTCTGTGGAAAATCATTCCTTTTTTTGAGTTGGACTCTGACATTATTTTTTGCAAAGCTCAGCCAATGAAATTCTCTAAGGTGCTCGTTGCTTGTTGCCGTTCCTTGTAAAATGTTAATGAATGTGTCAGTCGTGATTGAGAATTTATTTTCAAGCTTGCAACTCCTCTCTGAGCTGTCAGTCTGTCATAAGATATCCACTGTTGGTGGAAGTATGATTTATAATACTGTACATGCAGGAAGTCTACATACTCATTAAAGTGGATTGAAACACCTGGGCAGGGGTGTCCCGGAGCATCCGAAACATGGGCTTCAGGATCAGCTCAAGGACGGTCATCCTCACAGTTGATTAGCATTCGTAGGAGGTTGCAACTAACTTGCCCAAATTCCCTCATAATTCTGACATCAGAAATCCAACTCAGATTCACATATTAAGTTTCAGAACATAGAACATAGAACCAGTACAGCACAAGCCCAGGTCCTTCAGCCCACAATGTCTGTACCAAACATGATGCCAAGACCAACACATATCATCTACCTGCACAGAACCCATATCCATGTAATCATGGATGCACGTGCCTTCATTTAGATGACGTCTTAACACACTGAGGTGTGTGCAGTAAATGACTGAAATATTGAAATAGTTATAACTATAGACTAATGTTGAAATTGATACTGCCATCAACATAATTTGGAAATTAATAACGGAGAAAATCAAAACAAATAATGCAATGAAATTACCCATCGTTCGGCTTTTCTTGCCATTTATAAATTGCTCTCAGTTGGGCATTCATCTCACAGGCTGATTCTGATTTACCAGAAACTGATGACTTTCTTTAACTATTATCTGTCCATCTTCCTCACCCATTTCATTTCAAACTATCATTTTCTTACCTGTAATATGTTCTATTTCTCTTTGACTCATGTCTGTTGATTTAATTGTCGGAGAAGGAGCGGGAGAATTTAAAAGCTAGCCGGTGGATTGATGCAGCCCGTTACTTTTATTGTTGGAGAAGGAGTGGGGGAATTTAAAAGCTAGCCAGGGGATTATTGCACCCTGTTAATAAAGAAGGCGAGGTGTAGCAGAACTGGCTGTTGGTAACGACCGTGTCAGGAGAGAAGCTGTGTTGAGGTGAAGTGCTGTGTTGAAGGTAAGTGTGAGTATTTGGCCCAACAGTCTTCGACGAGGAGTCTGAGGCAAGGAGGCTGAACAGAAGGGGACAGGAGGAATAGGTACAGTGTGCTGTTGTGTGTGATTCATGTGATTTTTCTTTCCTTGTTTAGTGCAGTAGTGATGGTAGGTAGAATGGTGCAATATTCCTCCTGCAGTATGTGGGAAGTCATGGAAACTACTGGTGTCCCTGATGAATACCCCTGTGGGAAATGTGGCCAGGTGCCATTACAAGCCGGGAATTTGGGAATTAGGGAACTGGCGCTGCAGATGGATGAACTCAGGAAGATCTGGAAAAATAAGTATAATAAGAAAAATAAATGGTCACGCCTAAGGTGCAGGAAGAGAGTAGGTGTGTGGCCGCTAGGAAGTGGGTAGATAAAGGGTGCAGGTGACCCCTATGGCCATTCCCCTTCAAAACAGGTGAACACTGTTGTGGGGAATGACCTGTCGCTGGTGAGCGGCAGTAGCAGGCAGGGCTGTGGCATTGAGCCTGGCTCTGAGGCACAGTTGGGAATGGTAATGTCAGGCAGAGCCATTAGTGATAGGAGATTCGCTATTTAGGAGGGTGGACAGGAGATTCTGTGGCAGCAATCGAGGCTCCAGGATGGTGCATTGCCTCCCTGGTTCCAGGGTCCAGGATGCCTCGGAGTGGCTGCATGTCATTCTCAAGAGTGAGCAGCCGTATGTTGTTGTGTACATTGGGACAAATGACACGTGTAGGAAAAGGAATGAGGTCCTGCAAAATGATTTTAGGGAGTTAGGCAGCAGGCTAACAAGCATGATGTCAGGGTAGTGATTTCCAGATTCCCTGAACTGGAAGGGAACCAATATCCTGCAGGCACACGGGTGGGTTTAAACTAGATTGGCTAAAGGGTGGGATCCAATGCAGGACTGAGGCATGTGAGGGGCTGGGAGTCGGTATGGATGATGATGAAAGATTATTCAGTGCACTGAATAGGCAGGAGCATGGTAGGGAGGGATGAAAGACTTCTGCATGGTAGGTTGCTCTGGAAGATTAAATTGCATGGGATCCAGGGGGAGCTAGTCGACTGGATTAAAAATTGGCTTCATGGAAGGAAGCAGAGAGTGATGGCGGAAGGTTGTTTTTCGGACTGGAGGCCTGTGACTAGTGGTATGCCTCAGGAATTGAGTTTGGGCCCATTGCTATTTGTGGTTTACATCAACGATTTGCATATGGTATACTTGGCTTCATGGCTAGGGGCATTGAATATATGAGTTAGGAAATCTTGATGCAACTCTGTAGGACTTTGGTTTGGCCTCAATTGGAGTATTGCGTACAGTTTTATTCGCTCAATTATAGGAAATATGTGGAGGCTTTGGAGAGGGTTCAGGAGATTTACCAAAATGCTGCCTGGATTAGAGAGTGTCAATTGCGGGAGAGGTTAAATGAACGGATAGTTTTCTCTGAAGGCTGGAGTTGCAGAAAGACTTGATAAAAGTATACAAGTTATGCGTAGGAAGGAACTACAGATGCTGGATAACACCGAAGATAAACGCAAAATGCTGGAGTAACTTAGCCGGTCAGGCAACATCTTTTGAGAAAAGGAGTGAGTGATGTTTTGGGTCGAGACCCTTCTTCAGACCAAGAGTCAGGGGAGAGGGAAACTAGAGGTATGAATAGGTACAGAGCCGGCAACGATGGCCAAGGAGCCTACAATGGCCCATTGTTGGCTGTGGAGAAGATGATAAGGAAGGGATATGAAGTGAATCACGATCTCCTGGTTGCCAAACATTTTAACTCCCCTTCCCATTCCCATACTGACATTTCTGTCCTGGGCCTCCTGCACTGTCAGAGTGAGGCCACATGCAAATTGGAGGAACAGTAGCTCAAATTTTGCTTGGACAGCTTACAACACAGCGATATAAATATTGATTTCTCTAATTTCAAGTAACCCTTGCATTATCTCTCTCTCTGTCCCTCCCCCACCCAAGTCGTCTTGCTAGTTTGGGGGAGGGACTGTTCATATCCATTCGTTAGCGGTTTACTCCGATTTCACAGGATTAAGGAGAGAGGGGAAAGAGAGGAACCTGAGGGGCAATCTTTTCACGCAGGCAGTGGTGAGGATATGGAACGGGCTGCCAGTGGAGGTAGTTGAGGCAGGTACTATTACAACATTTAAGAAACATATGGACAGGTACATGGAAAGGAAATGTTTAGCGAGATATGGGCCAAATGTGGTTAGGTGGGACTCTTGTAGATAGGATACGTTCATAGGAATGGGCAAGTTGGGCTGAAGGGCCTATTTCCATGCTGTTTGACTCCACGACTATTCTGTAAAATTACACTTGGTTACATCTGTTAACTCAAATTACCCACATCAATAGGTTTGGTGGGTAATTTCTTAACTTTATGTAGACAGGATGGACATCGTAGAGTCATACAGCATGGAAACAGGTTGTCAGCCCTGTCCATGACAACCAACATGCTCCATCTAACACTTGCCTCACCTGCCGGCACTTAAAGCATAACCCTCTAAACTGATCCTGTTCAAATGTTTCTCAAATGTTATGATAGTACCTGCCTCAACTACCTCCTCCAGCAGCTCGTTCCGTATACCCACCACCCTTTGTGTAAAAAAGGTAACCCTCAGGTTCCTAGTAAACCATTCCCCCTCACTATTTCCCTGGATGGATTTAAGAGAGAGTTAGATAGAGCTCTCGGGGCTAGTGGAGAAGGCAGGCATGGGTTATTGATAGGGGACGATCAGCCATGATCACAATGAATGGCAGTGCTGGCTCGAAGGGCCGAATGGCCTCCTCCTGCACCTATTTTCTATGTTTCTATGTTTCTATATTTCCTCTGGATCTCGATTCGACTACTCTGGGCAAAATACTCTGTGCATTTGCCCTATCTATTCCTCTCATGATCGTGTACACCTCCATAAGATCACCCTTCATCCTCCTGGACTCCAAATAAAGCCATAGCCTGCTTATCCTCTCACTATAGCTTAGGCCCTCATAAATCTTCTCTGCACCTTTTCCAGCTTCATAACATCTTTTATATAACACAGTGACAAAACTGAACACTATACTCTATATGTGGCATCACCAATGTCTTATACAACTGAACCATGACCTCCCAACTTCTATACTTAATACTCTCATGAAGGCCAATATGCCAAAAGCCTTTTTGACCACCCTATCTGCCTCTGATGCCACTTTCAAGGAACTATGTATCTGCACTACTAAACCCCTTTGCTCTACAACAATCCCCAGAGCCGTACTATTCACTGTTTTGGTCCTACCCTTGTTAGACTTCCCAAAATGCAACACCTCGTATTTCTCTGTATTGAATTTCATCAACCATTCCTCAGCCCACCAGCCCACATTATCAAGATCCTGCTGCAAATTTTGACAACCATAGTCACTATCCACAATACCACACCACCAACATCAGAATTGGATACATTGTCACCAAACCAATTCTTCCATATCCTTTTTTAATTTGGTGTTCAATTACTAATTTGGCTGCCTCTTTTCCTTATCATTTACATACTATGCTTGATGGGGTTTTAACATGACCCAGCTTTGGAAATGTGTAGGAAGGAACTGCAGATGCTGGATTATACCAAAGATAGACATAAAATGCTGGAGTAACTCAGCTGATCTGGAGAAATGGAATAGGTGCTGTTTTGGGCTGGAACCCTTTATCAGACTGAAAGATAGAGAAGGGGGGGGGGGTGGGTGGGTGGTGGGGGGGGGTAGTAAATCATTTTTGGAAATGAATTTTTTCAAACTGACTCTTTGAACAAAGTTTCAGCCATCTGCAATCACATCTCCAAATTTTGGCAATGCAATGGTATGCATTTACAATACAAAGCATGCATTTTAAATATTAATATAGGGCACATGTGTTTTCAAATTATATGTCAGCCCATAAGCTGTTGTGGATTACGGAAATGACAGATACACTGTATCTAGAAAGAATTAGGTTTATCTTGATTGACAAACCGGAACAATTTTTTAAAATATGTTCTCCTTTTATTGAATTTCTTGAGCAATACAATGGTTGAACACAAACTCAAAACTGATTGTAAGGCTGGGTGAGCGGGCGCATGGTTGGGTCGCCGGACATATCTCCTCTTCTTTCTCCTTCTTTTCATTTTTCTCTTTCCTTTCTCTTCTCTTTCTTCTCTTTTCAATTTAATATTCTGTTTGTAAAGTGTTAAAATTGAAGCTGTGCTAGAGTTGTAGAACTGTCAAGTCATTTTTTTTGTACAATTACTTCCAATAAAAATAAAATTAAAAAAATAAAACAAAAACTGTCGTTCCCTGATCATTTCAGAGAAGCCACTAATTAAAATTTAGTTTAGACATTCATTTTCAAGTTTTATCTAACTTTAACAGGGAAATAACAAGAAATATTTCTTTGTGTCACTGTTCAGGAAAATGTTTAATGGAGCTGTTTTAAGTGCTTATGAGGAAGAAAATATTGAATTGTTTTCAATGATGAATGAGTAAAAGTAGTGAGATTGTCATCCAGACAGGTACATGGATAGGAGGTACACAAAAATGCTGGAGAAACTCAGCGGGTGCAGCAGCATCTATGGAGCAAAGGAAATAGGCAACGTTTCGGGCCGAAACCCTTCTTCAGACTGATAGGGGGTGGGGGGAAGAATGGAAAAAAGGAAAAAGGCGGAGGAGGAGCCCGAGGGCTGGGGGAGGGGAGGAGACAACCAGAGGGCTGATGAAGGGGAGGGGACAGCAAGGGCTAGCAGAATTGGGAGAATTCAATGTTCAAGCCCCCAGGATGTAGACTGCCCAAGCGGAATATGAGGTGCATTTCCTCCAATTTATGGTGTTGCTCGCTGTGGCCATGGAGGAGACCCAGGACAGAGAGGTCAGATACGGAATGGGAGGGGGAGATCAAGTGCTGAGCCACCGGGAGCTCAGGTTGGTTATTGCGGACCGACCGGAGGTGTTTCGCGAAACGATCGCCAAGCCTCCGCTTGGTCTCACCGATGTAGATCAGCTGGCATCTAGAGCAGCGGATGCAATAGATGAGGTTGCAGGAGATGCAGGTGAACCTCTGTCGCACCTGGAACGACTGCTTGGGTCCTTGAATGGAGTCGAGGGGGGAGGTGAAGGGACAAGTGTTGCATCTCTTGCGGTTGCAAGGGAAAGTACCAGGGGAGGGGGTGGTATGGGAGGGAAGGGAAGAATTGACAAGGGAGTTACGGAGGGAGCGGTCTTTGCGGAAGGCAGACATGGGGGGAGATGGGAAGATGTGGCGAGTGGTGGGGTCACGTTGGAGGTGGCGAAACTGACGGAGGATCATTTGTTGTATGTGACGGCTGGTGGGGTGAAAGGTGAGGACTAGGGGGACTCTGCCCTTGTTGTGAGTGGGGGGATGGGGAGAGAGAGCAGTGTTGCGGGGTATGGCAGAGACCCTGGTGCGAGCCTCATCTATGGTGGAGGAGAATGTCCCTGAAGAATGAGGACATTTCAGATGCCCTGGTGTGGAACGCCTCATCCTGGGAGCAGATGCGGCGTAGACGGAGGAATTGGGAGTGGGGGATGGAGTCCTTACAGGAAGCAGGGTGGGAAGAAGTGTAGTCCAGATAGCCATGGGAGTCGGTGGGTTTGTAGTGGAGACATGGATAGATTGATTGTAAAGAGATTTTTTTACTTACAATATGCCATTATGTGTAGTGGTCAGGAAAGCATTAATTAGGAGGAATTAGATACATTTTTTTAAAAGAAAAGTCAAGTTGAATTTATTGTTAAAGGCCAGATGCATTGAGATAAAGGTTCGATGAAAATCCTTTATCTGTATCTCAACCGTAACCTGGAAATAGGATTATAATTGCCAGTTGCTTGTGGAACTATCACTCTCAAACGCATGGTGGGCTACAGTGACCTCTTGTGTTTGAAGATTTTATTACATGAATTGAAATTTGATTAATCTGTACTTGCGATTGGACGGAAGCAAGAAATTAAAAAATGACCTATTGACAAATGTAAACCAGAGATGAAATATTAACATTCTCTGTAATGTAGTAGATTTTAATAAATCCATTAAATGGGAGGAGGAGTGATGGTGGAAGTTTGTTTTTTGGACCGGAGGCGTGTGACTAGTGATGTGCCTCAGGGTTCGGTGATGGGCCCATTGCTATTTGTCATCTGTATCATTGATTTGGATGAGAGCGTACATGGCATGATGAGCAAGTTTGCAGATGACACAAAAGTGTTCCTATCTGAGCCGTAATTAAGTGGACATCTGGCCCAGACGTGAAGCCATATTCAGGCTACAGGTTAAAGACAAAATTCCCTCCAACAGCATGATTAGTAGTTTTATAGACAACATTAGAGTCGCTGGTATTATAGACAGTGAGGAGGGTTATCAAAAATTATAACAGGATCTTGATCAGCTGAGCAGGTGGGCTGAAGAATGGCTAATAGAGTTCATTCCACATAAGTGTGCCGTGTTGCATTTTGGGAAGTCAATCCAGGGCAGGAGCTTTACAATTAATTGTAGGGCCTTGGGGAGTGTTGTAGAACAGAGGTTTCGAGGAGTACACATGTACAGTTCCCCGAAAGTGGCAGGATGGGTAGATAAGTGGTAAAAAATGCTTTTGGTAATTTTGCTGACAGAACGAAGACGCCTGTGCGTGCGTTTGTTTAATGTGTACTTGATGTTGCACTCCAAGAAGCACAGGGTCCTTCACAAATCAATCAACTCATTCCAATGGCAAGGGAACCAAGACGATTGGAGCTGATAGATCTGTTGCAGCCTTCATCCGCCTTCATAGCCGTTGAGTTCAAGATAGCTTTGTCCGCCTGGTCCGCTGTTGAGGTCTTGTAGGTTGGATCGTTCTTAGTCTGGACCGTCATCCTCGACCTTACCACCATAGATGGCCCTACCAGAAGCTGGCGCTTCCGACGGCATCGCTCTCAGAATCGTGGGGGCACGCAAGCCTCTTCACCATGACAAGGTAAACGATCCAAAGAGGTTTTGGTGAATGGCCTTCATCAGTCAGGGTATTGAGTATAGAAGGCTGGAGTAGCTCGGCAGATCAGGCAGCATCTCAGGAGAACATGGATAGGCAATGTTTTGGTTTGGGACCCTTCAGGCTGTTTGTAGGGGGTAGGGGGGGGGGAGGAAGAAAGCTGAAAGAGAGGAGCGGCAGGACAAATCCTGGAAGGTAATAGGCCTAACGTGGTCTTTAAGGAGCTGCAGAACTACTTACTGCAAACACTCTAGTTAGATTATTCCAATACAGAGTAGCTGTATTACATTCAATTTCCAGTAACTAAGCACGGCTTAGTATAACACATTACTACATTAGTATATGTAATTCATGGTGCTGGATCAATTGGAAATGTTTATTTAGTTGTGCAACCTTCATAGGAAACTTTATTGCCAACCTTATGAAAAGGAATTGATTGTACTTACTGCAAACAGTCTGGTTCAACAATTCTAATACAGAGTAGCTATGTTACAATCAATAACCTGTTGTAATCTGAAATAGTATATGTAATTCATAGCACAGGATTGATTGGAAATGTTTTCTTTGTGTGACAACCTTTCTAGGAAAAAAGTATAGGCAACCATATGAAAAAGTACTCTGCTACAAACAGTCTTGTTTAACAATTCCAATAGTGAGTAGCTACAATGCCCTCCATAATGTTTGGGACAAAATCCATGATTTATTTATTTGCCTCTTTACTCCACACTTTGAGATCTGTAATAGAAAAAATCACATATGGTTAAAGTGAAAATTGTCAGATTTCATTATAGGCCATTTTTATACATTTTGGTTTCACCATGTAGAAATTACAGCTGTGTTTATACATAGTCCCCCCATTTCAGGGCACCATAATGTTTGGGACACATGGCTTCACAGGCGTTTGTAATTGCTCAGGTGTGTTTAATTGCCTCCTGAATGCAGGTATAAGAGAGCTCTCAGCACCTAGTCTTTCCTCCAGTCTTTCCATCACCTTTGGAAACTTTTATTGCTGTTTATCAACATGAGAACCAAAGTTGTGCCAATGAAAGTCAAAGAAGCCATTATGAGACGGAGAACAAGAATAAAACTGTTAGAGACATCAGCCAAACCTTAGGCTTACCAAAATCAGCTTAGAACATCATTAAGAAGAAAGAGAGGACTGGTGAGCTTATTAATCGCAAAGGGACTGGCAGGCCAAGGAAGACCTCCGCAGCTGATGACAGAAGAATTCTCTGTAATAAAGAAACCCCCCCAAACACCTGTCCGACAGATCAAAAACACTCTTCAGGAGTCAGGTGTGGATTTGTCAATGACCACTGTCCGCAGAAGATTTCATGAACAGAAATACAGAGGATACACTGCAAGATGCAAACCACTGGTTAGCCGCAAAAATAGGATGGCCGGGTTACAATTTGCCAAGAAGTAGTTAAAAGAGCAACCACAGTTCTGGAAAAAAGTTCTTGTGGAGAGATGAGACGAAGATTAATTTATATCAGAGTGATGGCAAGAGCAAAGTATGGAGGAGAGAAGGAACTGCCCAAGATCCAAAGCATACCACCTCATCTGTGAATCAGTGATGGGGGTGTTATGACCTGGGCATGTATGGCTGCTGAAGGTACTGGCTCACTTATCTTCATTGATGATACAATTGCTGATGGTAGTAGCATAATGCATTCTGAAGTGTACAGACACATCCTATCTTGTTTTTATGTTTATTGTTAAATTCTTTAATGTTATCTTTATCTGTGTGCTGCATGGCAAGTCAAATTTCACTACACCAATTGGTGTACGTGACAATAAATGACCTTTGTCCTTTTTTTGTCCTTTATCTGCTCAGGTTGAAACAAATGCCTCAAAACTCATTGGCCGGCGGTTCATTCTACAGCAAGACAATGATCCCAAACATACTGCTAAAGCAACAAAGGAGTTTTTCAAAGCTAAAAAATAGTCAATTCTTGAGTGACCAAGTCAATCGTCCGAATCTGAACCCAATTGAGCATGCTTTTATATGCTGAAGCAATATAGGCCTGGCAGAACATCACCAGAGAAGACACCCAGCAACTAGTGATGTCCATGAATCGCCGACTTCAATTAGTCATTGCATGCAAAGGATATGCAACAAAATACTAAACATGACTACTGTAGCGGCACCGAGTGGTGGTTTGGGGAAGTTCGAACCCTCGTCATTGGTTGGCTCGATCACGTGACCGCGGGGGTTCGTTCGCGGGTTTTCTGTTCAGTCGTCAGCGCTCCTCCCAGCAGCAGGAGCTATTCTAGTGTTAGCTGACCAGGCATGCGTGTACCGAGTTTAATTAGCGTTTTTGTTTGCCAAAAACAATTATTTAACACAACCTGCCTGTCTCGTTAACGTGGTGACCCCGCTGGTCTGAACGTTTTTTCGGATCTTTACAATGAACGCCGCCGAAAACCTCGACGCCCAGCCCGCCCAGCAAAACGCGGTTGTCCTGAATGCCCATTTTCTGGGCGGTACAGCCTCAAGTGTGGTTCACCCACATTGAGGCTCAATTCGAACTCCGCAACATCGTCGTGGATGCCACCCGTTACTTCCACGTGGTGGGGGCGCTCAGTCAAGAGACTGCCACCCAGTTGCTGCCGTACATGCAAAATCCGCCCGCGTTCGACTAGTACGAAGGTCTCAAGGCACTGCTGCTCTGCACTTTCTGGCTCAGTCGCCGCGATCGTGTGCCCCGCCTGTTGCACACGGAGGGCCTCGGCGATCGTACTGATGAACGAGATGCTCACTCTTATGGATGGCCACCAGCCCTGACTGCTGTTCAAGCAGTCCTTCCTTGAGCAGATGCCCAACAACATCCGCCTGCTCCTCGCTGGGTCAGATTTCGCTGACCCCCTTGCAGCTCGCTGAACGAGCTGACGAGTTGTGGCTCGCCAAGCAGCAGGACGGTGGGTCCATCAGCCAGGTGTCCATGCCTTTGCACTAGCAGCCTCACAGGGACGTCCAGCCCTCCGCTGCCATCACCGCGCCGCAGTCGACCGTCGGAGACCGCAGTAAGTGCCAGTGGTGCTATTACCACCAACACTGGGGTGCAGAGGTCCACCAATGCCGCGCCCCCTACTCGTTTCGGGAAATGCCTCGGCCAATCGCCAGTAGAGGTTATCGCGGTTGGCCAGAACCATCGCCTCTACGTCCGGGATCGTCATTCTGGACTTCGCTTCCTGGTGGACAACGAGGCTGTGCTGAGCATCCTTCCTCTGTCTGGGCTCGATACTCGTGCCGGTAAGCATGGCCCCGCTCTGACCGCAGTCAATGGCAGCCCCATCCGCACCTACGGCACTCGGACACTTTCCCTCGTCCTTGACTCCCGCCGTTACTCGTGGGCCTTTACTATTGTGGACATTTTACAGCCGTTGCTGGGCGCCGATTTTTTGCAGGCGTTTTCTCTACTGGTAGACGTGCGGGGCCGGTGCCTCGTTCCGCCGGAGTCCCCCCGGCCCGCGCCCATGCGGCCCGCAGTTCCCTCCGACCCGCACCTCGGATCTGTGATGGATGTGGGTGGGTATATGCTCCCATACTGGCTGAATTCCCGGAGCTCCTGACCCCTCGCTTTCACGCGGCTGCCCCTAAGCACGGGGTGGTCTATCATATTCTTACTGCCGGCCCCCCACTGCATGCACGGGCGCGCAGGCTCCCGCCCGACAAGCTGCGTCTCACCAAGGAGAAGTTCCGGCAAATGGAGGACATGGGGATTGTGCAGCTCTCCAACAGCACGTGGGCTTCCCCATTACATATGGTCCCCAAATCATCTGGGGGGTGGAGACCATGTGGGGATTACATGAACGCTGTCACGACCGCTGATAGCTACCCAGTCCCGCACATTCAAACTTCAAGGCCCACTTGGATGGTGCTACCATCTTTTCCAAGGTGGATCTGGTGGGCGGCTACCACCAGATTCCCGTCCACCCCGATGATGTGTCCAAGACAACCATCATCACCCCGTTCGGCCTATTTGATTGGCTGCGCAGGGTTTCCAGCGGTTGATGGATATGGTGGGTCGGGGGTTGGAGTTCATGTTTGTGTACCTGGATGACATCCTGGTCACCAGCCGCTCCCACCAGGAACACTTCGCGCACCTACGGGTGCTGTTCCAGTGGCTTAAGGACCACGGGCTGGTTATCAACCCCGCCAAATGTCAGTTTGGGCTCCGCTCTATTTCCTTCCTGGGACACCATGTCACTTCACCTCTTCCCGCTAAGGTGGAGGCGATTCGGCAGTTTCCTCGGCCACTCACCATCAAGGGGCTGCAGGAGTTCGTCGGCATGGTGAATTTCTACCATAGGTTTGTGCCGGCGGCAGCCTTGATCATGCGGCCCTTGTTCCAGTGCTTGGCCGGAAAGCCGCGGGACCTGGTGTAGGACGCCGAGACCGCGGCTGCCATTGACGGTGCTAAGGAGGCGCTGTCCAAGGCCACCATGCTGGTGCACCCATGGGCTGCTGCTCCGACCGCCCTCACCGTGGACACTTCGGATACTGCGGTCGGAGGGGTCCTGGAGCAATTTATTGACGGACGCTGGCAACCACTTGCCTTTTTCAGCCGGCACCTGCGTCCTCCGGAGCGAAGCTACAGCGGGTTTGATCGAGAGCTCCTGGCCCTTTATTTGACGGTCCGTCATTTTCGTTATTTCCTCGAGGACAGGCCCTTCACGGCGTTCACACACCACAAGCCCCTAACATTTGCATTTACAAAGGTGTCTGACCCCTGGTCAGCTTGGCAACAGCGGCACCTGCCGTTTGTGTCGGAGTATACCACCGATGTCCAGCACGTGGCTGGCAGGCTAAACCTGGTCTCAGACGCTTTGTCTTGTCCTGCAGTCCCGGCCGTATTGTCCGTGGACCCAGGTATGGACTGGTTGCTGCGCTGGGATTGGTATTGGCCAATGTCCCGTTCGGTCCTGCAGGTGTGACGGTCCTCTGCGACGTTTCCACGGGAGACCACGCCCTATGGCGGCGTGTGTTCGACGCTGTCCACGGTCTGGCCCACCCTTCCATCCGGGCGACTCTGTGTTGGTGGCGGACAAGTTTGTCTGGCAGGGGCTTCATAAACTGGTTGCGGCCTGGGCCTGCATTCCCTGTCAGACGTCAAAGATCCAGTGGCATGTGCGAGCGCCGCTTCAGGTTTTCGTGGTTCCCCCTAATAGGTTCGATCACATCCATGTCGATTTGGTGGGTCCGCTACCGACGTCTCACAGTGCTACGCACCTGCTCACTGTGTTGGATCGCTTCACGAGGGGGCCAGAGGCCGTTCCACTCTCTGATACCTCGGCCGCGTCTTGTGCTCGGGCCCTCGCGGCCCACTGGGTGGCTCGTTTTGGTGTGCCTGCGGATATCTCCACCGGTGATGTGTCCAGTTTACTTCTGCCTGGTGGTCGGCTCTGGCACAGCTGCCACCGTCTATCACCCTCAGACCAACGGTTTGGTGGAGCGTTTCCATCGGCATTTGAAGTCTGCGCTGAAGGCGCGGCTTACGGGCCCGGACTGGGTGGACCAGTTGCCTTGGGTGTTGTTTGGGATCCGCACGGCCCCGAAGGCGGATTTGGACCCTCGTCCACCGCGCTCGTGTACGGCTCTCCGCTGCGGGTGCCTGGGGATTTCCTTCCTGCAGGTCGAGGGCTGCAGGAGCCCACTTCGTCTGTGTTGGCGAACCTACGGGAGAAAGTGGGCAGCCTGGCTCCTATTCCGACCTCTCGACATGGGGTTGCTCCTGTCTATGTGCCGCCGGAGCTTAAGGACTGCCTGTTTGTTTTTATCTGCAGGGACTCGCACCGGACTTATGAGGGTCTTTTCCGGGTGTTGCGGCCCGACGTCGTGACTTTTCTGTTGGATGTCGGGGGTCAGGAGGAGATCATTTCAGTGGCTCGCCTCAAGCCCACCCACCTGGTGTCGATAGCCCGGTGGTGGTGGCTCAACCCCGGCGTAGAGGGGGGCCGCTGGCCGTACCTGTTGCACCTGTTTCCCCTATGACGTTGCCGCCTCGTCATTGGTTGGCTCGATCACGTGACCACGGGGGTTTGTTCGCGGGTTTTCTGTTCAGTCGTCTGCGCTCCTCCCAGCAGCAGGAGTTGTTCTAGTGTTAGCTGACCAGGCATGCGTGTACCGAGTTTAATTATTGTTTTTGTTTGCCAATAAAAATTATTTAATTCAACCTGCCTGTCTCGCTAAACTACTTTTTTTACATGACATTGCTGTGTCCCAAACATTATGGTGCCCTGAAGTGGGGAGACTATGTATAAACACTGATGTAATTTCTACATGGTGAAACCAAAATGTATAAAATTGACCTTTATTAAAATCTGACAATGTGCACTTTAACCACATGTGCTTTATTCTATTACAAATCTCAAATTGTGGAGTACATTGGCAAATAAATAAATGATGGGTCTTTGTCCTAAACATTATGGAGGGCACTGTATATTACATTGAATTGCCATTATCTAAGCACAGTTTTGCAATAATCTGTTGAAAATGACAGTAGTATATGTAATTCATGGTGGTGGATTGATGTGAATGTATATTTGGTACTACAACTTTCCTAGGAAAGGTTGAAAAGTAGTCTACTTAATGCAAACCGTCAAGTTAAACGATTCCAATACAAGAGAGCTGTATTATGTTGCATTGCCATCATCTAAGCACAACTTCAACGTAACCTGTTGAAAACATCATTACTTTATGTAATGCATGCTGCTGGATCGATTGGAAATGTTAATTTGGTTGTAAAACCTTCCTAGGAAAAGTTATAGCCAACTAGATGACAAAGTATTCTCCGTAGTGCAAACAGTCTATTTAAAGATTCCATCACAGAGTAGGCAGGTTACATTCAATTGCCATTATCTAAGCACAACTGCAATAATCAGTTGAAAACGGCAATGGAATATGTAACTCATGGCGCCGGATCAAATGGAAATGTTTATTTGGTTGTATAACCTTCCTAGGAAATGTTATTGCCAACCATATGTAAATGTATTTTACTTACTGCAAATAGTCTAATTTGACGATTCCAATACAGAGTATATATGTTACATTCAATTGCAATTATCTAAGCAGAGCGTTGCAATAACCTGTTGTAAACTGCATTCGTATATGTAATTCATAGCGCTGTATCGATTGGAAATGTTTCTTTGGTGGTACAGCCTTCTGAAGCAAAGTTATTGTCAAACGTATGAAAAAGTATTCTACTTACTGCAAATGCTCTAGTTTGACAATTCCAATACACCACAATGTTACATTCAATTGCCTTTATCTAAACACTGTTTTGCAAAAAACAGTTGTAAACTGCATTAGGATATATAACTCATGGTGCTCGATCATTTGCAAACATTTATTTGGTGGTACAGCGTTCCTAGGAAATGTTATTGCCAAAAATGTTATTGTAAAAAGGTATTCTACTCATTGTAAACAGTCTAGTTAGACGATTCCAATATAGAGTAGCTATGTTACATTCAATTACCATTATCAAAGCAGAGCTTTGCAATAACCTGTTGTAAACTACATGTATATTTAATTCAGTGCTGTATCCATTGGAAACTTTTATTTGGTGGTACAAACTTCCGAAGAAAAGTTATTGCCAAACGTATGAAAAAGCATTCTACTTACTGCAAAAAGTCTAGTTCCACAATTCCAATACTCTGATTTTCCTGCCACCATAATGAAGAATGCACCTGAAAACCAGGACCTTCAGGTTAAAGAACAACTTCTTACTTTCAGCCATCAAGCTCTTAAACCACATTGTACAACTCTAACCATACAATGATCTATTATGGACTATGTATAAGGTTCCACAACGTACTTGGGTTTGCACTATTACGGTCTTGTTTCCTCGTAAACTTATGATATATTGTATATTTATTTGTTGTTTATTGTATAATCATCACATTGCTGTGTTACTGTGACTATAAAGCTGCAGCAGGTAAGAATTTCATTGGTAGGTACGAAGTGCTGGAGTAACTCAGCATGTCAGGCAGCATCTCTGGAGAAAATGGATAGGTGACTTTTCGGGTCAGGGCCCTTCTTCAGAATATAATTATTTCGTTCCTGGTGCATATTACAAGAATGATCATCTCATTTTACGAGAATGATCCCAGGAGTGATTGGGTTAACATATGATGAGCGTTTGAAGGCACTCGCTTGAGCAGGGACGGCCTTAAGCCAATTGGGCCCCGCGCCGAAGTGGGCCCCGCGCCGAAGTGGGCCCTGCGCTAGAGTAATCAAAAGATCCTAGAGCTCCGCAACTGTTCCCCCTGCGACAGGCATAACTGAACCAGCTTTGCTTTGATCTGTCTGTCCGCACGTTCGCTCACTCTTGGTGCCAGCGCTTCTCCCCTCAAACTCCGCCAAACACACACACACACACACACACACAGCATGTCCGGCATGCGGGCCAAGACCAGGAGCAGCTTTGAGGAGCAGGGCGAAGGATGACATCAAACGGGACATGGCAGCTATCGAAAAAGTACGGAAATGGTAAGGGGGAAATTAAAAAAACAAAAACAAAGGATTTCCTGAAAGCTTGAAGGATTTTTCCGCAGGAAAACCCCCCCGATGGTTACCAAAAGAAAGGGGGGGGGCGGTTATCGCTCCGTGTCCGTGACTGAGGGAAGGGGGGGGGGGGGGGGATGGTTTGAGTTCCTCTTTCCCCTGACTCAGTCTGAAGACTAGTCTCGACCGGAAATGTCACCTATTCCTTTTGTCCAAAAATGCTGTCCGACCCGCTGCATTTTGTGCCTATCCTTTAATCTCTCAGCTTTGCTTTGGAGTAATCTACTCTCGGCTGGGGTAGATCTACCCCGGGTGGAGGGGGTGGAGAGAGAGTAGAGGGGTGGAGGGGGAAGAAAGGGGTAGACGGGGAGGGTGGTGTGAGGGGGAATGGAGAAGGGGGAGAGGGGTCGTTCCCTCAAGTCCCGGGGCAGCGCTCCCGCCCCTCCAGTCGCAGTGCTTCATGCACACAGCCCCGGCTCCACCCCTCTCTCTTTCCGCGGTGAACAATACAGGGAGGGCCGGGCCGGGGGTTGGAGCAATGTTTACAAACCTCGGCCTCAGCTCACACCCACCCGCCCGGACCCCGGCATCAGCTCCCGCCACTGGCCCTCCCCCTCCCTGTTCCCCTTTCCTTCCCTCCCTCCCTTCCATTCTTGCCTCCATCCCTTCTCTCTTTCCCTCCCTCCTTCCTTTCTCTCTTTTCCCTTCTCTCCTTCCCTCCCTCCTTTCTCTCCTTCCCTCCCTCCCTTCTTTCTCTACTTCCCTCACTCCCTTCTCTCCTTCCTCCCTTCTCTCCCTCCCTCCCTTCTCTCCTTCCATCCCACACACACACACACACACACACACACACACACATAACACACAGACAACTAACACACACATCACGCACAGACCACTAACATACAACTAAAGGGCCTATCCCACTTAGGTGTCCTTGGCACGCAAATTACGCGACCTCGGGGTCGCATTGAGGCACACGGGCATCGTATGGCCGCGAGGGGCTGGTCCCACGTAGAAGCGCGGAGGGGTATGTAGTTGTGCGCGACATCGCGCGGCACTCCGAAATTTTTGTAGTGAACGAAATCTTCGCGCGCCAACGGCCTGTCGCGGAACTGACGGCCAAAGTGGGACAGGCCCAAGACCCTGGTGCGACGCAACGTCTCACCTTCAACAGCAGCAGAAGCAGGCAAACGATCGCCGAGCTCGGCCTGGGGCTCACAGCCGTTGCGGCCCGGATCCGCCCCCATTTCTACTCCCAGAGCAGGGCCAAGAAAATTGAAGATAGACACAAAATGCTGGAGTAACTCAGCAGGACCGGCAGCATCTCTGGAGAGAAGCAATAGGTGACGTTTCTGGTCTAGACCCTTCTTTTCAGACTGAAGAAGAGTCTCGACATGAAACATCATCCATTGCTTCACTCCAAAGGTGCTGCCGGTCCCGCTGAGTTACTCTAGCTTTGTGTCCATCTTCAAAAAACGTCACGCGCTCCAGACGGCTGTGCGTATGCATGTAATCGCGCCCGACCTTCGCAGGACCATCTCGGGTCCATTAACTCGCAGGCACTATTTAAGCGCACATTTTGATTACTTTCCATTCTACCCATAGAGTATAAAGTCTATAATAGACTTTATTTGTATTTCTATGATTCTACAGACCTTGGCTGGGAACCTGGAGCGAGAATTCTCGAGCAGTAGGTGGGTCGCCAGGAGGTCCTAGTGGGTTGCCAGGAGGTCGAAGGTTCTCGTAGGTTGTAGCTGGTGCTGACCGGTGAATTTCATTGGCTTATGGGAAAAAATACTTAAGCGAGAAAGGAAGGAGGGAAAGAGAGAAGGGATCTATCTATCTATCTATCTATCTCTCTCTCTCTCTCTCTCTCTCTCTCTCTCTCTCTCTCTCTCTCTCTCTCTCTCTCTCTCTCTCTCTCTCTCTCTCTCTCTCTCTCTCTCTTCTCTCTCTCTCTCTCTCTCTCTCTTCTCTCTCTCTCTCTCTCTCTCTCTCTCTCTCTCTCTCTCTCTCTCTTCAATTTTCAATTTAAAACTTTATTGGCATGATACAAAAAACTTTGTTATATTGCCAAAGTATGAAACATGACATACATATTTAAGATGCATAAGTATAAATACAAGTATACAGTGCATAGATAGATATGTTCCTGTACATAAACTCGCAGGCCTATAGCCTTTTATTGATTGCTACACGTTCTTGCAGCTGTAAGCAGTACAACAGGATAGCTAATTTAGCAATTCAATATTAATTTCTTAGTGTCAGTTAATGTCAATTAGTGTGTGCGTACATATGTGCATATTGGTCATTCACCGTCTCTCAGGTTATGGCATGCTGTTACGTATTGTGCACCAAGATGTGCTGTATTTCCTTCACCAAGGATTATTCTTAGTTTTGATCTATCGTCTAGTTCCTTAAAGTCAGGGGTTGCCTGACTGAGTTTGTCAAAGTATGTTTTCCTTGTTTTGTCAAATTTTTTGCATTTTAGGAGGAAGTGCACCTCTGTTTCAACCTCATCTGTCAAACAGTGGCCACATATTCTGTTTTCTCTTGGTTGCCAGAATCTCTTCTGTCTTCCTTTTTCAACTTTTTACAGGCTAAGTGGTCACTTAGCCTGTATTTGGTGAGGGTCTGCCTTTGTTTTATGTCTCTAACAGTTGAGAGATAGTCTGCAATTTATAATCTCTTTTTAGGGCACGGTAGCATTCTAATCTGCTTTGGCTTTTGGTTTCTTTATCCCAATGTTCCAAATATGTTTCTTTACATTTTTTGATAATTTGGTTCACTCTAACTGGTGATTGGGGGTCAGTATTGATCTGAGGCTGGTCAGGATTTAACTGGATAGGGTTTAACTGAATGGGAGTAGTTAGTCTCCGTACCAACTGACACAGGGAACTCTTTTCTGGGCTCCCCTCTTGTGTTTTATGGGCTTTAAACTGGAGGGTATCTGGTGGGCTAGATTTAAGGTGATTCCAAAAATTTAGTGCTCTTTTCTGGATATTTATAATCAGTGGGTATCTGCCTAATTCTGCCCTACAAGCGTTTGTTGGTGTTTTCCTTTGGATGCGGAGGATGTTCCGACAAAATTCCGCATGCAGGGCCTCCGTTGTATGTTTTTCCCATTTACTATAACTATGGTGACTGAGCGGCCCCCATACTTCACTACCATAAAGCGCAATAGGGCTGGATTAACACTATCAAATATTTTAAGCCAGATTTTAATGGGAATTTGGATGTTGTAGAATCTTCTTTTTATTGCATACAGAGCTCTTCGAGCTTTCTCTTTTAGTGCATTCACTGCCATATTGAAGCTCCCTGATGCTGCAACAGTTAGACCAAGGTAAGTATAGCTCTCTCTCTCTCTCTCTCTCTCTCTCTCTCTCTCTCTCTCTCTCTCTTCTCTCTGTCTCTCTCTCTCTCTCTCTCTCTCTCTCTCTCTCTCTCTCTCTCATCACTGCCTGCCATTCTGAAAGGGACCCGTTAATCCCTACTCTTTGTTTCCTGTCTGCCAACCAATTTTCTATCCATGTCAGCACTCTACCCCCAATACCATGTGCCCTAATTTTGCCCACTAATCTCCTATGTGGGACCTTATCAAAAGCTTTCTGAAAATCCAGGTACACTACATCCACTGGCTCCCCTTGTCCATGTTTCTAGTTACATCGTCAAAAAATTCCAGAAGATTAGTCAAGCATGATTTCCCCTTCGTAAATCCATGCTGACTTGGACGATCCTGTTACCGCTATCCAAATGTGCCGCTATTTCATCTTTTATGATTGACTCCAGCAGCATCATTACTTTTTGCATATATTTCATTCATTGTTCTTAATCACTCAACATCATCACATCTCGTTTCCCTTATCCCTAATTAGTCTTAAGAAGCAGGGCTGCCAACTCTCACGCTTTCAGCGTGAGATTCACGCCTTAGAGCAAATTCTCACGCCCTCACGCTCATGGCCAAGTTCTCACGCTGAGTTCAGTCCCTGCACAGTTTGTCCCTTTGCGCCGCGTGCCAGGGATCTGCACACGGTCTGGGGAAGCGCGTCGGTTGCCGGCTGTGAGTGACGTCGCGTCTCTTCTCTCTTGGTTGGATGCAAAGATACTAGAGGATCCTCTAGTATCTTTGGTTGGATGTGCAGCCGCCGGGTGTCAGCGCATCTGTTTGCCGGCTGCGAGCGCTGTGCTGCCGGCCGCCGCTGCAGCCTCGCTCCCTCCCTCCCTCCTGCCCTTCAACTCACATGGCAGCGCCAGCGCCGCCAATCCATGCTACACCGTGCCCGCCAGGAGAGAGAGGGAGGGGGGAAAGAGAGAGAGAGAGAGAGAGAGAGAGAGAGGGAAAGAAAAAAAGGGAGGTATGGAGGCAAAGAGAGACAAGGGGAGGGAATGTAGAAAGGGGATGAAGGAAGGAAAGGAGAAAGGGGAGAAAGAGGGAGGGGAGGAAAGAGGTAAGGATGGGGCAAGAGGGAGGAAGGAGAGGATGGAGGGAGGGGGAAGGAAAGGTGTGTATGTGTGTGTGCTTGTGTGTCTGTCTCCCTGTGTGTGTCTCCCTGTGTGTGTCTCCCTGTGTGTGTGTGCATGTCTGTGTGTCTGCCTGTGTGTGTGTCTCCCTGTGTGTGCGTGCGTGTCTATGTCTCCCTGTGTGTGTGTCTCCCTGTGTGTGTGTCTCCCTGTGTGTGTGTGTCTCTGTGCGTGTGTCTCCCCGTGAGTGTGTCTGTCTGTCTCCCTGTGTGTGTGTGTGTCTGTCTCCCTGTGTGTGTGTGTGTCTGTCTCCCTGTGTGTGTGTGTGTCTTCCTTTGTGTATGTGTCTCCCTGTGTGTCTGTTGTCACATCCTGGCCTTAGACAGGGCTGCCAACTCTCACGCTTTGAGCGTGAGAGTCACGCATTTCAGCCAATGCTCATGCTGATGACAGAATTCTCACGCTGTCTTCAGTCCCTGCAGTTTGTCTCTTTTGCGCCACATCACAGCGATCTGTGCAGTCTGGGGAAGCGCGTCAGTTGGCGGCTGTGAGTGACGTCGTATCTCTTCTCTTCTCTTCTTTCTTGGTTGGATGTGCAGCCGCCGACAACATGAAGCAGCCGGAGATAGAACTAACCAGGTGAATTGGTTGTAAAACATGGGGGGGGACCACAATGAGGCCAAACATCTAGGACAGGGTTCGGGAACCTACGGCACACGGGCCGAATCCGGCCCGTAACCCGAAAAACCGCGTTTTTTATTTCAATTTGTTTTCACGGGGTCGGGGCAGGCAAGCCGACCTGAGAACTGCAGCCAGTCCCTGGGACGCGAGCTGATCTGGGAACGGCAGCCAGTCCCTGGGCACGCAAAATGCCAACTTGATCATTATGGACAAATTGGGCCAGCCATGTACATGTTGTATAACTCTGACTATGCAGATCTGAATGGGCTTAGAATGACCATTTAAGCAAAATTGCCCTCATTTTCCCCATTTTGATTCTTGAGATTAATATCCCTTTGCTCTGTTAACAGCGTTAAAGTACTTATGAGGTAGAGTCAGGAAAGGGAACATGTTATTTTCTTTTAGTTTGCCTTAATTTGTTAGTTGATTTTTTGTTGACTGCCATAATTTCTGAAATGGTCTTAATGTAACTTAACTGTTATAAAGCAGTAATAAGTGATTTTTGTCCAAAACAATTGGAACTTGCATAAAATGTTTGCATTATTAGCAGGGCTGCCAACTCTCACGCATTGAGCGTGAGACTCACGCATTTCACGAAATTCTCATGCTCTCACGCTGATCACAAAATTATATAATGAGAATAGGACCTGTTTTGCTTAACAAATAGTGTAGGAAGGAATTGCAGATGCTGGTTTAAACTGTAGATAGACACTAAAAACTAGAAAACTCAGCAGGACAGGCAGCATCTCTGGAGAGAAAGAATGGGTGATGTTTCGAGTCGAGACCTTCAGCCTGAAGAGGTTGAAAACCAGCCATAAAACACGATGACTGGACATGTGTGTTATCCAACTAAGGGCAGAAATCAGAAATCATGTGTTCATCTTTATTCACGTGACACCATAATAAATATATTACAGAAAAAATAATTTAATGGGGTGGCACGGTGGCGCAGTGGTAGAGTTGCTGCCTTACTACCACATGGGTTTTCTCTGGATTTTCCGGTTTCTCCCATATCCGAAAGAAGTGCAGGTTTGTAGGTTAATTGGCTTCTGTAAATTGTCCCTGGCGTGATGGATGGAATTGGCGTATGATAGATTGCTGGTCGGTGTGGACTTTGTGGGCGGAAGGGCCTGTTTCCATATATATTTTTACATATATATCTTAATTTCATTGAACCATATATGATTGAATATGTGGCATTATTTTCATCTTGTTTCTATATTCAAAGGGTAAGGTTGAAACCGTCTGAAGAAGGGTTTCGGCCCGAAACGTTGCCTATTTCCTTCGCTCCATAGATGCTGCCGCACCCGCTGAGTTTCTCCAGCAATTTTGTCTACCTTCGATTCTCCAGCATCTGCAGTTCCTTCTTGAACAAGGTTGATTGATTTATTTGTGCAGACCGTGATGGAAGTCCGACTTTTGCTTTGTTTCTCTGAGTTTTTCTCTATATATATACATAACAGCATGAATATAATCTGATTTCCATATATGAATACAGTCATTTATGTGCTGCACCTGTTGATCAGAGCCTGGCTCTATTGTGGAATGTAATTTAGCCTAACCTTATTCATACCTAATCCAATTTAAAGCATAAATGTTGCATTTAAATGCAAGTTAAAAGACTCGCTACAGTATGCACCAGATTGCACAATTTCAAGCTGAAAAATGCAAAAGCTCCCTACCGTGGGAGGGGGAACACCCCCCTCCCCCCCCCTGGTCACTACGCTCCCTCGCAATTTCTCACTCTCAACTCTCACCCAATGTTGGCAGCCCTGGAAGAAGGGTCTTGACCCGAAACGTCACCCATTTCTTCTCTCCAGAGATGCTGTCTGTCCCGATGAGTTACTCCAGCTTTTTGTGTCTACAATTGAAATGTGAGGTGCAGTTTCTCCAAATTACGTTGGGCCTCACTCACTCTGATGGTGGAGGAGACCTTATCTCCAGAGATGCTTCCTGTCTGTCTCCCCCCCCCCCCCCCTCCCAGTTACTCCAGCGCCTCCTTGAGGAGCTCTGATGCACACACACCCAGCGCGGCGCCCAGCACGCATGCGCGTGGCCGTCGAGGGGCGGGCTGTCTGGCGGATGTTGTGGGCTGGAGCCGGGTCACCGGAGACGCCGGTCCAGGTCAGTCGCCTCCAGCCAGGGAGCGGCAGCATCTTTTCAGCGAGTGAGCTACCTTTCACCGAGGTGCCGGCTTGGCGGTGAGGGCAGCCCCTGCAGCAACTCTGCGTCTTTCTTCTCAATGTCAGCGGACAAAGAGCAGCGACGTGGAGCTGGTCGGATGGAGGCCTTGAGGGAGAGGCCCGAGAACCGGCTCCAAACGGGTCACTGACGGCTCAATGTCTGGCATCACAGGCCGAGATCTTCGGTATTTGAGCAAGTGACAGAGAGGGGAGGGGAGGTGACAATCCGGCGCGGTACAGTGTGTCAGGGAATGAAGAAAGGAGTGCGGGGGTTTCAGTGAGGATACGGGGGAGAGGAGAAGGAGAGGGTGGGGAAGGAAAGGGGAAGGGGAAGGGGAAGGGGAAGGGGGGGGGGAGGAGACGAGGTGGTGGGAGTTGAGATGGGGTGGAGGTGAGAGGGGACGGAGAAGGAGATGAGAGCGGGGGGAGGAGTGTGGAGGGGGCTCCAGGAATGAGAGTATGGTGAAGGTGGATGGATGTCAGGGAATGAGAGTCGAAAGATGAGGGTGGGGAGGAAACCAGATGAGAGTGGGGAGGGGAGAGCTGCCAGAGGAGGTAGTTGAGGCAGGTACTATCACAACGTTTAAGAAACATTTTGACAGGTACATGGATAGGACTGGTTTGGAGGGATATGGGCCAAACACAGGCAGGTGGGACGAGTGTAGATGGAACATGTTGGTTGATGTGGGCAAGTTGGGCAGACGGCCCTGTTTCCACGCTGTATGACTAACTATGACTATGTAAAGCAAAATAAAATGTCTACAAGATACAGTTACTTTTAATGTTAATTTATATTATATTGCAGGAAGATTATGTTGACCAAATTATGAGAGGTTATAATTTGAAGGTGCAGATTTGAGGCATACTTTTAATCATCTTTTATATTTATTTAAAAATGTGGAGCATATACTGAGTTTGCCACAGATTCTAACTTTTTTTTCTTAGTTTAATTGTAGTAGTCCCAAACCATGAATTATGTGGGGCAGTTGGCAGAGCAGGTGTTCGTTACTGTGAAAGAGCTTTACAAAGGACTGAATCCAGCTACTTTGACCGGATGTATTGATGTCATAGTGGTGAGACAGCCAGATGGATCATTGCTTTGTTCACCCTTCCATGTTCGTTTTGGCAAGTTGGGTGTATTACGATCAAAAGAGAAGGTGGTGAGTTATTTTGCATGAGCTTCATTCATTGTCCTCAGCGACAATCTATTTTACAGATTTCTCTTATCTTACCAATGTCATCAAAGTATTTTACATCTAAGAAATTAAAATCATTAATTAACATCACAATAATTCTTGTGAGATGTTTATGGTTTTCATTTCATTAAATTACTTTGTCTTTTGACAATTAATGTTATAAATGTTCCATATGAAGAAGATACCTTAAGTGAATTATTGTGCGAGGTTCTAGAATAATAACATGCGGTTGATGTTTGCTATAAGCGTATCTTTTTTTAATTCAGCTTATTGTGTCCACATGGGCAAAAAATAATGATTTGGGCTATTTCTGGTTTATGCTTTTACAACGCATCAGGTGCTAATCCAGGTGCTTTTTAAGTGAGCTGACAGTTTTTGTTTCTGCTTGGAAAGGATAAAGGAAATATCCATGATAGGTAGAGTTACTCCAGCATTTTGTGTCTACCTTCGATTTAAACCAGCATCTGCAGTTCTTTCCTACACATTTTGTCCGCTCCACTGCGAAATCTCCTCAAGGTATGTCTACTTTGAAGAAGTTGAGATGTTGCTTGTCCCGCTGAGTTACTCCAGCATTTTTTGTCTATGTCCATGATAGCGTTAGATCTGGTTTGCCATGGAAATATGCTGTTGAGGAAGTAATTTGAATGAATGAATAGTTTATTGGCCAAGCATTCACATACAAGGAATTTGCCTTGGTGATCCGCCCACAAGTGACAACATGACATAGTGACAGTTAAGAATGATACATAAAACATTAAACATTAATAATAAAACATTATTGATTAAACATGTAAATTAAATAAAATACCAGAGCAAAAGGAGGCTACAGATTTTTGGTTATTGAGTAGAACTACTACTCGTGGAAAAAAGCTGTTTTTATGTCTGGCTGTGGCAGCTTTGACAGTCCGGAGTTGCCTTCCAGAGGGAAGTGATTCAAAGAGTTTGTGACCAGGGTGAAAGGGATCAGAGATGATCTTACCCGCTCGCTTCCTGGCTCTTGTAGTGTACAGTTCGTCAATGGAGGGAAGGTTGCAGCCAATAACCTTCTCAGCTGATCGGACGATTCGCTACAGACTCCGGGTGTCGTGCTTGGTTGCTGAGCCAAACCAGACCATGATGGAGAAGTTGAGGACAGACTCTACGATGGCCGTATAGAATTGGACCATCATTGCCTGTGGTAGATTGTGCTTCCCCAGCTGCCGCAGGAAGTACATCCTCTGTTGTGTATTTTTGACTGTGGAGTTGATTGTAGCCCCCCACTTAAGGTCTTTGGAGATGATGGTTCCCAGGAACTTAAAAGACTCCACAAATGTGACTGTGGTGTTGTTGATGGTGAGTAGGGTGAGGGGAGGGGGAGCTCTCCTAAAGTCTACAGTCAATTCCACTGTCTTAAGAGCATTGAGCTCCAGGTTGTTGCGATGGCACCAGGACGCCAGCTGGGACCCTGTCTGTAGGCAGATTCCTCCCCATCCTGGATCAGTCCACTCAGGATTGTGTCGTCCGCAAACTTGAGAAGCTTGACAGAGGAGTCAGTGGAGGTGCAGTCATTGTGTAGAGAGGGGAGAGTACGCAGCCTTGTGGTGCTCCTATGCTGAGGGTTTGCGGGTCTGAGATGTGCTTTCCCAGATACCCATTCTCACATTGCTTCCAGAGAAATCAACTTTGTTCTGTCCCTCCCAACCTCCATCCTCTCTGCAAGCTAACATCAACTTCTGTTGTCTTTATCCTTGTTCGAACGAAGGCTCTTCGAAATGAACTTTAATTATGTTTCTCTCTACACAGATGCTATTTCCCACCTTTTTATATCTTTATTTCAGACCTTCAACATCTGCAGTTTAATTTTAAAAAATTCACCTTTGAATATAGATTTGCTGTTTTTTGTCGAATCCGTTATTGACAGGAAAAATGAAATACTACAGTACTGCTTTACATTCTAATCATTTGTATTTCAGGTTGACATAGAAATCAATGGAGAACCTGTAGAGCTGCAGATGAAACTTGGTCACAATGGAGAGGCTTTCTTTGTGGAAGAAACAGAGAAAAATGAGGTATGCTGTTATTTACTGTCTCACGTCTAGAATTGAATGCAGTTAAATTAGGGCTATTTTGCACTTAAACTTCATGTTTGTTACGTAACATAAATCTATCTCAATCTCTAAAATTCTGACATTCACTATTATTTTGAATCCACCAGTGCTCTGGGCGTAATGTTCTCCTGGGTTTGCTTCTCAATAGCTGAGCTCTAATTTTAGGACATCTTTGTTTTCAATTCCCATTCAACCCAAAGCATATAGTGGGAGCAGTGGTAGAGTCACTGCCTTACAGAGCCAGAGACCCGGGTTCAATCCTGACCGTGCTGTCTGTACGGAGTTGTATTTTCTCCCTGTGACCGTGTTGTTTTTCTACGGGTGCTCTGGTTTCCTCCCACAATTGTGCAGGTTTGTAGGTTAATTGGCTTCTGTAAGTGGCTAGTGTGTAGGATGGAACTAGTCTACTACACCCTTTCGTACACCATTTCTAATCCTATTTATCTATACTAATCAAGGTTTATATATCCAAGATGTCAATATTTTTTTCTCTTTTTATTTCTGTCTTTGTGATGTGCACATTGGTTGCTCACACTGATTTCCTACATCAGACCTGTGATTACATTCATCCAGAGGTCAGGAATAGATATTTTATAAAGCTAAGACTCTTTCTGTAGTCACCATTAGAAATGACAAGGAACCATCTGAAGTTTAAACATGATGACATTGTCAATTTGATTCCTGACTCTTTTTCTCTCAGGGCATTGTTCCCACACACTTAACAACGTCTCCAATTCCTGTTGAAGGAGCTTATTTTACAAAACAAGCAGATTTGGCTATGAATCAAATTTTTCCAAGTCCATTTACTGGGCAAGAAATCGATAACACAGTAAATAGCACTTCAACCAAAAAGAAAAGACGTCGCAGAAGGAAGCACAAACCAGAGAATTCAAAGAAAGATGAGCAGGAGTCCTCTTCTGATGAGCAAGATGTACCCGAGATGGATGTTAGCTCAGAAGACCAGCTACGATGTGCAGCTGCAAGGTAGGGTATTTATTAATTGGAGGAACAACACTTCATAATCCGCTTGAGTAGCTTACAACCCAACGGTATGAACATTGAATTCTCCAATTTAAGTAACCACAAAACCCTCCCCCTTTCCCATCTTCCCCGACACCTCCCCCCCCCCCCCCCCCCACCTGGACTTGCACCTATTTTTCCCCTGTATCCCACCTGGATGCATAACTATTTCTCCCCTGTCCCTCTTCTTTCAGTGGGCTTTAGGTTGGCTTTGTGTGTAGGAAATTGTCTCAGAAATCTGATTTTTTAAAAGGTCACCAGGAGGATTGAGGAAAGGACAATGAATGTTGTCTGCACGGTATTTAGCAAGATATTTGACATGGTTCTGTGTGTAGCTTGTCCACAATGTTAGATCATATGGAATCAAAGATGACCAAGCCAATTGGATACAAAATTGGCTTGGTCAAAGGGCAGAGGCTTAAAGTATCTCCTGGACAAGCCTACCATGCAGGACCTTGTCAAAGGCCTTGCTAAATTCCATATAGCCAATGTCCACTGCCCTGCCCTCATGAATCCTCTTGGTATCCTCTTTAAAAAATCTTTATCAGATTTGTGAGAGAGTATTACAGAACAGAGGAGTTTGGGAGTGCAGGTGCATGGTTCCCTAAAAGTGGCATGTCAATGTAGTGAAAAAGGTATTTGACATGCTTGCCTTCATCGGAAAATAGATTGAGTGCAAAAGCTGAGGCATCATAATGCAGCTGTACAAGTCGCTAGTACGACCTCACTTGGAGTACTGTGTGTAGTTTTTCTCACCCAACTACAGCAAGGATGTCAATAAGTTGGAAAGAGTGCGGAAGGATTTTACCTAGGCTTGCGGGCTTGAATTGTAGGATGTTGTTGAATAGGATGGTAGTTTCTTTGATGCATATGAGACGAGGGATGACCTCATTGAGGTGTACAAGATCATGAGGGATCATGACACAAAATGTTGGAGCAACTCAGCGGGTCAGGCTGCATTACTAGAGAACATGGATAGGTGCTGTTTTGGGTCATGCTCCTTCGGACTGATCTTCAATTACTCCAAAATGTTGTGTCTTTCCTTGGTAAACCAGCATCTGCTGTTCCTTGTTTGTACAAGATCGCGTTGGGCACTGATAAAGATAACGCTGTCTTTTTTCTCAAGGTAGAGGATTTAAAAAAATAAGGGGCATAGACTTAAGGTAAGAGGGGAGATATTTAAAAGAGACATTTTCACGAGGGCAGTCCGTATCTGGAATGAGCTGCTAGAGGAAGCTAAAGAAGAAAGATACAACTATGACTTTTAAAATAAATTTGAACAGATATATGAATAAATGTAGGAAAATAGGAATCACTCTATGCCATCAATGCCACTCAATTGAAATAATGTCATAGATCTTTAAATGCCAATTCTTTAAAAAGATCAATGTTTACTGCAGTTGCCTGATAAAAGATTTCCCTGCAAGATATGTAAAATTTAGTTCTGTACTTTTTTTTTACTGCAGTGAAATGTGTCTTTTCTTTTCTAAATTACCTGATGAAGATTCAAACATATTCCATTCACGAGAAATCTACCCATATTCAGATGGTGAATGGTCTTCTATTGACAGGTACAATTGTTGGTTAAAGAACATTTAAGTTCAGGTTTCTGATGTAGTAATTGAAGCTTGCCTTACAGTTTATTTTGTATTTTAGTCATTCCTATGACCGAATGTCATCACCAAAAAGTGACTCTGAATTAGTTGTAAAGTCACATGAAGGATCTTTTTTAGGAACAGAGTCTCGGATGCAGTGGGCATGGGGTGGTTTTCCACAGGTACGGTACTTATTAATAACTTTCAGCTACTTAATCTTTGTTAGTTCAAGGCAGTTCGTAAAACATTTCTGTATTTCATAAACTCGTGCAGACCGCTGACCTAGAGCTTGAAATTTTCAAATAGTTCCATCTCCAACATGATTAATCTCAGTAAATTTAGAGCAATGATCTTGGGGGTGAGCTGCTGAATCTCACAAACATGATGTAGATGAAAGATCAATATCACAAAATATCTGACTTGATTGTTTTTAACTGGATTGTATTTAACTGGAACATGTGGGAAAATGCCAATGTTCCAAGCCTGATGATATATATCTATTCCTAGCATTTTCTCATTTTTGTTGACT
This sequence comes from Malacoraja senta, assembly GCA_038087875.1. Classification (NCBI taxonomy): domain Eukaryota; kingdom Metazoa; phylum Chordata; class Chondrichthyes; order Rajiformes; family Rajidae; genus Malacoraja; species Malacoraja senta. Next base: position 52,074,687 of record CM075982.1, read on the forward strand.
GTTTAATCATGAATTTTTAGCAAAACGCAAGTGACTGCAGATGCTGTAATCTGGTGCAACAAGCAAACTGCTAGAGGAATTTAGCAGGTTGAGCTGCATTTGTGGGGGAGTAGGGAATTGTCCATGTTTCAATCGACAATTCTCTTCCCTCCGTGAAATGAGATTTTAGCAAAGTATGTTCCCAAACACAATAATACCCCTTTACTTTTTACAGATGAGTAAAATAGAAAAGTCTGAGCAACCAAGAGTGGCTACCATTATGCCTTCTGAGCATACACATTTCCGAGTAATCATGGACAATGGTATAGCAGAAACCACTACTGGTTCCTCTGAAATCAACAACACCATAACAGTTTTCAAGCCACAGCCTCGGACCCAAAGAAGCCCTTTGCTTGAAACATCTGCGGAACAAACAGTTCCATCCGAGGCAGGACCAGCATTCCTAGGAGACAGCTCATGGCCATTGGAGGAACAAAAAGAAGTTGTGTCTTCTGTGACAAATACTCTGGACCAAAGTTCACTTTCAGAAGCTGAAACATGTATGCCAGCAGAGGGAAGTGAAGTCTTTCAGGCAACTTTGCAGCCAGAAACTGAAAGCCCACCTTTAGAAAGCAATAACAGTCCACTACAGCAGACAGCGTTCAGAGATGGGAGTGCAAAAACAGATGAAATGGATAAAAAGAAAGGTAAATGATGAAAACAAAAATTAGCATGATTCATAAAGTTTATTTTCACCTTTGAAATAAGTTTAGTTATATTACATTTAAATTTATGTTGATTTTGATGCAGTTTTTGAATGAAAGATACAGCGTGGAATCAGGCTTTTTGGCCCACTGAGTCTACGCAGACCATCGATCACCCATTCACACTAGTTAAGATAAAAGTTAAAATATTGTTAGTGTTTGGCACTCATTTTAGAGTAAGACCTTGACATCTAGTCTATAATATAAAGATGTCTACAGAGATGGCTGATTAGACCAATCTGAGAACAAAAGTCCCTTCCACACGTGACAAAGGTTCAGAGGTGCTGATTTACGTGATTCATATTATCCATTTTTAGTGAGCAACCACAAAGCATATCCTTAATTTTCATCAGTCTGGATATCTGCTTCTCACATTCCAAATGTTTCTTCAAAGTCAATTTGAATATCGAGGGATGTAAGATGAATAATCTTAAAAGGTTCATTTGACCCATAAGTGAATCTCGTGTACATTATGCCCCTTTAACTACTTCTCACTCGGTCATTCTATATCAAACTAAAATATTAGTTTGTGCAGGTTGATATGACAACTTGTGTCTTGAAGGGGTGAATAAGGCGCAGACTGGACATTCTAACTTATTTCCCTAATTCCCTCCCCTTCTCAGCTCTCCCTCAGCCCTCTGGCTCCTCCTCTTCCTTTCTTTTTCCCCCCACCCTCACATCAGTCTGAAGAAGGGTTTCGGCCCGCACCCGCTGAGTTTCTCCAGCATTTTTGTCTACCTTCGATTTTCCAGCATCTGCAGTTCCTTCTTAAACATCCCTAATTTACATTATGCTTTGTTGGTAATTATTTTAAAATCACATTATGGACACCTTGCTTGCACCAGTTGACATCAGGCCCAGACTTCATTTTATGTGTTTTTATGCAAGATCAAAAATTGCAATGATTAAAGAAGTAATTTTCCTGTCATAGTCTGCACTTTATATCAATGATTTGGATGAGAACATACAGGGCAAGATTAGCAAGTTTGCAGATGATACAAAAGTTGGTGGTTTTGCAAATAGTGAAGATGGTTGTGAATGATTGCAGCAGGATCTCAATCGATTGGCCAGGTGGGCTGAGGAATGGAATTTAATACAAAGAAATGTGAGGTGTTGCATTTTGGGAAGTCTATCATGGGCAGGACCTACACAGTGAATGATAGGGCTCTGGGGAGTGTTGTAGAGCAGAGGGATCTAGGAGTGCAGGTGCAAGGTTCCTTGAAGGTGAAGTCGCAGGTAGATAGGGTGGTCAAAAAGCCATTTGGCACATTGGCCATCAGTCAGAGTATTGAGTATAGAAGTTGGGAGGTCATGTTGTAGTTGTATAAGGCGTTGGTGAGGCCACATTTTGAGTATCGTGTTCAGTTCAGGGCACCATGTTATAAGAAAGATGTTAACCTGAAAAAGGGTACAGAGAAGATTTACGAGGATGTTGTCAGGGCTAGAGAGCCTGAGTTATAGGGAGAGGTTTATAGGGAGCGCAGGAGAATGAGGAGTGATCTTATGGAGATGTATAAAATCATGAGAGGAATAGATTGGGTAGATGCAGAGTCTCTTGCCCAGAGTAGGCACAACAAGGATAAGAGGACATAGGTTTAAGGTGAAGGGGAAAAGATTTAATAGGGATCTGAGAGGTATCTTTTTCACATAAAGGGTGGTGGGCGTATGGAACAAGCTGCCGGAGGAGTTAGTTGAAGCAGGGACTATCCCAACATTTAAGAAACTGTTAGAGAGGTACATGGATAGGACAGGTTTGGAGGTATATGGACCAAACACGGGCAGGTGGGATTAATGTGGCTGGGACATGTTGTCCGGTGTGGGCAAGTTGGGCCGAAGGTCCTGTTTCCATGCTGTATCACTATTTCAATATTAATAGCCCATTCTAAACTAACTTGTATTGGCTTGAAAAGTAATCATATGTAACAGGTGTTAAAACCAAAATGTGACTTCCGGTGGCGCTATGGAGGCTTGAGTCCAGCGCCAACTAGCTCCGTGCCGAAGAAAACTGAAAACGGGAGAAAATCGGGTCTTACCTGCAGCGATCGCGATCTGAACGGCTGCCTGCCGCGTGACGTCATCAGGAGCGCGACTTGGACGGTATGTCGTTACAACGTCCCCACCCCTCCCGTGGGACACAAAAAAAAAACGCTAAAGGGAAACCCCCACCGATGGAAGAGGAAGGTCCAACTGAGGCCTCGGCCTCAGTTACAATGACTGCCCAGGAAGACCCTCCGAAGAAAACAAAGCAGAAAAAGACTGAAATGGATGATCTTAAAGCTTTTCTCGCTGCTGAATTAAAAACCTTTGGAGAGAATTTTAAAGAGGAACTTAACTCTTTTAAGGTAGATTTTAAAGCAGAAATGCTTTCTACTGTTCAAGAAATACTGGAAGTCTGGAAGAGGTCGAGGGAGGAGGAGGTCAAGGAACAGATGGAAGTGCTGGAAGCCAGGCTCGTTTCGGTGGAAGCGAACGTTAAAATGGAGGTGGACCCCATTCATCAAGCACTCGAACAACATAGAACAGCGATAACCGAACTTGAGAAATGGGCGGCGACAAGTGAGGAAACTGTAGGTCGACTCATTATTGAAAACCAACGCCTCACCGGTATGGTGATCAAATTAAGTGATAAATGTACCGATTTGGAGGGGCGGCAAAGATGTAAGAATCTAAGAATTGTAGGGGTGAAAGAAGGAAGTGAGAGGGAAATGGGCCCTCGGGATTTTGTGGCAGACCTACTACAAAAAGCCTTAAAATTGGATCAAAAACCTTCACTCGGTCGAGCTCACAGAGCGCAGCGGCGTCGTACACAAGATGATGCCCATCCAAGACAAATTATCGTAAAGGTGCAACTGGATCATGAATTTGACGATATAATGAAGAAAATCGTCCGAAGCGGACAGCTCCATTTTGAAGGTGCGAGGTTCAGTATCTACCGAGATTATCCGGCAGAGGTCTTCAAGAAAAGGGCGCTGTTCACTGAGACAAAAAGAATACTGAAGAATGTACCTGATTTGAGATACGGCCTGCTCTACCCCGCAAGACTAAGAGTCACCTACAAGAACAAGGAGCAATTTTTTACAGACCATGAAAAAGCACTGGAATTCGCCAAAGAAATCGGGAATGTGACCGCAGACTGAAGAATTTACATTACCCCTCAGGAGTCAAGGATTAACGGGACCGCCAGATCTAAAAGGATCTTTAAAGTTCTTTTAAGAGCTTTAAGGACATTTGAAAACCGAATGGACGGTGGACATTGGAGAAAACCGTGTTTTTTTAATTTTTTTAATTTTTATTAATCACTATTATTATCTGTATATTCATATCTAACTATATATGTAATAACTAATACTTATTAAATATCTATATTACTACTAAAATTATTAACATTAATATTACTCATAAAAATTTAATACTGGGTATGATTGATAACAATGATTAATAACTAATTATTTTTCAATTTAAAATTAAATTTATAGATTTAACGAGGATATTAATATGATATGTAGAGAATAATAACATTATGAATTTATGCTGTTCTCGGACTTTTCTGCAGGGATGCGTGCTTATATATGTATGCATGTGGGTATATATATATATATATATATATATATATGTATGTGTATATATGTATGTATATGTGTACGTATGTATGGGTATGTATATATGTTTGTTACTCCCAAAGAAATTATTTGATTGTTAGAAATAATCTTTTTTTTTTTCGGCACGGAGCTGGGAATTTTTTTTTTTTACAAAGGCTACGGAAGTCTTTAGAATTCTAGCCACGTTAGTGTGGCTATCACTAACTACACTAATTGTAGATGTCGTTTTTTTTCTTTCACCCTATACTAACCAATTCTATCACTTTTTTCACTTTAAATATTTTTATAACTTAATGTTTGAATGGAAAAACAAGAATAATACAAGGAGATGTGTTCGGAAGAACGATGTATATGATTTTAAATTCATCTATTTGAGGTTCAGGAGCAGGGTCAGGTTTTATGTGTTGCACCTTCTGCTCGGTTATAGACCACCTTAGAAACAATATGCAAGATGTTAATATGACAAGAGGGGGTCAGGGAATAACATTTTGTGGTTGGAATGTCAAGGGAATCAATGAACCAATTAAGAGAGGTAAAGTCTTGGCACATCTAAATTTAATCAAATCAGATATTATATTCCTTCAATAAACACACCTTAAAAAGGAATCTCAACACAGACTTAAAGCTAAGTGGATCGCTGAATCATATCATTCCTCCTTTTCCCATAAGTCCAGAGGAGTTGCAATATTAATTCGTAAAGGAATACCTTTTACGAATTCATCAACAATAGCGGATATTGATGGTAGATATATTATATTAGTTGGAGAGCTAAATGGAGAAAAAGTGATTCTTCTGAATGTATATGGGCCTAATTTTGATAACCCTATGTTCTTTAATAAAACATTTAATAAAATTCCTGAATTTACACAATATAAATTAATAATTGGAGGAGACTTCAACTGTACATTAGATTCATACTTAGATAGATCATCAAGGCAAAAAAAAGTAAAATCTCAATCAAGTGTATTTCTAAATTCATTTATTAATACCACTAATATTAAGGATGTCTGGAGAATAGAAAATCCAACTGGACGGGAATATTCATTTTACTCTCCAGTACACAAAACATACTCAAGAATAGATTATTTTTTAGTTGACTCCACGTTTATCCCATTTACTTATAACTCAAAATACCATAATATTATAATCTCAGACCAAGCACCTGTAACATTTATGATTAAATTAAATGGAATGTCCGAGAAACAAACATATTGGAGATTTAACCCACAAATTTTGAACGAAAGATCATGCCAGGAATATATTATTAAACAGATTCAAATATTTTTTGAGGTAAATGATAACCCTGACACACCTACTTCTCTTATGTGGGAAACGTTTAAAGCGTTTGTTCGAGGTGCATTAATTTCTGCTCAAGTATTTTATAATAAAGAGAACAGGATTAAACAACAAACATTGGAAAGGGAAATCAAGCAACTAGATATAGACAATGCGAGAATGCCATCTATTTCAAAACATAATAAAATTGCTGTATTGAAATATAAATTAAATAAAATGTATTCAGAACAAGTAATAAAACTTTATCAAAAAACCAAACAATTACATTTTGAATTTGGAGACAAACCACAAAAACTATTAGCACGTCAGTTACGAAAAATGGAAGGGGAAAAAATAATTCATAAAATTAGAACAGAGACAGGAGAATTATTAAAAATGCCCAAGGACATAAATTAAAGATTTCTCCAATACTATCATAACCTTTATTCAACTAAAACTGTAACACAAACGGAAGGAATAGCAGATTTTTTACTAAAATGTAATTTAAAAGGTTTAGATTCAAATGATAGAGAATTATTAGAAAGGGAGATTACGACAAAGGATATTGAGGAGTCTATTGGCTCTTTAAAAAATGGTAAAGCAGTAGGACCAGATGGTTTAGGCTCTGAATTTTATAAAAAAAATTATGACTTGCTCTGCCCACGTTTACAAAGGCTGTATGAGCATATCTATACTCAACAGAAACTCCCAGATACTTTAAATGAATCTATAATAACACTTATTCCTAAAGCTGATAAAGATCCGGAAGATCCGGGATCATATAGAGCAATTGCACTTTTAAATACAGATCAGAAAATATTAACTAAAATACTAGCGCATAGATTAAGTACAGTGATGAATAAAATAATACACCTATATGTGATAAATGTCAACATTTAGAAGCTACCTTATCTCATATGTTTGCAAACTGTATAAAAATTAAAAAATTCTGGGTAAATATTTTCAGTATAATATCTAAAGTAACCAGCACACAATTGGACCCAGATCCAAAATTAATAATACTTGGAATATTAGAATTAAATCAAACATTTAGAACAACACAAAGAAACTTTATTGATTATAGTTTAATAACAGGAAAAAAATTAATTCTAAAATTTTGGAAAGGCCCTACGACCCCCACAATCAAAATGTGGATTATAGAAATGACGGAGACCTTAAACGTGGAAAGAATCAGATTCTTCCTGTTGGACAAACAGGAATTATTCGTTGGAACATGGTCTCCTTTTATTGATTACTTAAAGGGTCAGAACAGTTCAGCACAGGAACCTGATTAGCACCCGGGCTAAAGAATGGATGAAATGCTATATTTAGAAATGTACGAATATATCTCGAATGAAGTTTTCTATTTTAATAAATTTTTCCATTCTTCTTTAACTATCTCTTTTCTTTTTTTTTTGTTTTTGTTTTTGTTTTTCTTCTCTTTCTTTTCTTTCTTTACTTCATCTTTCTCTTTAGTTCTATTTAGCTTAAAAAAAAAGCAAAAGGTATTGGAGACAATGTAATAATAATTGACAATATTATCAATTTAAAAATGTAAGACTGTAATGATGTAACTAGGTTGAGTACGTATCTCCAATTAAAAAAAAATATATATTAAAAAAAAAAAATAATAATAATAATAATAATACACCCTGACCAAACAGGCTTTATTCAGAAACGGTACTCATATTATAATCTAAGAAGATTATTTAATATTATTTATTCTAAGAGAATTATTAATGAAGATCTAGCAATAATCTCACTCGATGCTGAAAAAGCATTTGATCAGGTTGAATGGTCTTATTTATTTTCGGTGATGGAAAATATGCAACTAGGGGAGAAATTCTGTACATGGATAAAACTGTTATATACAAATCCTACGGCTAGAATATTAACAAATCAAAGGTTGTCATCAAAATTCAGCCTATCTAGAGGTTGTAGACAAGGATGCCTGTTATCTCCATTACTATTTGCGCTTGCTATTGAGCCACTTGCAGAAAGAGTTAGGGGTCATCCGGAAATATATGGGTATATCACAAAGGACACAGTGAATAAAATTTCTCTATACGCAGATGATGTACTAATTTACATTACAAAACCAGAAATTAGTATTCCAAACTTATTAGAGCTAATAACCTAATTTGGTTCACTCTCAGGATACAGAATAAATTGGAATAAAAGTGAAATTATGCCAATAAGGGAACATAACAAACATATAATACAACAATTTCCATTTAAAATAGTAAACGAAAAATTTAAATACCTAGGTATCTATGTAACTAAGATATATACATCATTATTTAAAGCAAATTTCCCCCCATTACTGAATAAACTACATAAGAATATTCAATACTGGAAAACACTTCCTATCTCAATGATTGGCAAAATTAATGCCATAAAAATGATTTTTTTACCGCAAATATTATACCTTTTTCAGACAATTCCGATATATTTGTCAAAAAACTTTTTTTTTAAATTGGACTCTAATTTTAATGATTTTATCTGGGATTATAAGAATCATAGGATAAACAAAAGACATTTGTGTAAATCAAAAATAAATGGAGGTTTGGTTTTACCCAACTTTCTGTTTTATTTTTGGGCAGTTAATATTAAAAATATGAATTTCTGGTTGGAAGAAATAGATCAACAACCAGATTGGTTAAAAATGGAAAAGGAAGATTGTTTGCCTTTTGATATCGGTTCGATATTATTTGCTACATCTAAATTAAACAAAAAAATTTATAGGGAAAACCCTATAATATTTAGTGCCATACGAATTTGGAAACAATTAAAAAAGACATTAAAATTAGATAATTTATCACTTTTTCTCCCAATTGTGAATAACCCTTTGTTTAAACCCTCATGGTTGGACAGGGGTTTTACACAATGGAAGAATTATGGAATTAAAAATATGGGACAACTTTATAAGGAAGGCACTTTTCTGACATTTCAGGAGTTGCAACAGACTTATGGACTTCGAGGAAATGATTATTTCAGATATCTTCAACTCAGAGATTATGTAAAATCGAATACTCAAAACTTTCGAATTAGAAATTCAGAAATTCTTGACGAATGTTGGAATAAACATCCTAATACAGAAAAATTAATATCTTATATATATAATATCTTATTAGACAGTGACATTCCATCGACGGACTTACACAGACAAACATGGGAAAAAGAATTAAATCAAATAATAACGAAAGATACTTGGGAAGAAAGTCTACAACATATACATCAATGTTCATTAAATGCCAGACATTCTTTAATACAATTTAAAGTAATACATAGGTTACATTAGTCAAAAACAAAATTACATAAAATCTTTCAACATATCTCACCTATATGTGATAAATGTCAACATTTAGAAGCTACCTTATCTCATATGTTTGCAAACTGTATAAAAATTAAAAAAATTCTGGGTAAATATTTTTAGTATAATATCTAAAGTGACCAGCACACAAGTGGACCCGGATCCAAAATTTATAATACTCGGAACATCAGAATTAAATCAAACATTTACAACAACACAAAGAAACTTTATTGATTATAGTATAATAACAGGAAAAAAATTAATTCTAAAATTTTGGAAAGGCCCTACGGCCCCCACAATCAAAATGTGGATTATAGAAATGACGGAGACCTTAAACGTGGAAAGAATCAGATTTTCCCTGTTGGACAAACAGGAATTATTCGTTGGAACATGGTCTCCCTTTATTGATTATTTAAAGGGTCAGAATGGTTCAGCACGCGAACCTGACTAATGCTCGGGCTAAAGAATGGATGAAATGCTATATTCTGAAATGTACGAATATATCTCGAATGAAGTTTTTTATTTTAATAAAGTTTTCCATTCTTCTTTAACTATCTTTCTCTTTTTTTTTCTTTTTTTTTTTCTCTCTTTTTTTTTCTCTTTTTCTTCTCTCTCTTTTCTTTCTTTACTTCATCTATCTTTATAGTTCTATCTCGTTTAAAATTAAAAAAAAAGGCAAAAGGTATTGGAGACAATAATAATAATTGATAATATTATCAATTTAAAAATGTAAGACTGTAATGATGTTAATAGGTTATGTACTTATCTCCAATAAAAAATATTTTCACAAAAAAAAAAAAAAAAACCAAAATGTAACAACCATATTTAGATTCTACTTTTAGTTGCTCATTTTAATAAATGGCTGGTTTGAAGAGTACATATTAATGTACTTTTGTCTTCGATAGGTGGATCTAAAAGAAGCCAACATCTGGGTCCTTGTGATATCTATTTGGATGACCTACAAAAGCTGGATCCTAACGTTGCAGCTCTGTATTTTCCTAAGAGGTATTGTGATCAAAATGTATAAACAAAGAACAGCTAAATGTACAGATAAAACCAAGCCAGTAAAAAGGTTCAGTAGATCCATAAAAGTACTTTAATTTATTGTATTAATCATGAAGAATCTGAAGGCAAACTTACTGGGTCTTGCATATTGCCCACTTTATCAGTTCTCAATACGATCACCCTGACCTTTCAAAACATTATCCATTTCCTCTTCAAATCCGTCCTGTGATCTAGCCTCTACAACACGCCATAGTGGAGAATTCCAGAGATTCAATGAGAATCAATTCATTCATCCTCAATGAGATGTAATTCTCACACAACTCAAATTTAAATGAGTGTTTGATAGCTTTGGGCCTGTACTCACTGGAGGGGGATCTCATTGAATCTTACAGAATATTGAATGGCCTGAATAGAGTGAATGTAAAGATGTTTCCAGTAGTGGGAGCGTTTAGGACCAGAAGGCACAGCCTTAATAATAGGACGTACGTTTAGAAATGAGATGAGGAGGAATTTCTTTGCCATAGACGACTGTGTGGGCCAGATATTTGGGTATTTTTAAAGTGGAGATTGATAGGTAGTTGATTAGGTAGAGTGTCAAAGATTATGGGGAGAAGGCAGGGTTGAGAGGGAAAGATAGTTCAGCCATGATTGAATGGTGGAGTAGATGTGGATGGGCCGAATGGCCTAATTCTGCTCCCATGTCTTAAGAACCCTTTTGTACCTTGTTCAAACCTCCCAAAAATCTGCAATCAAAATTTTCATTGTACCTTTACCTACTGTACTTCTGCATATGATAATAACCTCGATTCGATTTCCACGTGAAAACATCTGAACATCTATGTCATGACCCATTAGGATCTTGCATATGTTGTGAAGATCACTGCTCCTAAGCTGCAAATAATACAGATCCATCTTCTTTAGGTGTTCATGATAGCATCAACCTCACTTCCCAAGAGTTGGCCAAATGAACCTCTTGTGGACAGCCTCCAATACCTGTATATCCTTTCTAAAATATGGGGATCAAAACTTTACACTGCACTTCAAGTGTGGTCTGACCAATGTCCCAAACCATTATAATAATACCCCTTTCTGAACTACAAAAAAACCCTTGCCATCAATGCCATTTGTCTTCCTATTTTCACCAGCTGCTTGCTAATCTTTTGTAATTCTGGATTACAAAGCATTGTGTACAGTGCTTTACATTATATTAGTTGTAGCATTACTTAGTTATTTAGATTTCCCACATTACCATACTTATGAGGTATTTTCCATCAACTGTGAAGTACTTTTGGATATCCTGAGGTTGCAAATGTTGCTACATGAATGCCAGCAAATCTCTCAGGGTGACCATCTTCAAGAGGAGACATATATGACTGTGCTGACTAACACATGGTTTCCCTGCTGTTTGCCAGAGGGAAAGTCAACAAGGTCTTCCTCAACCACTACCTCCTGGTGAACTGGATCGCTCCCCAAATTGCAATGAGAGTTCAATTCCTTCTAGTACAGTGGATCTCATCTTCACTGGTTAACAAAGGAAATGAAGATCATTTATCAGTGGCAGGTGGTAGACCAGAACTTTACAAGGATCAGCAATGAGAGACTAAAATAAGGGGAGGGGGGGGGGGGGGGGGAGAGAAAAGTGTATGAGAGAAAACTGGAAGTAATATCAAAATAAACAATGAGTTTCAATGCATTTCTGAAAAGAAAGAGGGTAACTGAGGAACCCCTAAAGAGCAAGAATCTGGAATTCATTACAGAGGACAATGAAATAGCACATAGGTGAACCAATACTTGGCATCCATCTTCAAAATAGCATATTTCCAAAGATAACTAAAGTGCAGGTAAGTGGGGTTGAGGAATATTGGATCAGCCATTATCCTGTTGTATATTGGATCAGCCATTATCCTGTTGAATGGCTGTAGTGGCTCAAAGGATTGAATAGCCCACCTCTTATAGTTGTAATCAAATTGCCATTGTCTGAAGAAGGGTCTTGACCCGAAACGTCACCTATTCCTTCTCTCCAGAGATGCTGCCTGTCCCGCCCGCTGAGTTACTCCAGTATTTTGTGTCTATCTTCGATTTAAACCAGCATCTGCAGTTCCTTCCTGCCATTGTATTATGGTTTGTGATCATTAAAGATTAAAGTATTTGTCATTTCAGTCAAATATCTTAGTTTTATTGTTATATATATACTGTACCTAAATGGCTGCTTTCTTTCCAGTGAACAAGATTTGGGTTCTAAACTGTTGAATGAATCTGGCACACATTCAGAGTCCCAATCTCCACAATCAGTAGGAAGTGCAGCTGCAGATAGTGGCACGGAATATCTGTCCGATTCAGCTAGTGAGCTAACCGATGTACATCTTTCCCTCTGTGGCGGTCTCAGTGATAACAATGAGATATCTCAAGGTATAGTAAATTGAAGTACAATTGCTGCCTGAAGTGATAATTATCCACTGTTTATTTGACTGCTAATTTCTGGAGATTTTATTTGGAGAATTTTATTATTTTGGTTTTCATGGGGAAGTGTCACTTTTTTTTCAGTTCTCTTAAAAGTATTTTTGCTATTTCTCAGCAAATTTGTGTGAAAATATGTAAATAGACATTTAACAAGGCTTGTTCAGGTGCAATATCGCAAAAGTCATCTCAATAGTCATGCTTAAAATAGTCACCTTTCTTACTGGCGCAGAATGATTCAGTCATGCTAATGTCTTGGTCCACATTCAAGCATTTGTAGGAGAAGAAAGCTGAAGATTAGTCCAAGAAGTGGCTAAAGGGCCTGTCCCACTTGGGCGTTATTTGGTGCGTGGTGAGATGTGATGGCGTAGGCAGTGACGCGCAGTCACGCGCGGCGACCCAGGATTTTGGGATTCACAAAATCTTCGCACGCCACCTGCGAGACGCGCAAATGACGCCCAAGTGGGACAGGCCCTTAAGTTTGCTACCAATGTCATCAGCCTAGACTCACTTTACACAGCATTTAGATGCTATTACTAAAATTAATACATCTAATTGCAGTCCACTAATTAATATTTTGTTATTTTTCAAAAATATGCTTTGTTTGGAATAGTACAATATATCCATTGTTTAACTATTTTTCACAGATTATACAGAATTATCTAAATAGGAATGTGTTATCAGTACTAACTGACAGAAGGATAACAATAAATGAACAAACATCACCAAGAGAACAATTCACAAGCAAATTTTCCTCATTGGACTGTATTGTACATTTTCTTATCAGTCCATCATTTAGCTTGATTTTTTTTCTGTTTACGAATCTGAGATGTTAATGTTAAATTCTTTATAGTTAGGTTTCGAGATACAGCATGGAAACAGGGCCTTCCGGGTCCATGCCGATTATTGTTCACACTAGTTCTATGTCTTACGTGCTAGGGGCAATTTAGAGAAGCCAATTAACCTACAAACCTGATTGTGATTGGGATCTGGGAGAAAACTCATGCGGTCACAGGGAGAAAATACAAACTCCGTACATACAGCACCTGTAGTCAGGATTGAACCCGGGTCCATAGAGCTGTGAAGCAGCAGCTCTATTGCTTTGCCACTACTGCTCTTATCTGCACCGAAGAAACTTTTTATGTTATATTTTTAGAAATAATTGGCTATTATCTGCATCACAGGGAAATTTGTCCAACATATGGTCACCTACCAAGATTTGGTGGAAAATCCTGGAATAATTGATGATCCAAATCTGGTTATTGGAATCAATAAAAAGTAAGTATGTTAACTCCAAATAAATATGAACGGAATGATTGAAGCTCTTCACGGTGGTATTTTAAAATGTAAATTGTAGAATTTTCACAAAAGTGGGGAAAAAAATTGAAATCATGAGCCTGCAAATTTTTTATCAAGGTATTGTATTTATCTAGATATAATATTAATAAAAATGAAGTTTACTTTAGTTTTAGCTTAGAGATACAGCCCTTCGGCCAACCGAGATCGCGTCGACCAGCGATCAACGATAATTAGTTCTATCATACACACTAATGACAATGTACAGAAGCCAACTAATCTACAAATCTGCACATCTTTGGAATGTGCAAGGAAACCAAAGCATCCAGAGGAAACCCACATGTTGAACGTAACTAATCAGAGGTGAAGTAATTACAAAAAGTATAAAATATTTTAATATTAACATTATATTTCTCAATGTTTTGTTTCTCACAGGTATTACAACTGGGCTGTTGCTGCTCCCATGATTCTCTGTACTCAAGCCTTTCAGAAAAGCTTACCCAAGGTACAGTTATGCTGTTTTGTAAGATGTTTTGATTCATGTTTCATGGAGTTAAGTAACAAACTATACCTGAAAGACCTACTGGAGAGATTAAGTTCTTACTGCTGTCCCTATAATCCTTTTCACCAAAGAGGTTATGCACACCAAACCAATCTACAATGGCTACTCTTCTTTGGCTATTACTTCTAATGTCTCTAGCATCCAGTTTCTCCCTTCTGTGAATTCACATCATTCAAAAACATAGCATAAAGTCTTGTCTTGATACCTATTTCACCAACAGCCTTTATACTTGACAGCTAATTGGACCCAGCTGTTACCAATGATTTCAAGGACTGGCCTCTTCTATTTAAAGGGATCAGAGCGACATCCAAGGGAGAAGGCGCTGTCGCATAACCGACCCTCTCCCACCACACACACACCTCCTCCTCCTCCTCCTCCTCCTCCTCCTCCTCCTCCTCCTCCTCCTCCTCCTCCTCCTCCTCCTCCTCCTCCTCCTCCTCCTCCTCCTCCTCCTCCTCCTCCTCCTCCTCCTCCTCCTCCTCCTCCTCCTCCTCCTCCTCCTCCTCCTCCTCCTCCTCCTCCTCCTCCTCCTCCTCCTCCTCCTCCTCCTCCTCCTCCTCCTCCTCCTCCTCCTCCTCCTCCTCCTCCTCCTCCTCCTCCTCCTCCTCCTCCTCCTCCTCCTCCTCCTCCTCCTCCTCCTCCTCCTCCTCCTCCTCCTCCTCCTCCTCCTCCTCCTCCTCCACCTCCACCTCCACCTCCACCTCCACCTCCACCTCCACCTCCACCTCCACCTCCACCTCCACCTCCACCTCCACCTCCACCTCCACCTCCACCTCCTCCTCCTCCACCTCCACCTCCACCTCCACCTCCACCTCCACCTCCACCTCCACCTCCACCTCCACCTCCTCCACCTCCACCTCCTCCTCCATCCTGTGACTTGAGAAAGTTGTTCTTTTGTCTGTTTCCCACCATTTTCTGTGCACATTTTCAGCAGCATTTGTTTATTAGTCAGGTAAATATCTCTAATAGCAAAAAATAAATACAAAAATTTGGAGACCTCTGAAAACGCAGTTCTACAGCTACACCCATGGCAGTACGCTTGTTCAGCAGCAGAGACCGTGGCATCATTCAGTCTCCAGGTGATTTATTGACCGGGTATTCTTATTAAGAGATATCCTTCTGGATGATACTTCAGCTACAAGGTATGGACCAGATGTATGGAGTGTCAGATCCAGAAAAGGAAATTCAGAAGACACAAATGCTTGAAAGCAGATTCAGGAACCACCAGATTCAGGAACAGCTTCCTGCTTGCTGTCATTAGGTGGCTAAATGGTCACTTATGAACAAAGTTTGGGTTAGTTTAATTTAGAGATTTTAGTGAAAACAGGCCCTTCGGTCCACCGAGTCCACCCGCACACTAGTTCCATGTTATCCCACTTTCACATCCTACTAGGGGCAATTTACAGAAGCCAATTAACCTACATACCTGCATGTCTTTGGAATGTGGGAGTAAACCGGATCAACCAGCGAAAACCCACGCAGTCACACAGAGAACGTACAAAATCTGCGCAGACGGCATCCACAGTCAGGATCAAACCCGGGGTCTCTGGTGCTGTGAGGCAGCAGCCCTGCCACTGTGCCATTGTACCACAGTGTAATCACGATCGGAAATCCTACCCCGTCGCGTTCCATACACTTTTTAATGATCCACACTTTCTCAGTAGCTATAGCACTAGATTCTGCACACTGGTTAGTTTTCTCTTGCCTGTTTTTCTGTGTATTGTTTGTTGGTCTGTTATGGCAGGATAGAACAAAAAAATGTTTTCCCGCTACACCTGACGATAATAAATCGATACCAGTACCTGAACCATAAGATGGCCTATTCTCACCTCTGAACTATCTCCTAAATTCACTTCTGCCTCAGTTCATCTGATATAATCTTTATACCCACCTTTATTGTCTGCATGGTACACAAAAATGCTGGAGAAACTCAGCGGGTGCAGCAGCATCTATGGAGCGAAGGAAATAGGTAACGTTTCGGGCCGAAACCCTTCTTCGTGTGTACCTTCGATTTTCCAGCATCTGCAGTTCCTTCTTTAATCCTTCGCTCCATAGATGCTGCTGCACCCGCTGAGTTTCTCCAGCATTTTTGTGTACCTTCGATTTTCCAGCATCTGCAGTTCCTTCTTTAACATTTATTGTCTGCATGATTTGATTAGTACGATGCATTTCTGTCTAGTGTTTCATCTTCCTTTTCTCAAATTCAAATATCCTAAACTCTCATCCTGTCCACCTTTATGAGCCTGCCTTCACTAGCTATGATTGGCTCATGGCCAAGGAATGTGTAATTTAAACATTTTTACCCTCGTTTCTAAATCGCTCAATGGCTTAGCTCCTTTTATCTCTAACCTCTTCCTTGGGTTTTATGGTTTTCCATCTGTGTTCCTCCATTTCTGTACTTCTGCATTTTCCTTTATTAATTTGGTTTGTTATTCATGACTTAAATTGCTAGGACCCTCGCCTCTTGTATTTTCTCCGTAGGTCTCGCTTCCTTAAACCTCACTCTTTGCTCCTTTATTTAAAATATAATTTACAAAACACTTGAAAAAATTCCTTAATATCTGCTTATGCTGTTTTATTAAAGACTTTTATTTCATAACCCCTAGGATGTTTTGGTATGGGTAGGCATTAAATAAAATTGAAATACTAGTTAGATCAGTAATTAATCTTGCAGCATTCCTGAAGTGTTCAAGTTGATGGTGAATCACATGAATTTTGTACAGCTCAGTCATGCCTTTTAGGTGCAATTGAGAAAAGGTGCAAGCTACAATAAAGCATGAAGGCAGAAGATATCAAACATATCTGTTTGAGGTTTCATTCTTTAATGACACTGAACCATGTCCTAATATTTTAAACACATTGCAGATACTGGAAAGCTGACAACTGCAATGTTTTAGTTCTCTCTCTTCACAGATGCTGCTTGATCTGTGGATATCAAGTGCTTTCTGTTTTTATTTGCGATATGGCAACATATTCTCAAGGCTGTTACCTAGATCAGCTGAAAATTCAATTATATTTTTTGGAAGACTGATTGGCACATTTGAAATGTACTTCTTTGTGAAAAATTATCTGATCTACTGAAATAGCACTTGCAGTAACATTTCAAATTGTACCCTGTTCAGTAGTATTTCCTGCTATCATAAATCATTAGGATCTCATAATTATAGGATTTATAGAGAAGAAAACCAAAAATGTGATGCATTTATGTGGGACGTTAATAGTTTCATTCATGTTATTTGATTCTCAATTGAATGTCATTAATTTTTCTACCACTGAACAGGCTACCATAGACAAGTTGGTAAAAGAAAAGATGCCAAAAAAGACTGGTGGCTGGTGGTTCTCCTGGCGCAGAAAAAATGCAGCGAAAGAGGTACGGGTTTTTTTCCACACAAATCAAAAAAATATAAAGAAGAAACAGGAGCAGGCTATATAGACCATCAAGCCTGTTCTAACTTACAATCCAACCACAACTATTCTGATATTTGGCCTCAGCCCCATTTTCCCACAGTACCAATAATAATTGATTTTCCTTTACATGGTTTATAAATTTATACAGCACTAGACTAAGTGGGACCCAATAGTCACATTTCTGAGGGAAAGAATATCTGAAAGAAATTCCTCCTCACCTTTGTTACATGAACAATTCCTTATCCTGCCCCTACGTTCTAGACTATCACAAGAGGAAGCACCCACATATCACCTATTTTGTTCAATCTTCAGAATATAATGCATTTCAATAATAATCATCATGTTTTGCAACATATGAGCAATAAGATACGCTCTTATTTCTCCAAATTCCAGAGAATGTTCACTTAATCTTTCCTTTTGAGATACTTATCCAAGAGATTAATATAGTGCGGCCTTTTCAATGCATCTTTGCTTAGATAAAGGCACCTAAACTGTACAGTGTTTCAGGATTGGTCTTAAAAAGCCCTCCAATGTTGCAGCAAAACTTTTTATTGTTATACTCTTGCAGTAAGGAAACCTCCTTGCAATAAGGAAACATTCCAGTTGCCTGCTTAAATATTTGGTGTAGCTGCAAGCTAATTTTGTTTCTTACACGAGGACATCCAGATCTCTCTGAATACCGATATTTTATTTAAATAATATTCTTCTTAAAGTAATGAACCTCAAATTTCCCCTCATCTTTCTGCTTACCTACATAACCTGTCTATGACCCTTCCTCTGGTTTACCATTTTCAGTGGAATACTAAATAAAGCAAAATGAAAACCATTCAACAAAGTTGATGATGAGTTTATGTTTATTATTGTCACATGTACTGAGGCACATTAAAACACTTTGTTTTGCATGCTATCCCAAAAGATCAGATATACTATACATAAATACAATAAAGTCAAACTCCAGTACAATAGATAGAGCAAAGAGGAAGCCAGGGAGTGCAGTATCTAGTTCTCAGCATTGTAGCACATCAGTTCCATAGACAAAGTCCAATGTCCACAATAAGGTTGAGGTAAATTGGACAGATAACAGAGTAGAAGAAGCTGTCCATCAGTCTGGTGGTGCATGCTTTCAAGCTTATGTACCTTCTGCCTGACATGAGCAGAGAGAAGTAGGAATGACCGGGGTTGGACAAGTGTTTTAAGTCTTTATGTTGGCTGCTTTTCCAAAGCAGTTTGAAATGTAGATGGAATCAACAGTGGGAAGTCTGGCTTGTGCGCTGAACTGGGCTACATCTACAACTCTGCAGTTTCTTGCAGTCTTGGAGAGAGCTGTTCCCAAACCAAGCTGTGATACAACCTGACTATGCTTTCAATGGTGCTTTTTAAGAGTCATGGGAGACATGCCAATTAATCCTGTTGCAAATCTGTTTAGAGTTACATAACTTTACGCATGATTTAAATTGGTTTTAAATCATTTGGACAGCTGATCACGGTAAATAGTGAATACATTTTGATTAATTTTAGAATTAATCCATCTCTACAAATGCATTAGAGAATGGTGTCAGAACAATAACTAAGAAGTGGTAAGAAGTGTAATACATAGCAAAAAGATTACTTTATAAAACTGGACATTTGCTTTTCCCCTTTAGATGTATTTAAGGTACAGGCTGAGTAATTAATTCTTCATGATAATTTTGCTGTTGCCTGGTTTAGGTTTCATAGATGTATGAAATTTTAAGGTTAGGTTTATTATTGTCACATGTACCAAGGTACAGTGAAATACATAAATACAATCAAGTCATACGCTCTGTGGCTTCCTCTTTGCTCTATCTATTGTACTTCAGTTTGACTTGATTGTATTTATAATAATAATTAATAATTTATTATACTTATGGGCGCCTTTCAAAGACTCTCAAGGACGCCTTACAAATTTTGCGGTAGAAACATGTAAGCAGAAAAAAAAAAATAGTAAAGACATCACAAGTACACAAATGAAAAAAAAACAGACCTATATAATTATACATTATGTATAGTATATCTGATCTTTTTGGGTACATGTTGGTACGTGACAATAATAAATAAATCCATCATCAATTTTGAATGGTTTTTAAAAAGTATAAAAGAGAATAACACCAGATTGCAGAATATAGTTTCTCAACATTGTAGTGTAACAGTTCCAATATAAGTGGAGTCTATGGTGGGGAGTCTGGACTGTGTGATGGACTGGGCTACATCCACAACTCTGCAACTTCTTGCGTTCTTGGCAGAGCTGTTCACAAACCAAGCTCTGATGCAACCCAACAGTATCTACGGAGCATCTGTAGAGGTTTGTAAGTCATTGGAGACATGCTGAATTTCCTCCATCTCCTGAGGAAGTTGAGGCGTTGGTGTGCTTTTTGGTCTGTCACTTTGATGCGGTTGGCCCACAACAAATTGTTAGTAATGTTTATGCCAAAGAAATTGTAGTTCTCAACAGTTTCTACTTCGGCACCTTTGATGCTAATTGGAGCATGTACTTCACTATGCTTCCTGAAATCGATGACTCCTTCATCTTGCTGACATCGAGGGAGAAGTTGGTGTTCTGACCGTTACTGTGTTACTAAATTTAATTCTGTTATTTTTTTAGCCAGAATCCGCTACCAAAAAGGGTGAAGATCAAAGTCAAACAGGAGATGCTAAACAGACTGGCTTACTGGAAGGTTGCAGGTAATAGTCGCTTGCCAACTACACAGATTATTCAAAAACTTTGTACAGTTTACAGGTATTTTGTTTTTAATGTGCAAATATAACTTTTATCTGATATATACTGAATTCTTTAACAAGTAAAAAATCACCAATTTGTTGTCAAACAGGAAGCATCTTCCTTCCATCTTTTACTGGTTATTTATACAATGCACAAAAACACACACATCAAACATTTTCAAAGCTGTAAAAAAGGGATTGGCAGTTGGTTTCTTGATTATTTCTGTAAAGGAGGTAGTGGGTCTCAGTTTCAAGAAATAGTGTTACAGGATCTTGATCATGGCATTCATGTAACATAACTACCAATGGAAAGCATAGAGTGATAGAGTCACACAGCATCGAAACAGGAGCTTCACCCCAACTTGCCTATGACGACCGACATGCACCACCTACACTAGTCCCACCTGCCCGTGCTTGGCCAATAACCCTCTAAACCTATCCTGTCCATGTACCTGTTCAAACATCTCTTAAAAGTTATAAAGGTAGCTGCCTCAACTACCTCCTCTGGCAGCTTGTTCCATATACCCACTACCCTTTGTGTAAAAACGTTACCGCTCATGTCCCGTTCCCCATTCCCCCCCCCCCCCCCCCCCACGTAAAGTCTATATCCTCTGGTTTTTGACTTCCCTAATCCAGGCCAACCATTCTGTGCGTTTACCGTATCTATTCCTCTCATGATCTTGTGCACCTCCCTAAGATCACCCTTCATGCTCCTGTGCTCCAAAGAATAAAGTCCTAGCCTACTTAACCTCTTATTCATCATCGTTGAAAATATTAGCAACGCTGTGGTGCTGGTTTCCGACAGGCACGGTGACGGACGCACCACACATCTGTCCTCCATGCAGCTGGCAAGCTCCTCTTTTGTCTCTGCACATGTGTCCATCAACGTCTTCAGAATCGTCTTGATTGGCCGTCCCGGGTCATGCCTTCCATGGGTGGGTTCCCACAGCACAACCTTGTTTGCTGGCATTTCTGGGGGCGGTGGCAGTGACCAGTGAGCCTCATCCTTCTCAACCTGATCTTCTCGATCTCCCCATAGAGCAGGGCGTTGCTGATGTGGTCCCACCAACTGATATTTTGAACTTTTCTGAGCATTTGGGTGTAGGTACCATCGAGAGACTTGTACAGTGCTCGAGTGAGAGTCCATGCCTCACACCCGTACAATAATATGGTCTCTACAGTTGCATGGAAGAATCTTAGTTTGAGACCCTTAGACATCCGAGATGTCCAGATTTTCCCCATGTTATTGAGAGCTTTCCATGCGAGCGCTTTCCGGACCTTGATGTCATTCTCCGAGCTCTGCATCCTCGCTCTCAGGTACTTGAAGTCCTCCACTTTCTTGAGAGATGCACCGCCACTGGTCTTGAGAGGCTCACGGTCACCAACG
>CM075982.1:52096667-52372236 GCA_038087875.1 Malacoraja senta
TGTCGGGAATTATGTTCAAGAAGGAACTGCAGATGCTGGAAAATCGAAGGTAGACAAAAGTGCTGGGGAAACTCAGCGGGTGAGCAGCATCTATGGAGCGAAGGAAATAGGCAACGTTTTGGGCCGAAACCCTTGTCTACATGTTGGGAATTATGTCGCTGCATTGGCATCAGGCATTGGAAATGGCAAGAACAATTTGATGAGGAGTGCCCAGTCCAATTTCTGCAGTAAACCCAATGCCATTGTTAACGATGCCTATTCTGAGATATAGAAACATAGAAACATAGAAATTAGGTGCAGGAGTAGGCCATTCGGCCCTTCGAGCCTGCACCGCCATTCAATATGATCATGGCTGATCATCCAACTCAGTATCCCGTACCTGCCTTCTCTCCATACCCTCTGATCCCTTTAGCCACAAGGGCCACATCTAGCTCCCTCTTAAATATAGCCAATGAACTGGCCTCGACTACCCTCTGTGGCAGAGAGTTCCAGAGATTCACCACTCTCTGTGTGAAAAAAGTTCTTCTCATCTCGGTTTTAAAGGATTTCCCCCTTATCCTTAAGCTGTGACCCCTTGTCCTGGACTTCCCCAACATCGGGAGCAATCTTCCTGCATCTAGCCTGTCCAACCCCTTAAGAATTTTGTAAGTTTCTATAAGATCCCCTCTCAATCTCCTAAATTCTAGAGAGTATAAACCAAGTCTGTCCAGTCTTTCTTCATAAGACAGTCCTGACATCCCAGGAATCAGTCTGGTGAACCTTCTCTGCACTCCCTCTATGGCAATAATGTCCTTCCTCAGATTTGGAGACCAAAACTGTACGCAATACTCCAGGTGTGGTCTCACCAAGACCCTGTACAACTGCAGTAGAACCTCCCTGCTCCTATACTCAAATCCTTTTGCTATGAAAGCTAACATACCATTCGCTTTCTTCACTGCCTGCTGCACCTGCATGCCTACTTTCAATGACTGGGTACCATGACACCCAGGTCTCGCTGCATCTCCCCTTTTCCTAGTCGGCCACCATTTAGAAAATAGTCTGCTTTCTGTTTTTGCCACCAAAATGGATAACCTCACATTTATCCACATTATACTGCATCTGCCAAACATTTGCCCACTCACCCAGCCCTATCCAAGTCACCTTGTTAGTGTGACGCCACAGCACCCCCCCACCCGCAAACGCACGTTCGGTGTCCAGACCCAACGGGTCTGCACTTGATCTCTCTCTCTCTCTCTCCACATTCTCTCTCTCCCCATTCTCTCCCTCACCTTTCTCTCTCTCCCTTATCTCTCTCTCTCCATTCTCCCTCCCTTCTCTCTCTCTCTCTCTCCCTTCTCTCTCTCCCACTTCTCTCTCTCCCTTCTCTCTCTCCCTTCTCTCCTCACAGCCCGCGACTTGACTCATGCACGCCCGCTCCAACCCCCCCCCCCTTCACCTCTCTCCCCCATCCTCTTTCCTCTCTCCTCTCTCCCCCTTCCTCTCCACCCTCCCTCTCCCTCCCCTCTTCTCTCCCCACCCCGTCTTCCTTTCCCCCCCCCCATCCCCCCGAGTGTGTTTGGGGGTGGTTAGTGTGAGTTTGGGGGGTGGTTAGTGTGAGTGTGATGCCGCAGGCCACCCCCCCCTCCCGCAAACGCGCGTTGGGAAAACAGCCCGCCAACAGTCTCTCTGTCTTTAAAATATTAATATAATATCAAGGGGTGTGATGAGTGTGTGTGTTTGTGGGTGCCAGATTCACACCCCGCAACCCTGCTTTGGAGGTACAGACCCAATAGATCAGGTATAGAATCTGCTATGTTTCAAAAATTCTACGTGCTTACAAATTGAAAGATTTTTATTGCCCAGTTTTCCATTGTACACTGTTTTTACTCGCATGAACATCCAAGATTGTCATCGTGTATGAACTATAATGTTACATAATTGATTTCACTCTGTATTTGGCATAATTTTAAAACCATGTTTATTGGAAACATTAAATTAAACAGTAGAAAATGTGTATTTAATTTACAGAAATAGCACCAGAAACTTGCTTTTTCACCAAGTTTCATATGTTCAAAGATGTACACTAATATACAAAACAAGAGGATTTCGTTCATGTGTATGTTGAACAATTCTTTGTTATATTAAAAAAAATGTCTGAACTGCAATGTAATGCTAGCATTTATTACTAAATATTAACAATTATAGATTTTCTCAATACATTTTTGGACAAATATTTCAAATCACTACAAATGTTCTGGCAGTTTACTCTGTGGCACAGTGGGTAGAGCTGCTGCCTTACAGCGCCAGAGTCCTGGGTTTCATCCCAACTACGAGTGCTGTCTGTACGGAGTTTGCACGTTCCCCTGTGACCATGTGGGTTTTTTTCAGGTGCTCCGAGGACGTACAGGTTTGGAAGTTAATTGGCTTTTGTAAATTGTCCTTTGTGTGTAGGACAGAATTAGTGTACGGGAGTGATTGCTTGTCGGCACAGACTCGATAGGTCGAAGAGCCAGTTTACAAGCTGTATCTCTTAACTAAACTAAACTACAGTCTACTGTCAACTCACTAAAATAGTAAATTGATCAAGTACTTAAGTAATTACTATGCTATAATCTGTACTTGAATGTTATTTTTAACACAACTAGTTTCAGTTAAATACATTCATCCACTTCACAATCTTTGACCATTCACAACCACTCGGTAACATGTTATACCAATATTGAAGATACAGTTTTTAATTTCTGCCATAAAAGTGTGTTACTGAATATTACAAATGCAATATAGCACTAATCTAATTAATGCTCTGATGTAAAAACAATTTATCGATCAATAATGTTCAAACACTGAAAGCATACGAGTTGCCAACTGCTAAAAGATTAAGACCTCTTGATCAAAATTCACTGTTATAACTGACCATGATTGGCATATTGATAGAAATAATGTTATTGCGCATAAGAGGATAAATGTATGTTCCCTCATTTCTCAATTTGCTCTTTATTGCTGTTGAGTCCTGGTAACTACTGTTAATTTAATTTATCTGCTTTCTAAATCTTTGGATATTTTAATATGAAAGGCAATGTCCATCAACTTAAAGTGAAGAAATAAAAATTGGCACGGATTATGTAGGTCAGCCTGCATAAGGGAATGAAGGATTTTCATAAAGTATTAAAGTTTACATTTCAAAATAAATTACACTGGCAACTACATGGATGTTTTAGGCTACCTGAATCATAATGTCTAAGCAAACAAAACTTAGCCTGGTTGTATTATCTAACCGTATTATACTGGCTGATGGTCGCTAATACCTGATATACAGTTTAGCAGGCAATGGTTATGCCAGTATAATATATTCAGACCAATACAGGACATTTTTGAACTCCAAATGTTGATTTACCCCAGCACTTGTTGTGCACCAGATTATACTTCATGTTGTTCAGTTCTCTTGCATTTTTGCATTTTTTTGTGGGACTTACTTTGAGGAGAAAAATTAGTTAGATTAAATAGACAAAGACAAATTGCTGGAGTAACTCAGTGGGTCAGACAGCATCCTGGATAGAACATGGATAGGTGACATTTAGGTCGGGATCCTCCTTCAGACCGATGAAGAAGGGTCCCAACCCAAAACATCACCCATCCATGCTCTCCAGGAATACTACCTGATCCACGGAGTTACTGCAGCACTGTCTTTTTCTGGCAAGACATTACTGTTATCGGAGGATTAACACATGGACAGTAATCTAAAGTCCTTATTTTCAAACATATTTAGCTTGAATATACAGCAACTCAGTTTTGTTTTACTTAGTGGTTCTTGATTTTAAAATCTAGATTGGCCATGCATCATTACCGTTCTAGTGTAGTTCAGATTGCCAGATGTCTACGTTTGAAACAAGTATTTCCAGTTTGTTCGCTGTGAGATATACAGGAATCATTTAAATCAAATGGTGGCCACTTCTTTCAGTTCTAGCTGCTCATGTTATGTTGGCTTTGTCAGCTATGCATTGGTAAATCATTCAGTAAAACACCACTGAAAGTCGAGTACAGCTCCTCTGTTCCTGTGTAAGCTAATTTTCCTGACATGACAACAAGACTGACTTCGTCACAGCTTTCAGCCCAAGGATTAGGCTGAATACAGCAAGGCCACTTCCAGGATGTTTTTCAGTTTTATCCATTGCAATTTCTAGTAGTTCAGTCCTGTAGCCCGCAGTATCCGCTCGTGCAATGCTTACGTTGGATACTGTCAGCACTGCCTCAATGCGTTCATTCTCTGCGGAGTCAACACAGCGCTAATAAAATACTGTCCACTGTGAGGAACAGTAAATATACCTGCAAAACAAAGATAAAGAGAGCTTTATATTCTATTGAGCAGTGTCTAGAACTGTTGGTCTGAATTTCCAGCAGTGTCTATAAGTTGGTCTGAATTTCCACTTCCATTCACACCACACAATGGCCTGGCGATAACTATTTTCGATAAGATATGCGTCACCTACCATTGATTTCCCACATGCAGATCAGCATCCTGAAGATAATAAATGTTCATTGAATAATTGGCCCAAAACAGTGAACAAGAGAATGGGTAACCCTTTGATGAATGGTCTCTTAACCCTTCAAAGTCACACCTCTACCTACAAGGCACAGATCATATGCAATGGAATATTTTCAACCTGGTTGAATTAATAAGGTCCAAAATGCTCAAGATGTTTAACATCATCCAGGATGATTAGGACAAAACAATTTCTTGATTAGCACTATCCACCATTAAATGCATTTCATTCACCATCATAAACATTGCCTCAACCACCAATGTGCAGCACTAACAAATCTGCCTGCCAGGATATTAGCTCCCTTCAGTCGGGTGCAACCTATTCCTCTTGTTCAAGTCACCCCTGCCCCAGAAGAGATCCCAATGGTCCAAAAATCTGAATCTCTGCCCCTTGCACCACCTTCTCAGCCATGCATTATCTGTCCTATCTTCAAGTTCCTACTATCACTAGTACTTGGCAATGGGAGTAATCTAGAGACCACTACCCCGGAGTTTTTTTTGCCTTTTGCCACTCCCTTTGCAGGACTTCTTCCCTTTTCCTACCTACTGTATGTCATTTGTGCCAACAGACACAACAACCTCTGGCTGCTCTCCCTCCCACTTGAGAATGTCATGCAGCTGCTCTGAGCCTGGTTGGGACCCTGGACCCTGGCACCAGGGAGGCAACATTCTATCCTGGACTCTCAATGGTGCCACAGTATCTCCTGCCTGTCTGCCCCTAACTAACAAGTCTCCTGCCACTATGGCTTTGCCTCAGAGCCAGGCTCTGTGTCACAGGACTGACTGCTGCACATCCCTGGCATAGACCGGGTCATCGCTCCCAAAAGTAGATATAGAATTTTGAGAGGCATAGACAGGATAGACAGTCAGAACCTTTTTCCCAGGGTGGAAATGTCCAACACCAGAGGGTATAGCTATAAGGTGAGGGGGTAAGTTTAATGGAGATGTGCAGGGCATATGTTTTTACACAGAAAGTGGTGGGGGCCTGGAACACAATGCCATGGGTGGCCATGGAGTCAGATATGCTGGTGATGCTTGATGCTTTTAGATAGGCACATGGAAGTGCAGGGGATAGAAGGATATGGATCATGTGAAGGCAGATGAGATTTGTTTAATGCGGCAGCATGTTCAGCACAAACATTGTGGGCCATTGCGGGGGTTTAATTGACTGAGAAAGAGCCACAACAGCCAATAAAAAAGAAGAGAAGTCATAGAACAGAGTTTTTTTATACCTACAAAGGTCAGGGAGAGAGTGGGTGAGTGGCCATTTTGAGAGGAGAGATCTCAATTTTGAAAAATCGGCAGGAAAGTAGAGAGTTTGTTTTGAGCAGGGGGGGGAGGGGCATTTAAAGAAGCAGGGTTTTGATTGACTGAGCACTCAATAGAAGGAAGGGAAGCAGACTGTCCTTTTGGAAGTGGTGGTGTTGGGAGAGAGGCAGCCCGGCGGAGGTGTGGCGGATGTGCAGTACAGTGGTAGTGCAGTGCAGTTGACGTACTGTGTTTAGGCCAAGTGCAGAACTGAGGCTTTGGCTCACGAGGTTTAAGTGAGAAGAGCTGAGGAAAAGGAAATGGCAGGTTAAGCTACGGTCTGTGTCATTGAGACGACAGGACGACAACAGAGGCCAACAGCGAGCTACATCATCTGACACACGAGCGAACGAACGAACAGGTGGAATATTGGAATGCTCCACCTGCAGGAAGTCAGGGGATTTCCAGTACCACTGAGGACTACAATAGCAGTAAGTGTGTTCAAATGCAGTTCCTTTAGAATCACATTAAGGAACTGGAGTTGCAGCTAGATGACCTCGGGGTTATCCGGGGTTTGAGAGGAGTTGCAGTGAGGTGATAACACCCAAATACAAATAGGAAGTAGATGGGTGACTACCAGGAAAGGGGGTAGGCAGAAAGGGTAGGAATCCCCTGGGGTGTTCCCCTCTACAACTGGCATGCCCCTTTGACAGCTATTGTGGAGAGGACCGGCTGGAAGAGAGTAGCAGCAGCAGTGGTATGGTTTGTAATGTCAGGTCTGGCTCTGAACCACAGGCAGGAAGAAAAAAGTCAGACAGCAATTGAGATAGGAGGCCTGTTAGGGGACAGACAGCAGATTCTGTGGCAGCAGGATGGAGTGTAGCCTCCCTGGTGCCAATGTCCAGGATGTCTCTGACCGTTGTAGAACAATCTCAAGGGGGAACCTCTACTATTTGTGATATATATAAATAATGGACATAAACATAGACTGGTTGGTTAATAAGTGCATAAGGCACCAAGGTTGCTGGGGTCATGGACTGCGAGGACGGCTGTCAAGAGATACAACGGGATATAGATTAGCTACAGAAGTGAGCGGAGAACTAGCGAATGGAATTTAATCTCACATGTGCGAGATGTTGCACATTGGGAGGTCAAATGCAAGGGGAAAATATACAATTAATGGCATTTCCCTCACCAGCATACACAGAGGGATCAGTCCTAGTCCATAGCTCCCAGAAAGTGGCAACACAAGTAGATAGATTGATAAAGAAGGCAAATGGTGTGCTGGCCTTCATTGGTCAGGGCATTGAGTATAAGAGTCAGGATGTCATGATGCAACTTTATAGGGTTTTGGTTTGGCCACATTTGGAATATTGAGTGCGGTTCTAGTTGCCTCATTACAGGAAGGACGTGGAGGCTTTGGAAAGGGTGCAGAGGAGGTTTACCAATATGTTGCCATGATTAGGGAGTATTAGCTACAGGGAGAGGTTGGACAGACTTGAATTGTTTTCTCCAGAATGCTGGAGGCTGCATGGAAAACTGATAGAAATATATAAAGTTATGAGGGGCATAGGTAGGATAGAAGCTATTTCCCATGATGAAAATAAATCACACACTCGATGGCATAGCTTTGAGAGGGGACAAGTTTAAAGGAAATGTGCAGGGCAACTTTATTTTTACACAGAGGGTGATGAGTGCCGGAAACACGCTGCCAGGGTTGGTGGTTGAGGCAGATGCGGTAGTGGCATTTAAGAGACTTTTCTGTAAGCATATGGATATGCAGGGAATGGAGGGATATGGATTATGTGCAGGTTGATATGAGATGGTCTTGGCATCGTGTTCAACACGTGGGCTGAAGAGCCTGTCCTTTTGCCGTGCTACACTGTACTGTTCAGTTCTATGAGGGGAATAAATAGGGTAAATGTGCAGTCTTTTTATTCAGGTGAGTCTAATCAAGATCCAAAGGACATAGATGAGAGTGCAAAGATTCGATAGGTATCTACAAGTTGACTTTTTCACTCAGCCCTTGGTGGCTATATGGAACAGCTGTCGGTAGTTGAGACAGGTAGTATAGCAGCACTTTAAAGACACTTGGACAGGCACATGGATAGGATAGATTTAGAAGGAAATGGACCAAATGCAGGCTATTGGCATTAGCTTCAATGTGGCATCTTGTTTGGCATGGATGAGTTGGGCCAAATGGCCTGTATACATGCTGTGTGGCTCTCTGAATTTATTCACAAATAGCAATTTCACAAGAGTATTTGGGCAGTATTCAGATGTCCACTCTGAACCACAGGTAAGTGTGGAATCCAGAACCAAGCGACATAGGTTTAAGGTAAGAGGGGAAAGATTTAATGCCACCAGATGGCTGCCTCGCCAACGGTCTGTCATTGTCTTTTCCTTTTGTGTTTTTAGTTTGTTGTAAAATGTATGTTTTAGTTTATTTTTAACTTTGTATTATGTGTGGGGTGGTGGTGGTGGTTGGAGGGGGGGGGGGTTGTGGGAAACTTTTCTTGTCTCTTTCCTCGACAGAGATGCGACTTTTTCCGTGTCGTATCTCCGTCTGCACTGCGGCCTAACATCGTGGAGTTGGCGCCCTCTTGTTTGGGACTTCTGGAGCTCCAAAACTGCGGAGCCTGCGGACTTTAACATATCGGAGTGGGCGATCCCTTTGCCAGGGGTCAGCCTTTGGTGCTCGAACCTGCGGGAGCCGCGGATTTTAACACCATGGAGCACACAGTCTCTGGTGAGAGACCGATTTCGGGAACTCCAAGCCGCAGGAGTCCAACCGCCCCGACGTGGGAGCCCGATCGATGGTTGCGGATGGTTCGACTCCCCCGACCATGGGAAGAAAGAAGATAAGACTTTATTGCCTTCCATCTGAGTGAGGAACCTGGAGGAGCCGCTGTGGTGGATGTTTATGTAAATTTTTATGTAGTTGTGTGTCTTGTTGCTTTTTTATTATGACTAATGGCAAACCAAATTCTTCGTATGTTGCAAAACATACTTGGCTTATAAATTACGATTATGATTATGATTAATAGGAATCTTAGCGGCAACATTTTCACACAAAGGATGGTGGTTATATGGAACGAGCTGCCAGAGGAGATAGTGGAGGCAGGTACTATCACAATTAAAAAAAAAACATTTGGACAGGTACATGGACAGGTTATGTGTAGAAGGACACAAACTGCTGCAGTAACTCAGTGGTACAAGCAGCATCTCTGGATAGAAGGAATGGGTGACCCACCAGCGGGCCGGAGCCATCGCCTCACCCGAGTTCCACGCTCAGCACCAGGCCCACAGCCTCCACGCTGCAGACTCCAACACCACATCAGCAATTTACAGTAATGATTTGCTTCTGTGACCTGTGTAATGGTTTAAGATGGATTGAAGTGACAAACTACTGCACCAACCATGCAATTGCCACCTGACCCAAGTTGAGAACAAAGGGGGGAACCAGCAAAGGGGGGGGGGGGGGGTTCACTGCCACGTGCAGCCGCAGACAGTAGATAGGACTGTTCGGTACTTATGTAACATTGTTGGCGCCAAAACGTGGCGACACTTGCGTACAGCTTAGGTTGTTTGCATTTCACTAGGGGTAACTTAGATACATGTAACAATAAAGGATCATTCATTCAACTGCATGCATTGCCAGTGATGTCATACCTGTCTTGGTTGCGTAATGACCTCCATCGTTGATGAGAATTTTGTTGAACCTTAAAACCCCATTATTAGCTGTGAAGGGCTCTTCAGTTAGACCAACAGAAAATATAACTTGTTTTGTACCTCCCTTGTTTCCTGTTAATAAAATACAAGTGATGAATATACTTATCAACAAAAGGGAAAGTGATAGAACTAAGAGAAAAATTAGTTGAATTTACTGATTGAATTGAAAATTCACCAATAAAATTCATTACTAAACCTGGACAGCAACATTCATTAATGGAAAACAGTCGTGCATATTGGATCTATTTAACGTAAGTATTCTTGGGATAAATAAAATCTGCTTTGGCCAGCTGGATACTGCCAACGCAGGAAATATTTGTGATGGGAAAAATCTGTTCAGATCTCCTCCTATGTTGGGAACAGTAAACAGAACTGCAAAATAAGGTCAATTTTTGTACTTTATGCTTTCCTTAATTGGGTATATGGCAGCGCTATATAGTTAATTGACCACAGAGTTATCAGTGTTTTATAATATCAGAGTGTACAGTTGCTGAATCATTTTACTTCTGCTCCAAATTGTTCGTGCAATTAAAATACTTGATGACACTGTTATTTTCGAGATGAGAAAAACATTTTTCACACAGAGAGTGGTGGATCTCTGGAACTCTCTGCCACAGAAGGTAGTTGAGGCCAGTTCATTGGCTATATTTAAGAGGGAGTTAGATGTGGCCCTTGTGGCTAAAGGGATCAGGGGCTATGGAGAGAAGGCAGGTACAGGATACTGAGTTGGATGATCAGCCATGATCATAGTGAATGGCGGTGCAGGCTCGAAGGGCCGAATGGCCTACTCCTGCACCTATTTTCTATGTTTCTATGTTATTAGGATTTGAGGGCTAGGCTTCAATGCTGTGATCTGAGGTAGATGCACTTAATACAGGTATATGGACTAAACATTGCACACATTAAGGGCGGCACGGTGGTGCAGTGGTAGAGTTGCTGCCTTATACTGCTTGCAGCACCGGAGACCCTGGTTCGATCCCAACTACGGGTACTGTCTGTACGGAGTTTGTACGTTTTCCCCGTAACCGCGGGGGTTTTCTCCAAGATCTTCGGTTTCTTCCCACATTCCAAAGACATACAGGTATGTAGGTTAATTGGCTTGGTGTATGTGTAATTTGTCCCTAGTGTGTGTAGGATAGTGTTAATGTGCGGGGATCACTGGTCAGTGTGGACTCGGTGGGCTGAAAGGCCTATTTCCGCGCTGTATCTCAAAACTAAAACTAAACTAAACCAGTTAATTTATATTTAGAGGGGGGCACAGTGGTGCAGCAGTAGAATTGCTGTCTTACAGCGCCAGAGACCCAGATTCGATCCTGTCTACAGGTGCTGTTTGCACGGAGTTTGTGCATTCTCCCTGTGACAGTGTGGGTTTTCTCTGGGTGCTCTGATTTCCTCCCACATTCCAAACACTTGCAATTTTGTCAGTTAACTGGCTTCTGTAAATTGTCCATGGTGCAAAGGATACAGTTAGTGTACGGGTGGTTGGCATGGACTCGGTGGGCTGAAGGACCAGTTTTCCACACTGTATCTGTAATCTAAACAAAACTACTTTCAACGCCAGATGGATAGAAACACAAAGGATAAATTGAAGTGAAACTTGGCACAATTATCAAGGAAAATATTCCCGAACTCTGCTATTATTCATATTAAACCAGTACATGCAGAGAATTCAAAAACTTGAACAAAGTTCAAAAAGAAACACCTTTGATGCATTCAATATGGTTCTGTCTGAAGTGTTGCTGTTGATCATTGACCTTGCATTGCAGCTTTCTTAATACATTCAGCATGTAATGCATATCATGGCTGTTGCTTATGGCTGCTAAACCTGCCAAATTAGTCATTTTCCTACCACTGATTGTGATGGGGATAACAGTGATTGCCCAGTGATTGCAGGAGGAGAAAAGAAAAGCTAGAATATCATTCTCAGGTTAAGAAAACTGGGCACTTTGTGCTAAGCTACTGAGTACACAATCGTGCCAAGTGGGAGAGAATCAAAGTTTGGAAGGTTTTAGCTTTGTCTCCTCTCAAGAGGCTCATACTTATCCCCTTTTAAAGAAACATTTGTGTCTGAGTTGATTGTACTACTGGTTTATAACAGGCCTAAGAAGAAACTTTGGATCTTATACAGTAAGTGCCTACTATGCAGTAAACTACTCTTTTAATGTAGACATAATAGTGAATAGTGTTGGAATAGTGAAAAGCTTGGATAGAGTAGATGTGGAGAAGATGGTTCCACTAGTGGGAGAGTCTAGGGCTAGAGGTCATAGCCTCAGAAATATAGGACGTTCCTTTAGGAAGGAGATGAGAAGGAATTTCGTTAGTCAGAGGATGGTGAACATATGGAATTCTTTGCCACAGAAGGCTATGGAGGCCGTCAATGGATATTTTAAAAACACAGATAGATAGAATCTTGATTAGTGTCAGGGGTTATGGGGAGAAGGCAGGAGAGTGAGGTTGGGGGAGAGATAGATCAGCCATGATTGAATGGTGAAGACTTGACGGGCCGTATGGCCTAATTCTGCTCCTATCACTTATGACTTTCTTTTTTATTTTTTTTTATTTTTATTTATTAGAAGTACATTACATCACAACCACATACATTAATACTCGTCATTTATATCTTCTTACAATTAATGTACTCCCTTTATTTATTTTTTTACACTAGAGAAAGAAAAGATTGAAAGAGAGAAGAAAGTGAAGGAAAAAGTGCAAGTGTAGAAAAGTGTAGAAAATGTAACAACAAAAAGGACGAAGACCCTATAAGAGCGAAATTAAAAACAAAAAGAAAAAGAGTTAAGAAATAGGCCCTAAGAAAAGAAAGGAGAAAGAGAAAAAAAGAAAAACAAATGTTTTTTTTTGAGCATCACGTAAATAGGACATACCAACTCTTCAACTACCCAGATATTATGTTCACTTTGTAATGGTATTAATTGAAAGATCATGGCAATTTAATAATTTTATGTACACAAGAAAGGAAAGGAATTTCTATTATCTTTCGCATACATATTCTGATACCCAAAACCACTGAAGAATTTGAGGTGCCTTTGGTTTGTCCCTAGTTTGTGTAGGAAAAGTGGCAGTCAATTTGAGCACATCGAGTTCTCATGTCTAGATAATTTGTTCTTTATCAAAGTATAGCAAAGGATAAATATTAATCAGCATTCTGGGGAAATCATCTCTGTTCAAAATAGTGCCATGTGATTTTTCTTCATGGACATGAAAGTGGATAGTCTGTGGATGTGCTGTCAATGAACCATTAAATCAAAGTTTAGTTTTGAGATACAGTGTGGAAACAGGTCTTTCGGCACACAAGGCCCTCGCCAACCAGTGATCACCCATACACTAGTTCTATCCTAAATACTAAGGGAAATTTACAAAAGCTGCACATCTTTGGAATGTGGAAGGAAACCAGAGCACCCAGAGAAAACCCATGCGGTCACAGGGACAACGTGCAAACACCGTATATACAGTCCCCATAGTCAGATTCAAACCCGGGTCTCTGGCACTGCAAGGCAGCAACTCTACCACTGAGCCACACCGTCCCAGTACTCCACTGCACCTTCTCAGTACTCCACTGGAATGTCAGTCTGAAGCATAACTATCGGATACCAAACTGCAAAAAAATATTTGTAAACTGAATGACAAAGTCAGAAATCGATTCATTAGGCTTGATAATTAGGGATTCTGCTTTACTTCGATCCTGACTACTGTTCTTTGTATGGAGTTTGCACATTCTCCCTTTTTCTCCAGAGATGCTGCCTTACCTGCTGAGTTTCTCCAACATATTGTATCTATCATCAATAGATACCAGCATCTGCAGTTCCTTTCCATGCATGATTAGTAAGTTTGCAGATTACGTTAAAGTGGATGATATTGTAAATAGTGAAGATGGTTGTCAAAAATTGCAGCAGGATCTTGATCAGTTGAACAGATGGGCTGAAGAATGGTTGATGGAGTTTTATACAGATAAGTGCAAGGTGTTATATTTTGGGAAGACTAACCCGGGCAGTGCTTTACAATTAATGAATATTGTAAATTAATGAATATTAATTGTAAAGCACAAAGTACTAGAGAAACTGAGCAGGTCAGGCAGCATCTGCAGACAGTGTGAACAGGCAACGTTTTGGATTGGTACCCTTCTTCAGACTCTGTCAACAATGAAGAAGGGTGCCTACCCGAAATGTCGCCTGTCCATTCCCTCCAAAGTTGCTGCCTGACCCACTGAGTTCTTCCAGCACTGTTTTGTTCAAGATTCCAGCATCTGTAATTCCTTATGCCTGGATATTATTTGTAAACATGCAGGGTGCAATGTTTAATTATAAAAACACCAGCTATTTATTAAAAGCATTTCTGTCTTCATTGAAATTCGACATGTATGGCAAAGCCACTGTTTATTATTCATTTTTAATAGCCCATGAATTTACTGACCTGTTGGGCCAATTAAAGGCAATTATGTTACATTGCTATAAGCCTCATACCGAGTAAGATGTGTAGAAAGTAACTGCAGATGCTGGAGTAACTCAGCAGGTCAGGCAGCATCTCTGGAGAGAAGGAATGGGTGACATTTTGGGTCACTTTGGGCCCTTCTTCATTCACCGAGTAAGATGATTTCATTCGTGGAAGCAACGTGAAATTAACTGACAAAATGATAGTTTCTTCAGTGATGCTAGGTTTTTAATTCCAATTTATTTAAATGTTGGAATCTCAATTCTCCAGCCCATATGGAGGAGTATTCAGAATCAATAGTCTAAGCCTTGGAAGTGCAGGAAGGAACTGCAGATGCTGTTTTAAACCAAAGATAGACACAATAAGCTGAAGTAGACAGCAGCTCGGGAGAAAAGGAATAGGTGACGATTCGACCCAAAACGTCACCTATTTCTGTCTAAGCCTTGGATATTAGTGATTAGTAACTTAATGATTAATCATCTACACTCATTCAATTAACCATAATCAATCCATTTTTGAGAAAGCAATGGATATGAAAGTTGTCATACTTATGTTATTTCTTCTCAATAGATTACAACCGTGGATTGGAGCAAATTTGAAAATAATTTTGGCATATTCTGTTCAGAAATAAACTTGTGACCTTGTCAAATTAGTTTTTTTTACGATCAATGTGGTTGAACATGCTATTAGTAACAGTAATATTATTTTACTCTTTATAAACTAAAAAGTGGTACATCACTTATTTTTTATGGTATTCTGACCAGGCAAGAGCCAAGCATTTTCATCACTGCATCAAACCTCAAATTTCTTAATAAATCTCTATGAATATGGTGACACTGTGGCATTGTAGATGTATTGAAAAAAATTGCTGCCCAGAAGATGTGTTAATGAAGACCTGGATGCATTCATAGGTTTTAACTGCAGCTTCGCAAAGCTATATTTTTACCAGGAAACAATAAAGTACATACGTTCGTTCATACTGTTAGTTAAAGGAGCAGAATGAGGCCATTTGGCCCATCGGGTCTACTCTGCCATTCAATCATAGCTGATCTATCGTTTCCTCTCAACCCCATTCTCCTGCCTACCCAAAGCCTCTGAATACTGTTATTAATCAGAATACTGTCCATTTTCATCGTAAATACACCCAATGACTTGGCCTCCACAACCATCTGTGGCACTGAATTCCACAGATTCACCATCCTCTATGGCTGAATAAATTCCTCCTGTCTAAAGGTACATCCTTTTATTCTGAGGCTATGCCCTCTGGTTCTAGACTCACCCACTAGTGGAAACATCTTCTCCACATCCTCTCTATCCAGACCTATCACCATTTGGTAAGTTTCAATGAGGTTCCCCCTCATCCTTCTAAATTCCAGTGCTATCAAAGGCTCATCATACATTAACCCAATCATTCCCGGGATCATTCTCGTAAACCTTGTCTGAACCGTCTCCAATGCCATCACATCCTTCCTTAGATATGGGGCCCAAACCTGCTCACAATACTCATCAGAACAGCTCCTTCTCCAATACAGGTGCCAATGTCCTACAAATTAAAATCCACTTCTCCCACATCAAACTTGGAGCCACACGTTCAACTCGTTATCTTCTCGACGCAATTCCAATTTGCTCATGGCTCAGGTAGTAATCCAGAGATTATTACCTTATTGGTTCTGCTTTTCAATTTAGTCTGTAGCTGCTGAAATTCCGTTAGCAGAACTTTTTCCTTGTTCTACTCATGTCATTGAAACCCACATGGACCACAACGACTGGATCTTTTCCCTCCTAGTTCCACTGCAGGTTAGACGAGATGTCCCAAGACCAGGAACCAGACAGGCAACACAGTCTTTGGGACTCATGACAGAGTCTATTCCCCTTGCTATACTATCCCCAATAACAACTATGCATCTCTTATCTCTCTCCTCTTGAATCCCTGATCAATAGTGCCTTGGTTAAGTTGCGTGCCCTTCCGACAGCCCTCACGTTTGTCTGCACGTGGAGCAAGAATCTCAGACCTGCTTGACAAGCTCAAGGGCTGAGCTTCCTCTTACACTGCATCTGCCACCATCCCCATTCCTACCTCACCTGCTTCTCCTTCTGACCACAGAGGAAGTTGGAAGCATTTACTCTAATGGGTATGACTGCCTCCAGAAACACAGCACTCTGGTAATTCTCCCATTCCCTGATGTGCCGCAGCATTTGAAGTTCAGACTCCAGGTCGTCAACTTTGATCCGGTGTTCCTACATTTCAGTTTAAGTGCAGTAATGACTGACATATTAATTTGATTAAAATGAATACTGTAACTACATTGGATTTCTGATGAAAAGCCAATAATTATTTTACAACACGTGTTAAAGTTATGCCAAATCTGCATATTCATCAAGCAGTTGGGAAAAGCAGCTTGTTGGTCAAACAGGTTCTGTCGGTATCACCTGCTGTGAATCATTCATCAGATGAAAGGAAATAGTTATTTAACAGGTTTTGTATGAAAATCAAAACCGCAGAAGCTGAAAAGCAGAAATAAAAACAAGTGCTGGAAATAGTCCACATGTCAGTCAACATTCTGTAGAGAGCAGAACAGTGTTAACATTTCCTGTCAATCATCCTCCTCGGTTTCTCTCTCCGCAGAATGCTGCCTGACCCTTGAAGCAGTTCCTTTACTTTGTTTTTAATTCATAAGAGACTAATACTGTAACAGTGATAGAAATTTGTGGATTAATTAGGCAATTTCAAATCCAATTACCATTTTCAAAAAGCACATTGCCTCTTAGACAAAAGCATTCAGTAGCCCTAATAGTGCAGTCCTGGTTGCTATTACCGTACATTGGTTCCCAAGGTGGAACACAGGGAGAGGAGGGATATCAACGTCATGCTACTGAGAAGGTAACAGGAAGATCCTGTTCTGACCCAGTCTGGCAGTTGCAAAACAGGAGTTCAGTTTATTGTCACGTGTGCCGAGGTATAGTGAAAAGCTTTTGTTGCCTGCTAACCAGTCAGCAGAAACACAATATATAATTACAACCGAGCCATCCACAGTGTACAGACACATGATAAAGAGAATAACGTGAATAACGTTTATTGCAAGATAAAGTCAGTAAAGTCCGATCAAAGGTAGGATGAGACTCTCCAATGATATTGAGAGTAGTTCAGGACTGCTCTGCAGTTGTTGGTAGCAGGATTTATTGCCTGATAATTTAAGCTGGGAAGAAACTGTCCCTGAATCTGGAGATGCGTGTTTACACACGTCTATACCTTTAGCCTGATGGGAGAGGGGAACCATGTACTTTCTGGTAAGATAGAGCAAAATGGAAAAACAATGTGGCTACTTTGCCTCTGACTCCCTCCGAGGTCAGGAATTCTAAGTCCTGACCTCGGAGGGTCTAATCCCTATGTCCAACACCAATTTTCAACTTCACAACTCTAATGTTGTCGTTCAGTGTAGGGTATTACTTTAAAAGGTCTCAGCCAAATTCTGAAGAATAGGATAAAGAACACCTCCAGCCTGCATGCCACTTTAACTGATATTCCAAAAGTCATTTTCTAGCTTAATCTGTAAAAGATTGGTTTCCTAGTTGCAGATGTATATTAAAATCTTATAACTGAACTATTGTATGCTGTCATCTAAAAGAGGAAGCAGTGCTGAAGTAGATTAAAAGCAGAAAGTATGGGCATATTGCCACATATATTAGATGGGATCTGAGATCCGGAGTTCATTTTGAATGGAATTTAAAAGATTGGAGTTTAGGATTTAGGACCATAAAGTAAATTTCTAAGTCTGAAACTGTAGATACAACAGATTATTTTATATCTTGTTCATATGCAAACACCAATTAACTGGTTTACATAGTAAAGGTACCCCCAAACTTTTAGAAAGAAACTTTTAGAAACTAAGAACATTTTTAATAAAATATTGCAAGATCAAGTTTAAAAGAAATCAAAATTATAAAAAGTATAGGTTCATAAAGACCAATTTATTTACTCTAATTTCTTCTTAGGCATTCCTTTGGCACTTAGGATGATTCCTCCACTCCAGTTCTGTGGGTCCTGAAGTGGACCTTGAAGTCACTTTGGGATGGACAAACTCTGCCAAATACGGCAGAGGGGTGTGTAGGTGGGTCAGCAGTTTGGGAGGCAGAGCACTCCAACCATTTACACTGGCTTTGTTGTGCAGTTAGATTTCAATGTTAGAAGTGTTGCCTAGGAGAGCATGCTAACATTGATTCACTTAGTGGATGTGAAGGAGATTGCTGCGAAATAACTTGGAGGCGTAGAACAGTACAACACAGGAACGGGCCCTTCAGCCCACAATGTTAGTGCCAATCATGATGCCCAGTTAAACTGATCTCATCAGCCTGCGCACAATCCATATCCGTCTATTTCCTGCACTTCCAAGTGCCTATCTAAAAACTTCTCAAATACCACCATTGTATTTGCTTCCACCCCCACCCTTCGCAACATGTTCCAGGCTCTCATCACTCTGAGTGTTAAAACAAAGTTGCCCCGCACACCTCCATTGAACATTTCCCCTCTTTCCTTACAACTGTGCCCTCCAGTGTGGACATTTCCACCCTGAGAAAAATAATCTGAATGTCTACCTTATCTATGCTTTTCATCATTTTACATACTTCTTTTCAAGTCTCCCTCAACCTCCAACATTCCAGAGTAAACCATACAAGTCGATCCGACCCCTCCTTGTAGCTGAAATCCAGCAATGATAATATTGAATGGTGCTGGTTCGAAGGGTTGAATGGTCTACTCCTGCACCTATTTTCCAGGCAGCATTCTGGTAAACATTCTCTGCACCCTCTCCAAAGCCTCCACATCCTTCCTGTAATGAGGTGACTAGAACTGCATGCAATTGCTACTACTGCGGCCTAATCAAAGTCTTATACAGCTGTATCATGACTTCCAGACTCTTATTCTCAATACCCCTGGCAAAGATAGCAACCAAACTATACATCTTCTTTACCATCCCATCTCGTGCTGCCACCTTCAGTGAGCTATGAACGTAGACTTTAACATCCTGCACATCAATGCTGTCATGGTCTTGCTCTTTAATGCAGGCTAACCTCCATCTGCCATTTCACCGTTCATTTCTGCAGTTGATCTATATCCTGCTGTACTCTGCTATATATTCTGACAGCCTTCCTCACTATCTGCAACTCCTCCAATGTTGGTGTCGTCAGCAAACACATTCATCAACCCATCTACATTTATGTCCAAATTAGTTAAATATATCACAAACAGCAGAGGTCCCATCACAGTTCCTTACAGAACTCCACTGATCTCAGATCTCCAGCCAGAATATCTTTCATCCATCACACCCCTCTGTCATTTATGAATAGGCCAGTTCTGAATTCATACAACAAAGTCACCATAAATGCCATGCATCTTAATCTTCTGCACCAGCCTACCATGAGGGACTTTATAAAAACCGTTACTAAAATCCATGTGTACAACATCCGACGCTCTACCTTCATTAACATCCTTCATCACCTCCTCAAAAAACTCAATCGTTAGTAAGACATGAGCTGCACACGCAAAGCCATGATGGATATCCGAAATTAGCCCATTATCTTCCAATTGGGAGTAAATACTCTCTTGAAGAATTCTCTACAGTAGTTTCCCTACCACTGATGTGAGGTTCACCAGCCTATAGTACCCTGGATTCTCTCTACTTCCTTTCCTAAACAATGGAACAATATTGGCCATCATCAAGTCCTCCGGGTCTTCGCCTGCGGCTAGAGATGAAATAAGGATCCTCATCAAGGCCCTACATGATCTCATCTCTCTAAATAACCTGGAGTAGAACCTATTAGGCCCTGGGAACTAATCCACCTTAATGTTCTCCAAGTGCCTCATCACCACCACCTTCTTCTTGTAAACTGCCAGAGCATATTTGTATTCTCCACCTGGTCCTCCAAATCCTTCTCGGTAAACAGATGCAATGTACTGATTTAGCATCTCACCTGCATCCTCCAACTCCAAGCATAGATACCCTTCTTTATCCTTGAACTGTCCCTACCTTCTCCCTGGTCACCCTCTTATTTTTGGCCATTCTAATCACCCGCTTGAGTTATTTCCTATTCACTTTATATTCCTCATAAGCTTTGCCTGATGGCACATTCTGAAACTTGACATATGCTTCCTTTTTCTTCGTGGCCAAGTTTACAACCTCCTTGGTCAACCACAGTTCTCTTACATTGCTGTCCGTATAACTCCTCTTTACTGGAACATGTTGATCATGCACTTTGATCAGCTCCCACATGTCAACTGTAGACTTACCCAATAAATGCTTCCAATTTATCCTCCCTAGCTCCTGCCTAATGACATTGTAATCTGCTCTATACCAATTAAGTACCTTCCTCCAACATCCCGATCTATCCCTATTCAAAACAATCTTAATACTTTGATCACTATATCCAAAATGCTCTTCCATCGTAACACCAGTCACCTGGCTAGGCTCATTTCCCAATACAAGGTCCAGTATGGTCCCTCCTTGCGTGGACTATCCACTTACTGTTTATGCAAACCTCCTTGGATACACCTAACAATTCTGCCTCATCTGATCATCTTGAAATGAGTAGATCCCAGTCAATGTTGGGGAAGTTAAAGTCACCCACTACAACAACCCTGTGGTTCTTGCATCCTGTAATTTGTCTACATATCTGATCCTCTATCTCCCACTGGCCATATAATCTCATGAGTAATTGTTTCTTTCTTATTTTTGAGTTGAACCCATAATGCCTTGGCAGATGCACCCTCCAGTATGTCCTCTCCGAGTAAGGCTGTGACATTCTCCCCGATAAGTAAAGCAACTCCTCCACCTCTCTTATCTCTCTATAACGTCTGAAACATTGAAACCTTGGCACGTTGAATTGCCAGTTGTGTCCATCTCAAACAATTTCCTATAATGACCACAACATCCTAATTCCAAGCACTGATCCAGGCTCTAAGTTCATTGAAGTTAACACACTGCAGCCCTTCATTAAACCATAGTCATGACCACTCCCTGCCTGTCCTTCCTTTGGGAGTTACTCATCATAACCTCCACTTTCTCATCAGGCCTTCCATTTGGTGACCTGCTGCTCTGGTTTCCCCCTCCCCCCCTCCCCTCCCCTCCCCTGACATTCTAGTTTAAACCCACCCAAAGAGCACGAGCAAACCTCCCTGAAAGGATGTTGGTACCCCTCCAGTTCAGGTGCAACCCTTCCCTCTTGTACAGGTTACCTTTGCCCCAGAAGGGATCCGAATAGTCAAAAAATCTGAATCCCTGTCTCCTGTACCAAAGCCACGCAGTCATCTGTCCAGTCCTCCTGTTGCTGTCCTCACTAACATGTGGCATCGATAATAATCCAGAGATTACCAGCCTGCATTTTAACTTTTTGCCTAACTCCCAATATTCAGTCTGCAGAATCTTGTCCCTTTTCCCACCCTTGTGATTTGTGCAGAAGTGCACAACAACTTGTGGCTGCCCCATCTCCCCCTTAAGAATGCTCTGTGGGAACTCTAAGACATCCCAGAGCTTGGTACCAGCGAAGCAGCAAATCATCCAAGAGTTCTGTTTGATGCCTCACAACCTCATGTCTGTTCCCCTAACTAATGAATCTCCTATCACTACTGCTCTCCCTGACTTCACCATACCCCACTGTGCCTTTGAGGCAACCCTGGCCGCTGCTGCAGTCCCTTAATGATCAACCCCTCAACAGTATCCAAAAGCGTATACCTATTTTGCAGGGGAATGGGCACAGGGGATTCCTGAACTCACAGCCCACTTCCTTTTCTGGTGGCCACCCATTTATTCTTTGCGTACAACTCAAGTGTGACCTCCTCTCAATCACTTCTATCTATGACTTGCTCACTATCGCAGACAAGCCTGAGGTCATCCAACTGCAGCTCCAGTTCCCTAATGCCATCTTTAAGGAGCTTCACCTGACTAATGACCCTATCAGTTACTGTAGAATTCAATGTTAAAGAGCCTTTGAGTCTACAGTATGGAAACAGGCCTTTCGCCCCAACTTGCCCACACCAGCCAACATGTCCCATCTACACTAGTCCCATCTACCTGCATTTGTCCATATGCCTCTAAACCCGTCCCATCCAATTTTAATTCATTAAATTATCTGTAACAAAAACAAACTTGCGTCCATAATTATAAACATGAAACTAAGCTTTTGTGACTCCAGACCCATGGGAATGTGGTGGATTCTTAACTGCCTTCTGAAATGGCCTAGCAGGCTACTATATATCAATCTATGCTAAATCTTAATTAATGTAAAACAGATGGACCACTTGGCACAACCGAGGCAACAGATTTGGCAAAGAAGCATACATTCCAGTTAATTCTGCCAAGTTCTTCTCAGCAGCTCTGCCTCATAGCACCAGAGACCTAGGTTTGATACTGACCTTGCGTGTTGTCTGTGTGGAGTTTGCACATTCTCCCTGTGGCCACGTGGGTTTCCTCCAGGTGCTCCCACATCCCAAAGACTTGCAGGTCAACCTTTCCCTCTAACCCTATTCAACTCTCTAATCCAGGCAGCATTCTATTAATCCTCCTCTGCACCCTCTCTA
Organism: Malacoraja senta; assembly: GCA_038087875.1. Classification (NCBI taxonomy): domain Eukaryota; kingdom Metazoa; phylum Chordata; class Chondrichthyes; order Rajiformes; family Rajidae; genus Malacoraja; species Malacoraja senta. The sequence continues at coordinate 52,119,182 of CM075982.1, forward strand.
AAACCTCCACATCTTTCCTCTAATGTGGCGACCAGAACTACTATGCAATACTCCAAATGCCGCCAAACCAAAATCTTTAAGAGCTGCATCATGGCTTCATGACCCTTATATTCAATGCCCCCTGGCAATGAAGGTAACATACTATATGGCTTCTTAATCAATCTACTTGTGCTTTTACCTTAAACATTTGGACAGGTACATTGATAGAATAGGTTTAGAAGGATACAGGTAGTTGGGACAAGAGAAGGTGGGGCATGTTGGTCGGCATGGGTAGATTGACCTGAAGGGTCTGTTTCCATGCTGTATAACTCTATGATCTTCCGTGAGCTATGAACTTGGATTCCAAGATCCCTCTGCATATCAACGCTTTTAAAGGCCTGGCCATTAACTGTATATTGCTATAAATCCCTTATTCTCTATACAGCAATTTCATTCCAAAATAAACTGAATATTCATCGCATCTGGGCTAATGATTCACAACCCTACTAGCAAAGGTTTTTCCCTTTATTATCAGAAATGTATGACGTTTTGTACTGGCAAAACAATCCTTGTTTTCTTTCATGAACTGAATTCCCTCAGCACCCTCCGGCCTAACTCCCTATTCTAACTTTTAAAAACGAGTTGATTTAGTTTTACTTTTAGAGGTACAGCATGGAAACAGGCCCTTTGGCCCAGCGAGTCCGCATAGACCAACAATCACCAGTTATCCCAGACTAGGGGCAATTTACAGAAACGAACTAAGCTACAAACCTGCATGTCTTTGGAGTGTGGTAGGAAAACATAGCACCCGGCGAAAAGCCCATGCAGTCTCAGAGAGAATGTATAAACTCCATACAGTCAGGATCGAACCCGGGTCTCTATCGCTGTAAGGCAGCAACACTAACATTATGCCACTGTGCCACCCCTTCAAACTGTTGGAAAATAATGGCAACTATTGGAAACCAAATCCTTAGATTAAAGGCAATGTTCCAATTAGTTAATTCAAATGAAAAGTAAATTGAAATTTGCCTCAGCAGTTTATGATGTTGTCTTAACTGTATTCTCCGAAGTATCATCACATGATTCAGTTACAGCATTAATACTGAATACGGGGTTTAACCACATTTTTCGCCCCGATTTCATATATACTAGTTAAAATAATGGAATAGAAAATAATTTGTTCCAAGGGACTAGATGAAGAATTTGTGCCTAGTACTCTGCATTCAGTTGGTAAACATTGTGTTGATCACTAGTAAAGAATATACAATACTCACCAATTAATGTCTGGTCTCCAATGCCAGCAATCACGGAATTGCACTCATGCACTGAATTCTTCAGACCAGTGATTTCATGACCGTATGTCATTAGAGTTCCATTCATTTGGTCTAAGTAACTCCACAGGTCACCAGCATGATTATCCAAAGCATCCTTAATAAAATCCAGACTGGTTGTTACTGCATTTAGTTTACTGCACACACTCTCCATTTCAGCTACTCGCCTGTCAACCTGTAACACTTCCTTCTGGATGTCCTGAGCATTGTGCTTGCAGTTGTGGAGGTCGGATATTATCCTGTGGTTAATTCGCTGCAGATTTCCTTTGAGTTCATGGACACGTTTGTCATTAAACATAAGCTGGGAACCTTGGCTATTCAATATCTGTTGCATCAGATGAACTTCATCTACCATTTTGCGTTCATGCTCATCCCAGGTGGAGTTAACATTTGCAAAATCCTCAGCATATTTGCTGACAGCCTCTTTGATCCCTTTTAGTGTTCTGTTAACAGAGCTGATGTTGATCTTTAGTAAAGTAATTTCACCATGCACTCCACTGGATTCTTCTTCTTCTTTAATTCTTCTTTGTATTTCAAACATGGAATGGTTGAGTTTATTGAGTAGGCCAGAGTTCTTATCTAGCCGGGTCACAATATCTTGGCAGTTTTTCTGGCAGTCATCAATATCTGTTCTGAGAATGTCAATGCTACCAACAACTGAGATACAATCTGTTGGACACAGATTTTCCAGGGCAATAAGTCTTGCCTCCAATATATCCAAATCATGGTAAGTTTGCTTTTTAAGAGAGGCAACTTCTGTTTCCAGCATTGGGATTACCTCCCCCTCCAGGTTTGCAGGTGTGGTTACGTTGCTTAACTCTTCAATGATAATTGTAACCTGACCCTCGATTTCCTTTAGCTTATCATGCAGTTGAATTTTCATGCCATCTAATTCGACACCAAAATGTCCCTTTATGTTGTTCTCAACAGTCAAACAATTTTCTTCTATACTCCGCTCTGTTGCATTGATTTTAGCCTCAATGTAATCAAACCTGCTGTCATAAATATGTTCTACATTAATGGTAGAAAACTGTGGGAGTTCATTCTCAAATCGAGTTGTTAGTGAACTTTGATAGTTTGAGATTTCATATAGGTTCTGTTCCAGGGTATTGACTTTTTCCATCAAATAGTTAACTGTGTCGCAACAATTTTCGGTTACAGGTAATCCATCAATTTGAGTCTGTAAATTATTAATCTCCTTTTTTAGGTCCAATTCTTTCCCATCTATCATTTCCTGAAGCCTTTGGTTTATGTCTTTCTGTTCATCACATTGCTGTTGGACCAACTTTACCTTGTAATCACAGACAGATTGTACATCTGTAAATTTGTTTTCAAAGCCATCTAATAGATCTGCTCTGAACTTGGTGAGTTTGGTATCTATGTAAGTATCAATGAAATCCACAGTTGCTAAAGGTGAAGAGGGTCTATTAGCCTCCAGTAGTTGCCTGAGTTGCCCATCATGGCCAATCACCATCCCATGAACTTCATCAAGCAAGTCACTCTTTGTTTTCAATACATCCTTAACCTCAGTCACCTTGACTACCAAGTCTCCCATTGCTGGTGGATATGCTGGTTCTCCTTTACCCAGGCTTTCTAGACCATCAGTTATATATCCAAAGCCTACTGCGGCATCAGGGTATTTAAGATTATTCAGCAAAGAAACAATCATTTTGTTGGTGTCCTCCTGAATTGATAGCCTGAGGCTATCACTTATTCCACTAACCATTGTTTGGAGTTTCTCAAATGACTGTGAAAATCGTCGCATTTCATCTTCTAAACGGTCTATTCGTTCCCCGTAAATATCCGGAGCTTTAGGGCCTAGAAAGGGCAAGTATTACAAAATTAATACTCAAATTGGGATGAATGTGATGAAACAAATGTGCCTCAATTTAATGTTTATTCTCCATAAAGTTGTTAATAGAAGGTCTTAATGTAAAGGCTGATTCTTCAAATGGACATACACGAAAAATGCTATTGATTATAAGTTCAATTTCCATGGGCTTGAACTAAAGTGATCTCTAAGGCAACTATGAGTGGCTGCTGGACACAGATGCTGGTTTAAATAAAAAGACACAAAGTGCTGGAGTGAATCAGCGGGTCAGGCAACATCTCTGGTGAACATTTGTTTCCGTGCTGTATGACTCCATGACTAACATGGATAGGAGATGTTTCGAGTAGGAACATTCTGATAGGTGACGCTCACCCTCCCTCCCCCCCTCAGCTGGAGCAAGGATTACTGCACACACCCTCCATTTCAGCTACTCGCCTTTGAACCTGTAACACTTCCTTCCGGCTGTCCTGAGCATCCCACCAGCTCTTTACTGGTGAAGAAGGGCTCGCTGGTGCACGTTGCAAGTAGGGAGTGGGATTGGAAGTCGGGCCTCTAAACGGCCCGGGAGACGGTGGGAGCCGAGGATGGGTCAGTAGGTCATTCCACTGACATTCAGTTTACATTTTCTATTTATCTTATTTAAGTTTCTGGCACTCCATGTTGCATTAGAGATACGTGAGGGGTATCATTAGTGGACGGGGTTGTATTGCCATTCTATTGCATCCGCTGCTCTAGATATCAGCTGATCTACATTGGTGAGACCAAGCGGAGGCTTGGCGATCGTTTCGCCGAACACCTCCACTCGGTCCGCATTAACCAACCTGACCTCCCGGTGGCTCAGCACTTCAACTCCCCCTCCCATTCTGTATCCGACCTCTCTGTCCTGGGTCTCCTCCATGGCCAGAGCGAGCAACACCGGAAATTGGAGGAACAGCACCTCATATTCCGCTTGGGGAGTCTGCATCCTGGGGGCATGAACATTGAATTATCCCAATTTTGTTAGCCCTTGCTGTCTCCTCCCCTTCCTATCTCTCCCTCAGCCCTCGGACTCCTCCTCCTCCTTTTTCCTTTCTTCTCCCCCCCCTCCACCTCCTATCAGTCTGAAGAAGGGTTTCGGCCTGAAACGTTGCCTATTTCCTTCGCTCCATAGACGCTGCTGCACCCGCTGAATTTCTCCAGCATTTTTGTGTACCTTGCCATTTCAATATCGTGTGACATTTGTTGGTCCAGTAAAACGGATAATCCAGAAAGGCTCTGGAACCGAGGGTGCCAGAAAATCGGCGTTCAACCTATACTTTAATACAGAACATCTTCCAACTATTACAAGTGCAAGCTTGGCTAAAGAGAATATAATTTTTACATTGTAAAATTTGAATCAGAAATTAGAATTTTAAAATCTGATTGTTGGAATATGGAAATTAAACCATGGAACTGGGGAATTTGTACATGGAATTCCAAGACATATTCTCCAGTAAAGTGCCAATGATCATCAGCCTTCTCACCAATGATTATATCGAGTTAAACCTTTAAGTGGCTTATGTGCATTCTTAATATTTCAGTAATTGTGAGATTTCTCACACTGCTGGCATAACTAAGTTAATAGTACAAATATTTTCGATGAAAGTTGAAGGAATTAAAACCAAGAGGCTGAAGTCACAGTTTATCAATGGTACAAAATGGGTGGCTGTAAATTGGCAGTCTTTTTACATATAACCCCTTTTTTTCAAGCCAATAGAAAAGGGATTTAAATGGCCACAAAGGGCTGGAGTAACTCAGTGGGTTAGACAGCGTCTCTGGAGAACATGGATGTGTTGTTTCGGGTCTGACATGTTGCCCTTCTCACTAAGTTACTTCAGCACGTTGTGTCTTTTTTGTATACCAGCATCTGCAGTTCCTTGATCCTAGATTAAAATGGCCTGCTAATTTGCTTTCACTGTGTAATTCCCAAGACTATAACCAATTTTATATGCAAATCTTCATTAAGACTTCAAAAATCAATTTACCATTCATGATTACATTTTAATTCATTCTTTTACAAGATGTGGACAATGCTGGCAAGTTACTGTTCATTAAATGGAAGATGGAGTTTAAGTCAGAGAGATTGGCGAGTCTGCAATGACGAGGCAAGAGTGGGAGATTTGCCTCCCGAAAGAACAATGATGAACTAGGTGGTTTAAAAAAAAATTGAATCCCATGAGTTTACCATCCCAGAGACACAAGGAATGACAAATGCTGGAATGACCAAAAAATGTTTGGGTAACTCAACGGGTCATGCAGTATCTCTTAAAGACATGGAAAAGTGATGTTTCGGGTCGGAATTCTCCTTCAGACTGAAGTAGGAGGAGAAAGCGGGAAAAGAAGTGGGAGCGGGACAAAGTCCAGAAAGTGATATGTGGATATGCGTGAAGGGTATTTGATTGGCTGATTGATGACACGTTTTGTCTCCTTTTCATTTCTAGCCTTTGTGTCAGTAAAGGCTAGAGACGAAAAGTCTGAGGGAGTGATGTAGGTGGAAGGAGATTGGGGGGTGGGGGGGGGGTGGGGGAAGGGGGGGGGAGGAGATGGGGTGACACTGGGAGAAATGGGTGTGCATTGGGCTTGGGGTAGTGCTGGCAAGACAGGAGAGAAAAGAAGGGCCGGTGACCTAAAGTTTGAGAGTTCAATGTTCATACCATTGAGTTGTAAGCTACCCAAGTGGAATATGAGGCACTGTTCCTTCAGTGTGCATGTGGCTTGACTCTGGCATTGGAGGGGCCCCAAGACAGAAAGGTTGGTATGGAAATGAAGATGGGAATTAAAATGGTGGACTGAGTGCAAGTGTTCAGCAAATTGATCACCTGGTCTATACTTGGTCTCGCCGATGTAAAGGAAGCCACATCATGATCACCAAATGCGGTAGATGAGGTTAGATGAGATGCATGGGAACCTCTGTCTCATCAAAAAGCATTGCTGTGGTCCCTGGATGGATGTGAGAGAGGAGGTGTAGGGACAGTTGTTACATTTCCTGTGTCTACAGGGGAAAATATCTGTGGATGGGACGTTTTGGGAGTGGTCTCTGCAGAAAGGGATGTAGACGGGATAATATGACTGGTGGTGGGATCACGTGGAATCAAACACCAATATCTTCCCATTCCCACTCCTTTCTATTGTACCTCCCCATATCTATAACTTTCTCCCCCCCCCCTACTACAATCAGGTTGAAGAAGGATCCCAACCCAAAAGGTCACCTACCCATGTCCTCCAGAGATGGTGCCTGACCTGCTGATTTTCTCTCGCACTTTGTGTTTTATTCAGTTTATTATCCCAGTTGCTATACTGAGATTCAAACACATCTCTGGATCAAATAACCCAGAATAATGGATACTAGCACAGTAACTTAACCACTATATTTCTACAGCCCTTCGCTATATCGAGTAATTGCAGAATTGTCCAGGTTTTTTTTGGTCCTAAGGTTTTATTATTGCAGATTTCCTTAAAAAGTAATTCTGTCAAATTCCCTGAAATTGCATTAAAGTATTGGCGTATTAAGGCAGGCTAGCAATTTTTAGTGCAAAAGGGCGAGTTGGTAGTGTGTGACTTGGAGACATCTTTATACTTTGTCTTGGCTTCCTCTATTTAGTGCACATGATGAGTAAAACCTCCTCTGAAACTCCTGTTACTCATTAACATTGTTCTGCCTATTATCTGAAAGTTCAAAGAATTTTGTGGTTGGACTAGGTTATAAATTTGTGGTTAACAGCAGGAGATACTAATGACATTTGTCTTTCTGTTTAAAGATAACTAATTTTATTTATCTGTATTAAGAACACTTATTACTGTGCTTTTGAATGCATTTCACTGCAGACAAATGTAACAAAAACGGAAAGGTTGTGAGACAAGTTTCACAGCCAGTTTAGCCTAAATTTTAAGATCTTGTTGGGGGTTGGGGGGCGGGTAGACTGCTCATGTTAAGAGCAGGTTTATCAGCCATACAAGCATTTCAGCTCCCATAAATTTTGCTACGTTCAGAAAATGCAAGCCATTAAATATTCTTAAATATGGCTATTATGGTCTCAAATGTATAAAAAGACTATGTGATTAGAAACTTAATTTTTCATCAATAATGTCTTATAAATCCTAACAAAAGAACCACAGCATAAGTTTTGCATTCTTGTTATGGCCAGTTTTTCCACTTGTTTTACTGAATGTTTTAGACTTCAGTGTGGAATCAGGGCCTTCGGACCCCAGGCCCGCGTCGACCATCGATCACCTGGTACACGAGCACTATCCTACACACTAGGGACAATTTACAATTTACAGAAGCCAATTAACCTACAAACCTGTACGACTTTGGAGTGTGGGAGGAATTTGCAGCACCCGGAAAAACCCCATGTGATCTTAGGAAGAACGTACAAACTCCATGCAAACAGCACCTGCAGTCAGGATCAAATCTGGGTCTCTTTAGCTGTAAGGCAGGAACTCTACCACTGCGCCACTATGCTGCCGACATTGTTTTCTCTGTTTCCAAATATATTCTCTTAATTTTCTTCTAAATAAATTCACAGGGAATGTTATGCCGGTTTTAATATTCGTTTTGGCTGAATTTCTCAATATAGCCTTGTTGAAATTTGAATTCAATGTTTAAATGAAAGTTCCGATTAATTAGGTAATTTGTCATAAAAACAGAAAATGCTGGAAATGCTCAGCAGGTCAAGCAGCATCTATGAAAGGGGAAGTGGTTAACCTCTCAGGACCAGGATTTTCATTTGTTCTGAAATCCTGAAACAGGTCCTAGTCCTGAAACAGTTTCTCTTTCCACATCTGAACATTTCCAGCATATACTAGTTTTATCCCTGTTTTACAGCATCTGCAGTTTGTTGATTTTCAGATCATTTGTCTGCTTGCTTAGCATTCCTTGATGTCTTGATTCTAGGTATTGTTGCCTGACATAACAATAAAAGCATTTTTATTGGAAGGAGTCGTTTTCTCCAGAGATGCAGCCTGACCTGCTGAGTTAGACACAAAATGCTGGAGTGTCAGTGTAAACCAGCATCTGCAGTTCTTTCTTACACATTCTTAAACAATAAAAGGATCATTTTCCTACCCTTAACTCCATCAAGATTCAAATGAATAAAAGATATGCAAATAGAAATAGTAACCAGCTTTAATCAGACTAGATTAATCCTGAACTAAAAAATTGTTACTTCATAAGTTACAAGTATGTTACAACTTAATAATTTTTTTTTTTATTTCATAGTAAGATTAGCCTTTGAGTTTCTTGCTGGTTTGTATTGGATTCAGACCTCAAGTGCATTTTTGTAAAACACTTCATCTATAGTTAAAAAGAGGACAATTTTTGTTGATGACATTAATGCTTACCATAATAACCTTTCCTTGGTCCTGGGTGTGACGGCCCGAGTTCAGGAAACCCCATGGGACCTTCCTGGCAAGCTTCACCAGAATACCCTGGACAACATCTCCATTCCAATTCTGTCACGGTCTTGTATCCAATTTTATATTTAGGTTTTAGAAAAGTCCGATACCTGTATAAATAAATTATTGTTTTTTGTCATTGATAAAATGTATTACAACTGGGCAGTTGAAATTATAATCAACTATGTATTTGCACTGTAGCAGCACTCTATCATGACATGGAACCATAGGCAAAAGTAGCCCCGTTCCAATTAATTACTTCTTAATCAGTACAATGTATTTGTGGCATGTTAAGGGTACAGATATGCAAACTGTCATTAGCATGCTTTTACGTTTCCAGATCCTTCAGATTGGTGGAAATTGGGTTAAAAAGATGAAAGATTGTTTTTTTCTTGACAGTTTGGAGCCAAATTGAATATGATCCCAACAGGATATGCACTGAAAGTTAATCCTGATTCAAATATGCAGAATGCGTTCTTTAATACAATCAGCCTCAATCTGAGCACAGATAGAGTGGAATGAATTACCTTTATTTTGGGGTTTCCCTTATGCAGTTTCCAAACTTAACCCACAACTTCGACGGGAAAACAAAGCGCTTTATTTGGAAATGCATGAATATCTTGGGCTTTAGCGTCCTTCGACAACTTTGAATACAACTATTATTATTAAATCTAAATTAAAGGACAACTGTGAAATTCATTACAGCACCTGATTGATCAAAGTTGCTTAGCTTTCTCGATTGTCTTAAAATAGCTGGTCAAATTAGGCAATGAGTTTTTCCATTAAAATTAGACATATACTGTGGTTACAGCAGGACATACAAGGAGGGACATATGAGAGCCTGGTTAAGTTGCTCAATCAGTCCAACCCTTACTTCCCACGATGTTTATAACTGAATACTCCATATTTAACAAAAAAACAAATGCAATTATTTTACCCATAACCCAATGCTTAATGTGGAATTTATAAAATGCATGTCAATGCTCCCAGCTATGCTGTTGGGAATCCCTCTATACAATGCTGAATTATTCTCATGACACAGAAGGTGGTCATTTTGGTCCATTGAGTCTGTATGAATTCAGAAAGCAATTCCTAATCCCACTCATTTTCCCTGTAATCTATTCTCCCCATATTCCCATCAACTACCCCCAGATTCTACCACTTGCCTACAAACAAGGGGCAATTTATAATTGGTAATAAATACCAATTTGCAAGTACCCAGAGAAAACAAACAAGTCATTTGATGTTCAAGACTATCAGGTATGTTTTTTTTGTTCGTTAGATTTTAAGTCAGAAATGCCTTGAATTCAAAAATGAGTTGTACAAACTTCTGCTACAGCAGATGTAACATCTGTAGCCCAAATTGGACTGGTTGCTGCTGCCCTTCATTCATGGGGTTCAAGGTAGTGTTTGGAAAATGATGTTTGTAGTAATAGAATTTGGCCAAAACAATGACTTGAAGGGGCTGTCCCACTTGGGCGACCTAATTGGCGAGTTTGAAAAAATGACATGTTGAAGACCTCCTTCGACTATGTTGAAGACCAGCTTTGACTAGCTACGGCTAACTTCGGGAAAATTGGACACCGAATAGTGGAGACGACCTCCTTCGACTATGATGAAGACTATCTACGACTACCTTTGTCTACCCTCGATTACCTACGAATAACATGCCGACCTACTACAACTAAACCTACGAGTAAAATAAGTATAAATATTTTCCATGGCGACCTTTTTTAGTCGCGGGCATTTTTAACATATTGAAAAAAACACCGCGACCTAGCTGAGGCCTCGAGTATGCAGAAACCACTCTCGAGCATGAAGGCGAGTTAAGAAGACCTCCTACAACCTCGTGTCGACCATGCTGCGAGTACGAGTCGAGGGCAAACTCGCCAGAACTCGCGGATTAGGTCGCCCAAGTGGGACAGGCCCCCTAATGTGAAATATTTTCACAAATACACATTTATTTCAAATTTTCAACTGCTTTGCTCTTGGTGCCAATCTTTAAGGTGTCCAGCACATGACTGAACTGGAAATAGCCTTTGACAAAAATGTTGAGGCACCACTGTGCTAACAGAGTCGGCGTAGCAATTCTCTGTATTCATTCAAATTTACACATGGAAACAAAATTTCCCTTTTGCATCAAATTATAGATCAGTGAATCTTACTCCATGTTAGAAAGAAATTTAGCCCTTCATGTCTTGGTCAGCTCTTTAATAGAGTTATTCAATTAATCTCACTCTCTACCCATTCTCCAAGCTTTTCAATACTTTTACTTTCCTTTTCAAGTATACATTTAATTGATAACTAATATTGAATCAGCTTCTAACCACCTTTGAGGCAATGCATCCCAGATTGTAACAAAAGTTGCATCAAAGCTTCCATCAGCAAACCTGTGATTTTCTTGCCAGTTATCTTAAATCAGTTTCTGATCCACGAAGTAGTACAAGACTTATCATAATTGTCACATTCCCTTTAACGTCTCTGTTCTTAAAAATAACTTTTAAAAATTCTTCGTTCTCATACATACACCATTAAAAACAATTCTAAAGTGTTGTGCCTAATTCTGTGCACTTAAAATGATTACATGACAAAATACGCTAGTTATTTTTTCAAGATCAGTCTTGACTGCAGTCTCTGTTCAATTCAATCTACAAGTCGCTACAAATTGATCTTAATGCAATTTTAACATGCTAATGGCGGTAGGGAATCACATTAATGTCACGAAAGCCATCAAAAGACGATGAAACACGTTCTCCGTTGCGAATACCTATTATACCTATACAGGGATGTCCGCTGATCCTTTGTTGCCCACTAGAGGCCGCAAAAGCACCAAAGTTCATAAGCTTCCACCAAAGAGGCTTCCACTCCCTCAAAGATAAATGATCATGTGCAGTGCGGGGCGGTTTCTTCGTTCAAAATCTCAACCCCTTTATTCAGCGTAAATTACTCCAAGTTTGCGCACCAGTGCATAAAAACACTGCGGCTGTTTGACTACAGTTCAATTTACTAGTTCCCATAGTCCTAAATAACTAACATTACGCGAGGAGTTTAAATGTAAAGCAGGTCAACCCACTTAATACAAACTACAATTAAACACCACGACAGTGCAAATTTTGTACATAGTAAACAAAGTAGGTATTGCTTGCTAACTATGTGCAGTTATGAATTTGGAGTTTAAGGAATTTAACATCAATCAACGTCCATGTATTTCCCCCCCACTGCTCAAACGTTATTGTTTTGGCTCGGATTAAAACGTGTCCCTTAAAACGTGACGGATGGAGGCTGCCGTCAATATAAATCTGCAGAGTACACTCCGCCGTGACAGGATCTCTACAAGTCTATTGTGTTCAGGGCACCACTAGACTGGAAACTGTCACGCGGTGGAATTGCGAATTCGCAGGCAGTTTCCTCTCGGGTTTGTCCCGTGTTGTTCGGTTCTTTGCAGCGCTGGGGGACTTACATGACCACTCCTGGGCACTTGATTTGACCCCAAGTACACTGATGGTATTCGGCTTTCACAAAAGTAGCTGTGCCGTCCAGCATCGTACAAGTGATGTTTTTCTTCACAACGTAGGCACAATAATTCCTGCAGAAAAACAAATCATGCGTTTATACATTTACTTACACAATGTGCACACAGCACAAACAAAATGAGCTTACTTTTCGAGCAAATGCTCGATTTTATTTTGGAAAACAAGAACTTAGATTAAAAATGTAGAAAATAATCGTGGAAATGTCTGAGTTTTCGTCCCAGTTGAGTTCGCGTTAAGTTTTGCAAAGTTCGCGTCCATTATACACCGCAGAAGATAGGCTGGGGTTTGAAACGGCGAGGGGTTTAACAAGTATTTTATCTTTCAGCAAAGTAGAAGGAACTCACTTCTGCCGGCCAGTGCTCCGCCCTGCTCCCTTCAGACTGGGACTTGTCCCTGAGGTGAAGAGGTTATAACGGTACGGAACGTAGAAATTACCCTTGGCGTCGAGGAATGTGAGAAGGGTCAACGCCACAAGGCAGGAGAGAATCAGAGAAGAAGACGCCAACGCGCTTTTTAACATCGTGACAGCCTTTTAATATCCAGGTGAAACGGCGCAGCCCAGTCGAAGCCGTCCCTTCACTGGAAGCGGTACAAAACTCGTCGGCCGCCTGAGATCGGAGCAAGTGAGCATCGGCTGAGAAACCACAAGGAATGGGGCGAGGGGACGGAATTCAGCGGCACGGTGAAGCGACAGCGCACACACACACGGGGTCAGAGCCTGGATGCGGGAGTTTGCTGAGCACAGGGCGATTGATGAGCCATTAGCTGTGGCCCTGAGTCTATATTGCCGCCAGCGCTCGCCCACCTCCACAACTTAGCGGACTCGTGCGAGTGGGCGTTTCGTTGACATTAGAGCAGTTGTAACCCTCGCCACCCCCCCCCCCCTCCCCTCTCTCTCTCTCTCTCTCTCTCTCTTCACCAGCACTACCAATGAGGGTGCAGTAACCTCTTCCCTCCTCCCCCCTCCAACATAGACACAGGCACCGATCGCCAGCAACGCGCACTACCGTTCGGACACACGCCAACCCTTTCATCTTTCTTTCCAAACCCAGTCCCCGGTTTTAAAGAGAAATTGTTTCTCCACCCCACCCCCACCCCCACCCTCACCCTTTCCCTCCTCCTCAAACGAAAGACCCCCTGACGCAAGTCTGCAGCGCTGTATAGGATTTTTCTCATTCAGTCACTGACTATTAGATGCACGGGAAAACCTACAGGTCGTAATAGAATCCATCTAAGTGTGAGAGTGAAATGTTTTTATAAAAGATCAGCCGCTTGCCCAACAGCAGCAACGAAGAAAGGTGTTAAGTTGATCGGCCTATCTATATACAAGGGGCAATTTATAATTGGTAAGAATACCAATTTGCAAGTGACCAGAGGAAACAAACAAGTCATTTAATGTTCAAGACGATCAGGCATGTGTTTTATTTATTCATTATATTTTAAGTCAGATATGCCTTGAATACAAAAATGTGTTGTACAAACCTCTGCTACAGCAGATGTAACATCTGCAGCCCAAATTGGACCGGTTTCACACAGAGAGTGGTGAATCTCTGGAACTCTCTGCCACAGAGGGTAGTCGAGGCCAGTTCATTGGCTATATTTAAGAGGGAGCTAGATGTGGCCCTTGTGGCTAAAGGGATCAGAGGGTATGGAGAGAAGGCAGGTACGGGATACTGAGTTGGATGATCAGCCATGATCATATTGAATGGCGGTGCAGGCTCGAAGGGCCGAATGGCCTACTCCTGCACCTAATTTCTATGTTTCTATGTTTCTATGGTTGCTGCTGCCCTTCATTCATGGGGTTCAAGGTAGCATCTGCTCTAAGTGTTTGGAAAATGATGTCTGTAGTAACAGAACTTGGCCAAAACAGTGACTTAATGTGAAACATTTTCACGAATACACATTTATTTCAAATTTTCAACTGCTTTGTTCATGGTGCCAATTTTTAAGGTGTCCAGCACATGACTGAACTGGAAATAGCCTTTGACAAAAATGGTAAGGCACCACTGTGCTAACAGTCAGTAGCAATTCTCTGTATTCATTCAAATTTATACATGAAAACAAAATCTCCCTTTTGCATCAAATTATGGATCAGTGAATCGTAAGCGGAATTTTCCCCCAAGAAGCGGTTTGCGTATTGTGAGATAACTATGTGTGTGTTTTATTTAGCTTGAAGGGGTTCTAATATCCTTGGCTGCAGGTTTTTGAGAAAGAAAATCTAATCTAAGAAAATCTTATCTAAGAAAAACGGAAAGATAATTTGTACACAGTTTGTGTATTTATATACGTAACTGTCAAAGGTGGCAGTGGAAGCAGGAATGTGAAACTGCGGGGAAGTGAGGGAGAGGGCTACAGCTGGTTCTGACACCACCCCCAAGCTGCAGAAACGGACTGGTCACCGTCTCTCCACCCCAGCAGTGGGAAAGGCGTTGCTGTGCCGCAGGGGAAAGGGCTTACATTAGTTGTTCGAAGGAATACAGTCCAACGTCAATCAACATCTCCACGGCCGAGTGGGTATATTGCCACAATAATTGATATAACATGTACTCTGGAATCTACTTTCGTATAGAGATTCTGCCATTCACTAAGAAAAGGGATGCGTCTTTCATCGACTGTAGAGGAAGAGGGCGAAATAGTCATACAGCCTGGAAACAAGCCCCTCGGCCCAAAGTGATTGATAATCAACGGGTTCTTCCTTCTGTGAGACTGTCGAATCTTGCCAACAACAAACCAAGCCGCTGGAGGAACTCAGCGGGTCAGAGAAAGACTGCATCTGTGGAGGGAATGGCCAGACGACGTTTCGGGACAGCGCCGTTCTTCAGAACTGATCTACTCGGCCAGAAACCGTCGCGTGTGCGTTTCTTTCCACAGATGCTGCCTGACCCGCTAAGTTCCTCATTTGATTAATATAATCAGCTGAAACCCGTCCACAATGCCTTGTTTTCTCCAGTGATCTGGGAGCACCATTGAAACTAATTTGCGTCCGTTCCATTTAAGCCAAAAGGTCTGAAGGGTGGCAAATGTTGTGTCTCTTTTTAAGAAGGGCTGCAGGGAAAAGCCTTGGAACAGTGAGCCGAACATGGTGACGCAGCGGTAGAGTTGCTGCCTTAATTATTACAGCGCCGTGTACGGAGATTGTACGTTCTCCCCATCACCACATGGGGTTTACCCGGCTGCACCGGTTTCCTCCAGGTTTGTAGGTTAATTGGCTTTGGTAAAGGTGGTAAATTCTCCCTAGTGTGTAGGATAGTGCTAGTGTACGGGGATTGCTAGTCGGCACAGACTCGGTGGCCAAAGGGCCTGTTCCCACGCTGTATCACTAAATTAAACTAAAAGAGATAGTCAGCAATGTTTTATATGTGGGAGGAGTGTCTAATTTTTTGAGGATGTGACCAAAAAGGTTGATGAGTGCAGAGCTGTAAACGTTGTATACATGGGTTTCAGCAAAGCATTGGACAATATTCCACAAGGTAGGCTGCTCTGGAGTGCTAGAATGCATGGAATCCAAGGAGAGCAAGCGGAATGGTTAGCAAATGGGCTACATGGAAGGAAGCAGAGGTTGATGGTGGATGGTTGCTTATCGGACTGGAGGCCTGTGACTAGTGGTGCGCCTCATGGTTCTATTCTGGGGCCCATTGCTTTATATCATCAAAATCAATGAGTTGGTTGAGAATATACATGGCATGACTAGTAAGTTTGCAGTAGACACAAATGTGCATGGTATTGTAGATAGTGAAGATGGTTGTCAAAAATTGCAACAGGACCTTGATTGGTTGCGCAGGAGGGCTGAGGAATGGTTGATAGATTTTAATACAAATAAATATGAGGTGATGCATTCTGAGAAGTCTAATATGGGCAGCACCTACACAGTGAATGCTAGGGCTCTGGGGAGTGTAGTAGAGCAGAGGGATCTAGGAGTTCAGGTACATGGTCCCTTGAAAGTGGCCTTCATCAGTCAGAATATTGAGTATAGAAGTTGGGAGGTCATGTTGCATTTTATACTAGACATTGGTGAAGCCAGTATTGTCTTCAGTTTTGGGCACCATGTTATAGGAAATATGTTGTCAAGCTGGAAAGGGTACAGAGAACATTCAAGAGGATGTTGCCAAGAATCGAGGCCCTGAGTTATAGTGAGAGGTTGAGCAGGCTAGGACTCTATTCTTTGGAGCACAGGAAGATGAAGCGTAATCTTATAGAGATGTACAAAATCATGAGAAAAATAGATTGGGTAAACACACGGAGTCTCTTGCCCAGAGTAGGGGAATCAAGAACCAGAGGACATAGGTTTAAGGTAAGGAGGGAAAGATTTAATAGGAACTTGGTAACTTTTTTACACAAAGGGTGGTGGATGTATTGAACAAGCTGCGGGAGGAGGTAGTTGAGGCAGGTACTAGCACAACTTTTAAGAAACATTTAGTCTGGTACATGAATAGGATATGGTTAGAGGAATATGGCCCCAATGCAGGCAGGTGGGATTAATGTAGGTGGGACATATCGGTCGGCATGGGAAAGTTAGGCCGAAGGGCCTGTTTCCACGTTTTATGACTCTAGAAACTTAAGATTTGTTGCACTCCTCCTGAGGTTGAAGCATGGCGCTCGGCACATCAGTTGGATGTGAGTCAGGTACACACTCCCCACAATGATGGAAGTTTCCATTGACTTCATCATCACTTTGTTAGTGCGGGTCAAGTCTGCCTGGATGCCTCTAAGCAGCCTGTAGCTGAAAATTAAACTAACACAAACCTGGTAGCTTACTCTGATCAATTATCTTCGAGTGTGTATTTAAAAATAATTGATTTGGAAACAGGCTGTACTTTATAGTCTGTCAGATTTTGTTTTATGTTGAAGAATCACCTTTAGCCTATGTGCAGAGAGAGTCTGCCAATTACTGCCCATCACAAGTTATTTATTGTTCATTGCAGGGATGTGGAAAGAACATTTATTGACCTCCCTTGAGAAAGTTTATTTGCTGCTGAACAACTGCAGTTGTTCACAATGGGATCTTACATGGAGTGGTGGGGGATGATAATGGGGAGTTTGTGGGCAGTGAGTTCCAGGACTTAGAACGTGCAGTGGTGGTGGCAGCAATACACACATCAGAATGATGTTATTTGGAGAAGAACCTGCAGGTGGTGGTGCTCCTGTGTGCCTGCTGCCTTTGTCACTCTTTGATGACCAGTTTGGAAAAGCCTTGGCAAATGTCAGGAATTGAGGTAAAAATTATCTTGGGGTCCAAATCCATAGCTTCCTGAAAATGACAACACAAGTAGATAGAGTGGAAATAAAGTTGTATGGACTTCATTGGTTGGGATGTTGAGTGTAGAACATAGAATAGTGCAGCACAGTATAGTGCCATTTAACCCACAATGTTTGTGCTTAACATGATGTCCAGTTACACTGATCTCATCTGCCTGTACATGGTCCATATCCCTCTGTTACTTGCACTTCCACATGCCTATCTAAAAGCCTCTTAAACGCCACAATTATAACTGCCCCCACCACCAACCTTGGCAATGCAATCCAGGATCCAAGGTGGGAGATTGCAACCTTCACATGGTCCACCCTGTTTTGACTAATGCAATCAACCCAATGTGCACAAACAAAAGATCAATTAGAACAAGTTGACTTACAACTTTAGGCGGTGCATGCCATACACAAGAAGATGAATCCAGGATCCCACCTCTGTGTAATAAAAACACATCTCCATTAAACCTTATAGCTATGCCCTCTAGTATGAGGCATTTCCACCTTGGGATAAAAGGTTCTGACTGTCTACCTTATCGATGCTTCTCATAATTTTATATACTTCTATCAAGTCTCAACCTCCAATGTTCCAGAGAAAACAATTCAAGTCTATCCAACCTCTGCGTGTAGCCAAAACCCTCTAATCTAGGCAGCATTCTGGTAAACCTCATCTGCACCCTCCCCAAAGCCTCCACACCTATCCTGCAACATGATGACTAGACCTGCATGTAATACTCCAAATGTGGCCTAACCAACGTCCCATAGAGCTGCTTCATGACTTCCTGTAGAGATGCATCATGACTTCCGAATATAAGAGATTAGAGGGTTAGCTATAAGGAGCGGTTGTATAAACTTGGATTGTTTTCTTTGGAGACTGAGTGGAGACCAGATAGAAGTATATAAATTATAAGAGGCATAGATAGGGTAGACAGTGAGAACCTTTTTTTCCCCCATGGAAAGACTAGAGTGCATAGCTATAAGGTGAATGGGGCATAGTTGAAAGGAGATGTGCAGAGCAAGTTATTTACACAGAGAATAGTGGGTGCCTGGAACCTGTCGCTAGGATTGTTGGTGGAGGCAGAGACAATAGTGGCATTTCACAGACTTGGGGACATGGATATGTAGGGAATGGAAGGCTATGAATCATGTGCGGCAGAGGAGATAATTGTGGGCTGAAGGATTTGTTTCTGTGCTGTACTATTCTATGTTCTTTAGTGTTGTTTGTGCATCACCCATCCGGCTGTTGAGCATCCTGTCGACAGTGGAAAATGTTTGTGGCGTCATGAGGTGTTACTTGTAATAGAATAGCAGGTGTATTACCTTCCCTTGCAATGACTATTTATTTGGCTATCCAGCTGGCTATCTTCAGTTTTAGTTTAGTTTATTTTTGTCACGTACCAAGGTACAGTGAAACCTTTTGTTTGCATGCTATCCAGTCTAAGAAAAGGCGATACATGATTGCAATCAAGCCATCCACAGTGTGCTGATAAAGGGAAGTAAAGATGTAAAAGAGTGCAACGATTGTAATGGATGATAGCAGATCCTATTCTGGGACCAGCACACAAAGAGTCTCCTAGATCCAGCACCATCTTGATATTGGGGGGAAATCAATGGTGGTGATGCGATTGAATATCAACGTTAAGTCAGTGGACCCTGTTTTGTTGGGGAGATGGTAATTGAAAGGAATGGAGTAGTGAACAAATTACTTTCCACTTATCTGCTCAAGTCAAGTCTTGCTATACTGTATATGTAGACATGAAAATTTTCATTTTCTGAGGAATTGTAACAGGAGTAAAACGTTGCTATGGAGAAGGAGATGGTGAGTCTCTTTCCTGAACCACTGAATTGCAGCACCGAGTCTGAGCTGAGCGTTAATCACCCACTTTAGAGGAATTCTACACTAATCCCACTTTAAAACGATCCCCATTCATTCTCATCAACTCTTCCAGATTTCAACTACCACTCAGCCACACACAGGGACAATTCATAATGATCAATTAACTGGCCACCCTATACATCTTTAGAATGTGGAAGGAAACTGGAGAACCCAGAGGAAATCCACACAGTCACAGGGAGAATGTGCAACCTCCACCAGTCACCGCCCAAGGTCGGATTGGAACCCAAGTCTCTGGAGCTGTGAAGCAGACAATCTACTAGGTGTGCCAATGTGATTCCAGAATTTTGACCCAACGGTGATCACAGTGAACAGTGACCCAAACTTTGCTCAGTCCGCCTCGACCGACATGATGTCCCGGCTGCCAAACACTTTAACTCCCCTTTCCCTTCTGTCCTGGCCTCCTCCAGAGTGAGGCCAAACATAAATTGGAGGAACAGCATCTCATATTTCCCACAGGCAGCTTACAACCCAGCGGTATGAATATTGATTTATCTACTTTGCATCCCCTCTCTCTCCGTCCCTCCCCCACCCTAGTCGGCGTACTAGTTTCACTGTTGTCCTGTAAAGTTCTTCCATCTGTATACTCGTTACCACCTATCTCACAGTCAACAATTACCTATTGTGTACCCCATATTTCCTTGATGATTGTTGCTTTTTACATATCTTCCATTCATTTCTCTAAATACCGACTATATATCTCGTTCCCCTTTCCCCTGACTCTCAGTCTGAAAACATCACCTATTCCTTTTCTCCAGAGATGCTGCTTAACCCGCTGAGTTACTGCAGCCTTTTGTGTCTGTCTTCGGTTTAAACCAGCATCTGCAGTTCCTCCCTACACACAGTGATATATATAAAGTTGGTGGGTGATTGGGGTGGGAAATGCACTGCTGCTGACTTTCTGTTTCCTTTGGATTGGTAATGGTTGCTGAATTGGTGGGCGCTGTGGAAGGAGAGCTGGTGAACCATTAATGAAAGTAGTTTAAATGATGAAAATTCTAGGGCATAAACTATATTTAACAACATTTTATTAAACATCCATCATAACAATTCACATTTCTACTTTAAGGTGAAGCATGAGACCAAGCATCACCTTAAGAAAATGATTTCTTAACAGAGTAATAATGTAGCAATGTTACAAAATGTTGAGATTTTAAAAATAAAGTCTGCAATTTATCCCATCAGATAAAGCATAAAAAGAAGTTTAATTTGACACCTAATTCACTTTCATATCTTCAGTATTAAAGAAGTTATGGCCATTTTCATACTCGGAAATTAGCATCTTGTTCCCTATTGCTTTTCCATTGACTTAACACAAAAGCTGTGATCGAGGACAGTTAAAAGCCCATAACTTTCTTAAAAATTAAGATAACTGAAATAAATTTTCAGTTATTATAGATTGAAGCATTCTGAAACAAATATGAAACAATCTTACTTAGAAGACATGAAAGTAAAGCATATAATTAGTTAGTTACCTAATTGTAGCTAATTACAAAATTCAATTACTAGATCTAAACATCTATCAATTTCTTAAGAATAGATTAACATTTTTAAATAGCCTAAGTGTCCAAATAACATTCACACAATAATTCACAATATAACATAATTTTTAAATCTAATTTTCATGAATTTACAGGCCAAATGGAAGGAATTGAATGTTTAATACCTGTAAATTAATGGGCATTTAAATCATCTTGTGGGTGAGGATTTCTGGAACGCGATCGTTTGGAACGTTCATTTGCGGTGAATTTAACCCTGTATTGGCATGAAAAATACTGCCGTTAGTTCGGGGAATAAAATCACCGTTTCGCAAGAAAAAATGTGAATTAAAGGCTTCTTAAGAAGCACTTTTATACATTTAAAGAAACCACTTTCGTTTACCTGTCCCGTGTGTGAAATCCGTCCCCGTTATCGGCGTTGACGGCTTCAGGAGCTGCTTTTAAAATTACTCCAGCGCTGACATTGACGATTTAATAAAAAATAAAAAATTCACAAAACGCCACTAGGAACGATTTTTCAGCAAAAGGTTGTACTCCAACGAAATATAATTCAGGACAAGGGAGGAGAACCGCGTTTTAACCCCGCCCCCCCCTTAAAGGCGCCAAAATCGCGCACACGGCCAGTGGCAGAATTACAGCGCGACTGAAGGTAAGTTTTGTAACATACCTAAATAATGAAGAAAACAATTCTTGATCTTCATCTGAAAATTAGTTTAGTTTATTGTCACGTGGGGCGAGATACAGTGAAAGCTTTTTGTTGTGTGCGAACCAGTCAGCAGAAAGACATACATGATTACAATCGTTTCATTTACAGTGTATAGATACATGATAAGGGAATAAAGTTTAGTGTAAGGTAAAGCCAGCAAAGTCTGATCAAGGATAGTCTGAGGGGCATCAAAGAGGTACTGTAGATGGTAGTTCAGCATTGCTCTCCGGTTGTGGTAGGATAATTCAGTTGCCTGATAACAGCTGGGAATTGGGATGTTGGAGATTGTTAGCATAATACCTAGAATGGCAGTATTGCAATTAAGATACATATATTTTACTATTTGCATTTAATTGATTGAAGAACACCATATTGGCTGGTTGTGCCTTTATCCATCAGTGGCAATACTCATCATTTGCACATAATCACATGTTCAAATGCTGTGCTATGCATGAAGCCATCACCTGCCACATACAAACTTTTAAGGAGGAACGTTTTCCCTCAAAGCAGAAAGTATTAAGAAGCATCCAAAACTAAAAGGGCTTTAGGGCCGTGATCATGTTCTGAAATGAGAAATGGTCAGTAACTTACAGGAGTCTTATGTTTCACGGTTGGTGATTCAGGCTGTGGTTAAAATGTGGCTACCAATCTTACAGCTGGCTGCTGTGAAATTATACTGTCTGGCTGTGAATCGATATCCTCTGGCCAAGAGAGAGAGAGAGAGCTCAATGTTTGTGGTTCTATATACACATGCAAAAGCCTGCTTTATTTGACACTCTTAAACATTTAAAAATTAGATTTTTTTCTGAAGGAACCTTCACTGGCCCAAATGGTAGACCATTAAATTAAACATTCACTTCTGCTTGACAGTGAGGGTGTCAATATAACTGTGTTCTAACAATGCTAATTGTATTCTATTATCACTGTGAAATTCCTCTCTTAAAATTCAATGTCCAGGGTTGATTTATATTTGGAAGGTCAACGTGCATTCCTCTGAGAAAGTGCCAAGCTCAATAACTACAGATGTGCAATAAAAGTTCATCAAATTCTTCAGAACAGCCAGGCTCTACATTGTTTAAACCAGATGTCCAATTTGTGACAGTTACTGATGTACATCAAATTGACACTCCTGTAATTCCTGCAAGCACTGAGAGAATGTCAGAGCCAAAGTTTACCCTTATGTCAAAATGTGCAGTTCCTGCTTCACGTCCAGAGTGAGCTGCTAAAGTGTGTAATTAAAGCTGGAGTGCTCTGCCTCTTGAAATTGAACCTCTGCGAGGACAAGGAGCTCATGAAAAATGGTACATTTTGTTTGTGGAACCCGATTGCTACCCCCGTAATTGTTACCAGAATTTTTAACTCTATAAATGCCCTCCATCCACTGCATGGGCTGAGTTAGGGTAGTCTATTTCACTTCTGTAATACACAAATGTAACTCCTCAACCCTCCTGTCACTTCTATGTATCCATTGTGCACTCTTTCCATATCCCAGACAACCTTCATAAAGTAAAACTGCCCTTCCAACCCCAATAGATTGCACAAACGTCTATAGGGAAAATAACATGGTTTTACTTTCTTTTTGCTTGATAATTTTCTTTCTTCTTGTCAAAGCATTGATTTGTTGCCAAAGTCCCAATTTGCAGGTGTTTTCTGGTGCCTTGCCCAAGTGGCAGCATTTAAATGTGCCTTTATTCAGGCCGTTCATAGAATAGCACAACTCTTTCCTTACCACGTAAGATTCCAGCAGGGATTCCAGGATAATGAAACCCTGTTGATTTTACTCTTTAACTTGGATGGCTGGAATCAGTTTTAATGCCCAGATGAGATCGAATAACTCCGCGGACTCTTCTGGCCACAATGGCTTACTCACTCAGCAATTAAGGCATCAGGAAGCATTTGCTTAACTCCTTTGAAATCTGATACATTCAAATCCTTTCCTCCAATATGACTGCAATTATTTGGGGCATTTAAACAATATAGTTTACCAGGAGATTAATCCGAGTATGCTAGTTGCAAAGTATGACATCATTTACATGAGCTATTTTGTCAAGCCAAGTCCACATACATCCCCACAATTCTTTCTTTGTGAATCTTAATACCAGTATCTAGCAAAGCACAATTTGAATTATCAGAGGCGTTTGCTAACATCTAATAGACATTTTATAAGAATAATAGTTTCTTGAGCATTGATACCAGTGAGATGCAATAAATTGGAGAAATGGTTACATGCACGTCTCTTGTTGAACCAGACACTCAAACGCCCTTAACCACTGCTGCACAACCATTAAAGGTGCCTACCGTTCCACCCCTCAGCTGTACTTTGGTAAATCTGATCACTTGGCTATGCTTCTACATCTTGCATACAAACAGAAACTGAAGTCGGAGGATCTGGGAAATAAACTGATGTGAGGAAGCAGATGAGATCCTTTTGTGACTTTAGTCGGTACACTGGTCCATATTCAAGGACTCTGTGGCTAACCACAATGAGTATGCCACTGCTGGCACTGACTTCATCAGCGGGATGTGGCAGACATAGGGTTAGCCATCCTGAGAGAAAATCCAAGGAACGTAACTGGCCTGGAGGGTCCCTTGGCCACGACCTCAAAATCTGTGTGGACCAGCTAGTAAAGGTATTCAGAGATATCTACTCACTACTTCATTTTGAGGTCCCTCTGGCTTTAAGAAGGCAACAATCATTCTGGTGCCACAGAAATGTAAGGTGATGACTACCGTCCAGTGGGTCTGGCATCCACCCTCATGAGGTGTTTTGAGATACTGGTGAAGGTGCACATCAACACCAGCCTTCCAGCCAGCCTTGATCCACTGAACTTTGCCAATCATCACAACAGATGCACATCAGACACCATTTCCCTGGCCCCAAGTTCTGGAACACCTAGACAACAAGGCACCTATATGAAACTCCTATTTATTGGCTTCACTTGGACCAATCTCGACATCTCCCTATCTTTTCTTGATCTCACCATCTGCATCACAGGAGACAGACTATCGACTGATATCTATTAAAAACCCACTGACTCCCACAGCTATCTAGACTACATGTCTTCCCACCCTGCTTCCTGTAAAGACTCTATCCCCTACTCCCAATCCCTCCATCTATGCTGCATCTGCACCCAAGATGAGGTGATCCATACCAGGACGTCAGAGAGGTCCTCATTCTTTTGGGAACGGGGATTCCCCTTTTCCATCAAAGATGAGGCCCTCACTAGGGTCTCCTCGATATCCCACAGCTCTGCTCTTGCTCCCCCTCCCCCCAGTCGTAACAGGGACAGTCCCCAGTCCTCACCTTCCAGCCCATCAGCCATTACGTACAGCACATAATCCTCCAACATTTCCGCCACCTCCAATGGGATCTTACTACTAGCCACATCTTCCCATCTCCACCCCTTTCCACTTTCCGCAGAGACGTTCCTTCCCCAACTCCATGGTCAATGTCCCTTCCCACCCAAACCACCCCCTACCCAGGTACTTTCCCCTGCAACCGCAGGAGATGCAACACCTGACCCTATACCCCGCCTCCCTGACTACGTCCAAGGATCCCCACTCCCCCTTCCCCTCCTGCCAATTTTGGTTAAACCCACCCTTGTAGCACTGGCAAACCTGCCTGCCAGTATAACATTCATCTGTCTTATCCTCCTGTTCCTACCCCCACTAGTACACAGGAGTCATCTGTCCATCACTACTCTGGAGATCCTGTTTTTTTTAACATTTTGCCTAACTCCCAGTATTCATTTTGCAGGACCTCATCTCTTTTCCTACCTGTATCATTAGTGCCAACATGTACACAACTTCTGTCCCACTTGAGAATCAAATAAAGCCGCTCAGAGACATCTGGGTCCTGGCACCAGGGAGGCAACACACCATGCTGGAGTCTCGATTGGTGCCACAGAATCTCCTGCCTGCCCTCCAAACTAATAAGTCTCCTTTCACTATGGCTCTGCCTGACATTACCCTTCCCCACTTTACCTCAGAGCCAGGGCCACAAACTTGATTGCTCACGCCTGTTGTATCATCTTGCTCAACAGTATCCAACATACAATATATACCTGTTTTGAAGGGAAATGGCCACAGGGGTCACCTGGACCCACTGCAGTTCGCTTACCGCCACAACAGATCAACGGTGGATGCGATCTCGCTGGCCCTCCACTCCGCTCTGGACCACTTGGACAACAAAAACTCATATGTCAGGCTGTTATTCATCGATTACAGCTCGGCATTTAACACAATCATCCCCTCCAAGCTGGTTACCAAACTTGCAGAACTGGGTCTCTGCGCATCCCTCTGCAATTGGATCCTCGACTTCCTCACTCTCAGACCACAGTCTGTTCGTATTGGTGGAAATGTGTCAGACTCGATAACAATTAGCACGGGAGCACCTCATGGCTGCGTGCTCAGCCCCCTGCTGAACTCACTCTATACTCATGACTGCGTAGCCGGACATAGTGCGAACTCCATCATCAAGTTTGCTGACGACACCACTGTTGTGGGACGTATCACTGATGGGGATGAGTCAGAGTATAGAAGAGAGATCGAGCAACTGTCCATATGGTGCCAGCACAATAACCTGGCCCTCAACACCAGCAAAACCAAGGAACTGATTGTGGACTTTGGAAGGAGTAGGATGGGGACCCACAGTCCCGTTTATATCAACGGGTCGATGGTTGAAAGGGTCAAGAGCTTCAAATTCCTGGGCGTGCACATCTCTGAAGATCTTTCCTGGTCCGAGAACACTGATGCCATTATTAAGAAAGCACATCAGCGCCTCTACTTCCTGAGAAGATTACGGAGAGATGGTTTGTCAAGGAGGACTCTCTCTAACATCTACAGGTGCACAGTAGAGAGCATGCTGACCGGTTGCATCGTGGCTTGGTTCGGCAAATTGAGCGCCCTGGAGAGGAAAAGACTACAAAAAGTAGTAAACACTGCCCAGTCCATCATCGGCTCTGACCTCCCTTCCATCGAGGGGATCTATCACAGTCGCTGCCTCAAAAAGGCTGGCAGTATCATCAAGGACCCACACCATCCTGGCCACACACTCATCTCCCTACTACCTTCAGGTAGAAGGTACAGGAGCCTGAAGACTGCAACGACCAGGTTCAGGAACAGCTATTTCCCCACAGCCATCAGGCTATTAAACCTGGCTCGGACATAACACTGAACTTTATTCGCCGATACTGTTATTTGCACTTTATCAGTATATTGATTCATGTGTGTATATATTTATAGAATGCCTTGTAGTCAATGCCTACTATGTTCTGCTGTGCTGAAGCAAAGCAAGAATTTCATTGTCCTATCAGGGACGCATGACAATAAACTCACTTGACTTGACTTGTACTCTCTGCCTACTCCCTATTCTAGTATCATCCATCCACTCATTTCCTAGATCTTAGGTGTGAACACCTCTCTCTATCTCCTATCTATGAAGCTCTCATTCTCCCGGATGCTCCTGAGGTTGTCCAGCTGAGTCCCCCGTTCCCTATGGAGGTCAGTAAGGATCTGCACTTGGACATAAATCCCACAGGTCTAGTCTTCATGGATACCAGCAGTTTCCCTGACTTCCCACATCTTGCCAGAGGAACTTTGTACGATACAATACTATATGTTACAATAGTACTTTACTAATCCCAGGAGGGAAATTGATCTGCCAACGGTCATAAAACCACAAAATACATGAAATATGAAATTAAAGTGATGAGTGGAAAGGATTGGGGATGTGTGTGGGGGGGGGGGGGGGGGGGTGTCAGTCTTAGTCTACCCCATGACAGAAAGGGGAGGAGTTGTACAGTTTGATAGCCACAGGGAAGAAGGATCTCCTGTACCATTCTGTGCTGCATCTTGGTGGAACCAATCTGTTGCTGAAGGTATTCCTCAGGTTGACCAGTGTGTCATGGAGGTGAGCTGTATTGTCCAGGATGCTCTGTAGTTTGAGGAGCATCCTCCCCTCCAGGACCACCTTCCATGAATCCAACTCCACCCCCAGAATGGAGCCAGCCTTCCTGATGAGTTTGTTGATCCTATTGGTGTCCGCAGCCTTCGCCCTGCTGCCTCATCACATGGCAGTAAAGAAGATGGCACTGGCTACCACCGATTGGTAGAACATCTATACAATACAATACAATACAATACAATACAATTTATTTGTCATTTGGACCCCGTTGAGGTCCAAACGAAATGTCGTTTCTGCAGCCATACATTACAAAACGAAGAAGACCCGAGACACAACACAATTTACACATACATCCATCAAAGCGCTGTGATGGAAGGCAAAAAAAACGTATCTCTCCACTGCACTCCCCCCCCCCCCCCCGATGTCAGAGTCAAAGTCAAAGCCCCCGGCGGTCGATGGTGATTGTCCCGCGGCCATTAAAGCCACGCCGGGTAATGCAAGGTCGCGCACCGGGTCTTGGTGTTAGAGCCCCGGCGTGCGCTCGTAAAGTCCCGCGGCCATTCCAAGCCGCGCGGGGCGATGATGTAATGCCCCGCTCCAGGTGCTCTTCAACCCCGCAACTCGGGCGGGAGAAGTCGCCGCTGCGGAAGCCCCGAAAAGCGGTCTCCCACCAGTGTTGCCGTCCGCCAGACCCGCGGTTGTAGCCTCTGAATCTCCGGGGGTCGGGTCGCAGCAGCGCTCCACCACAGCTCCTCCCGCTCTGGACTCGGCCAGCCCCGTGACGGTGAGTAGTCCGCAGCTCCGCAACTGGAGCCCCAGGTCGTTCCTGCTTGAGGCCGCTCCACGTTGTCCAGCCCCAACGACAACGGAGACCCGACAAAGAAAAGGTCGGGTCTCCCGTGCAGGGGAAAGATTTTAAAGTCCCCCCCCCCCACCCCCACACACATACCCCGACAAAAAAAAGAATAAAAACTACATAGAAACAAGACAAAAATAATAAAAAGACAGACGGACTGCAGAGGCCGCTGCTGACGAGAGCCGCGCCGCCCACCAACTGTGTCCGCAGCCTTCGCCCTGCACTTTACTGCAGACATTGAAAGAGCGGAGCCTTCTCAAAAAGTACAGCTAGTTCTGTCCCTTCTTGTACAGGGCCTCAGTGTTCCAGGTACACTTCAAGGTATTTGTACTCCCTGGTAAACTGCACTTCCACACCATTGATGGAGACAGGGGTCAGGGGTGTTCCGTTCTTCCTAAAGTCCACTATTAGCTCCTTAGTCTTGTCGGTGGTGGGCTGCAGGTGATTTAGCCCACACCACAACAAAGTTGTTGACCACACCTCTGTATTCAGCTTCCCCTCACTGATGCAGCCCACAATTGCAGAGTCATCTGAAAACTTCTGCAGGTGGCAGGTGTAGATGGTGATCAGGAAGGGAGAGAGGACCGTCCCCTGTGGGGCCCCTGTGTTGCTCACCACCATGTCTGAAACACAATTCTGTAGCCTGACATATAGTGGTCGTCCTGTCAGGTTGTTGGTGATCCAGGACACCAATGGAGCATCCATCCGTATCTTTGTCAGTTTGCTCCTGGCAATGCAGGCCGGAGACACTCCCAATGCTTCCCGGCTTATCCAGGTGAGCAGAGGAACGATGGAGCAGGTGGAAGATAGCGTCCTCTACTCCCATCTTTGCTTGGTAAGCGAACTGCAGGGGGTCCAGGTAGGGTCTAATCAGGGGTCGCAGGTGAGTGAGCACCAACCTCTCCAGGGACTTCATGATGTGTGGTCAGCGCCACCAGTCTGCAATCATTGGAGGAGCTGGGGTGCGTCATCCTTGGCACAGGAACCAGACAGGATGTCTTCCCCATCACAGGAACCCTCTTCAACCCTTAGGTTGTAGATATGCTGGAGTACGCCACACAACTGGCTAGCACACGCCTTGATTATCCTAGGGCTGACACCATTGGGACTCGTGGCTTTGCCTGGGCAGAGTCTGCTCAGCTCCTTCCTCACCTGCTCAGCCTTGATGGTCAGGCATGACAAAGAAAGGGCAGAGGAAGTGGACCAGGGCGATCGAGGGGAGAGTCTGTCAAGGAGGGTGGGCAGAGGTGCCACCATCAAATCTATTAAAACACAGGTTTAGCTCATTGACCCAGTCCTGATTGCTTTCCCTCCCCAGGCCACTGGCCTTCTTGTAGCCTGTAAAGCTCTTCATACTGCTCCACACATCCCTCATGTTGTTCTGCTGATGTTTCAGCTCGAGCTTCTTCCTGTAGTGGTCCTTACCCCGTCTCAGTCTCGCCTTCAGGTCTTTCTGCACCCGTTTCACCTCCTCCCTGTCTATTCCTGAAGGCCTCTTCTTCTGGTTGAGAAGGGCCTTTATGTCACTGGTGACCCTGGGCTTGTACCATTCTACCTGCAATCACTACAGTACTAAAACCAAGAGGGAAAAAACCCATAACAATCACACACAAGAAACAGCAAACTGTACCTTTACCTCCTGCCCCCCTCTGCTCAGTCCCTGCTCAGCCTCCTCACCAAAGCCTCTTGAGCCATAGACTCACACTTATCCTTCCACAGCCTTCACCTCAACACTGCCTCTCTCCCAACATGGGTGCTCCCAACGTGATGCTCTGCTACACTTTGCCTTCTTTATATTAGCTGATAAATTAGCCAAGTCTGATCACACAACCAATCCAACAGCTGCCTTTTGAATTCTCCCGCTGCTGCCACCGAAAAAGACACTTCTTTGTATTATCATTCTTTTATTCCATCCTTAGCAACAGAACATTGATTTGACCCATCCTCTCTTGTGTTGTCCCTCGACATAACTGTATTGCCCACCTCTTGTTTCAGTTATTGAACACTGGACACTGCTTTTATCATTGTTCATTGTTCATCCTTTGGCCTTTTTTGTTCATTGTGAAGAATGAATCAGTCATAAATAATCAGTTATACCTTAGACTTAAAATATAAGGATAATCAGAATATCCTGACATGACATCATAACAAACTTACCACTGCTATCAAACATAAAAAGACGAGGATCATCACTAGGGTGTTGTTGGTTGGCCCGGACTCGATGGGCCAAAGGGCCTGTTTCCACACTGTATCTCTAAACTACACCAAACTAAAATCTCTTATCAGACTTCACTGATTGACAATGGATCACAAAGAATAGTAAAAATAAAGTATGAGGGATTTCTTTTTGAAATGTTGTCTCCCAATCTATTCAGGGAATTCTACCCTTGCAAAGACTTTTATATGATTAGCTTCACCCAATTGAGTGTGTATATCTTATTGTAGTTTAGTTTAGTTTAGTTTAGAGATACAGGCCCTACGGTCCACCAACTCTGCACCGACCAGCGATCCCTGCACATTAACATTATCCTACACACATTAGGGACAATTTACACTTATACCAAACCAATTAACCTACAAACCTGTATGTCTTTGGAATGTAGGAGGAAATCGAAGAAAACCTACACGGACAGGGGGAGAAGATACAAACTCCGTACAGACAGCACTCGTAGTCGGGTTACGTTAGGTAAGGGGGAGGTACAGCGAGACCTGGGTGTCCTTGTCACTGAAAGTTGGCGTGCAGGTACAGCAGGCAGTGAAGAAAGCTAATGGAATGTTGGCCTTCATAACAAGAGGATTTCAGTATAAGAGTAAAGAGGGTTTTCTGCAGTTGTATAGGGCTCTGGTGAGACCACATCTGGAGTATTGTGTACAGTTTTGGTCTCCTAATTTGAGGAAGGACATCCTTGTGATTGAGGCAGTGCAGCGTAGGTTCACGAGATTGATCCCTGGGATGGCGGGACTGTCATATGAGGAAAGATTGAAAAGACTAGGCTTGTATTCACTGGAGTTTAGAAGGATGAGGGGGCATCTTATAGAAACATATAAAATTATATAAGGACTGGACAAGCTAGATGCAGGAAAAATGTTCCCAATGTTGGGCGAGTCCAGAACCAGGGGCCACAGTCTTAGAATAAAGGGGAGGTCATTTAAGACTGAGGTGAGAAAAAACGTTTTCACCCAGAGAGTTGTGAATTTGTGGAATTCCCTGCCACAGAAGGCAGTGGAGGCCAAATCACTGGATGGATTTAAGAGAGAGTTAGATAGAGCTCTAGGGGCTAGTGGAGTCAAGGGATATGGGGAGAAGGCAGGCACGGGTTATTGATAGGGGACGATCAGCCATGATCACAATGAATGGCGGTGCTGGCTCGAAGGGCCGAATGGCCTCCTCCTGCACCTATTTTCTATGTTTCTATGAACCCGGGTCTCTGGCACTGCAAGCGCTGTAAGGCAGCAAGTCTACCACTGTGCCACCGTGCTGCCCCAGCTGTAGTTGGTGATCATCCTTGCATTTTGGCAAGATATCCAAGCTAAAAGTGACAGTGGAAAGTTCTGTTTCATAAGACCTCTTGGGTGATTTGTTTTCTTCGGGTAGTTATGACATTGAGCAACTAAAGTGAAAGGCAGCTTCTAGTTTGCACAGGGATGGGGTGAAAAACCCTTGCTCTTCCACAAAGACTGAAGCAAAGTAATATTGGGTGTACACGCATGTGAATAAGGACCTGCTGGAACTATTCAACGCAGTAAACATGCATTCCATCACGTGGTCAATTTGCCAATGCAAGAATATTTGTGTTGGTGAGTAACTGGCAAAGTTTTGTTCAAATCTTACTTGTACATAGATTATGTGACATCCAATGTAAGATTACTTGATGTCCCTGTGACTATACAGAAAGCATCTGTTTGCTAAAGATTCACGGCTTTGACTGTCTTCACTTCACAATCAACACATTGCTGTGATGAAGCTTGATTTTAATTCTGATTCCAGCAGATGGCACAATTCACTGAGAAGGCCATTTTCCTCAGACACTCCTTTGTGGGAGTGTCTCAGTACATGGATGCAGCTGGCCTGGTTAGGATGGGACAACATTCCATCTCTATTGCAAATTACCTCCTTCACCCCCCACCTCTCCGAACCCCCAAAAATAGATTGCTTCCCCGATTAAAAAATGAGAGGTCTGCCTATAAAATCCTGAGTCATAGTCATACAGTGTGGAAACAGGCCCTTCAGCCCAACTTGCCCACAATGACCAATATATCTCATCTACACTAGTCCTGCCTGCCTGCATTTGGCCCTTATCCCTCTAAACCAGTCCTATCTGTGTACCTGTCTAAATGTTACTTAAATGTTGCAATAGTCCCTGTCTCAACTTCCTCCTCTGGCAGCTCGTTGCATACATCTACCACCCTTTGTGTGAAAAAGTTACCCGTCCGGTTGCTTTTAAATCTTTCCCCCTCCTCACCTTAAACCTATGTCCTCTGGTTCTCGATTCCCCTACTCTGGGCAAGAGACTGTGCGTTTACCTGATCTATACCTCATATGATTTTGTAAACCTCTATAAAATCCTCCTTCATCCTCCTGCGTTCCAACGAATAGAGTCTTAGCATGTTCAACCTCTCCCTATAGCTCAGGTCGTCGAATCCTGGCAACATGCTCGTAAATCTTCTCTGCACCCTTTCCAGCGCGACAATATCTTTCCTATATCATGGTGCCCAGAAATGAACAAAATACTCTAAATGCGGCATCACCAACGTCTTATATAACTGCAACATGACCTACCAAATTCTATACTCAATGACTCATGAAGGACAATATGCTAAAAGCTTTTTTATGTTCCTGCACTCCTAGATCCCTCTGCTCCACAACACTGAGCTATATTAACACTAATTTTCCCCCAAAATATGAGACTACTTGAGCCTTTATGAAGGATAAGGGCTTTTTATCCGATGACTGTGCAGACTAGGAAACTCATCTACGGAATTGCAATTGTAGAAATCAAAAAAATAGCAACAGGAATAAAGGATGAATTCCAAAATTACAGCCAGAAATGCAGGATAATGATCACAAAATTAAAGAATACTATCTTGGAAAAATTGCTCTCACTTTCATCAACCATTTTCACAGGGGGCCAGGTAATACATATTTTCATAGAAAAATGGAAAAACATTATGTCTCAGAGATACCTCAGCTTGACAGTTCAGTTGGTAAAGGACAAGGTAAAAAGGTCAATATAGAACACAGAACAGTTCAGCACAGGAACAGGCCCTTCAGGCCATGGTATCTGTGCTGAATATGATGCCAAATTAAATTAATGCTTCTTGCCTGCACATGATCCACATCCCTCCATTTACTGCATATTCATGTGCTATTAAACACCATTATCGTAAAGCTAACCCTTTTAGTATTTGGCATAACCACCCTGAGATAAAGATTCTAACTTTGAATCCCATCTATATCTCTTATAATTTTGTTAT
This sequence comes from Malacoraja senta, assembly GCA_038087875.1. Lineage (NCBI taxonomy): Eukaryota > Metazoa > Chordata > Chondrichthyes > Rajiformes > Rajidae > Malacoraja > Malacoraja senta. The sequence continues at coordinate 52,152,847 of CM075982.1, forward strand.
CTTCACAGGTCTTCCCTCAGCCTCTGATACTCTGTAGAAAACAATTCAAGTATGTCCAAAGATAGAAAATGCTGGAGCAACTCAGCAGGACAGGCAGTACCTCTGGATAAAAGCAATGGGTGACTTTTCAGGTCAGGACCCTTCTTCAGTCTGAAGCAGTCTGAGTTACTCCAGCATTTTGTATCTGACTTTGGTGTAAACCAGCATCTGCAGTTCATTCCTACACATCAAGTATGTTCAATCTCTCTTTCTAGCTACTACCCTCAAATCCAGTCAGACACTCTTATACACCCTCTTCAAAGACTCCACATCCATCCTCTAACGGGAGAAACTAGAACTGCAAACTAACCAACTATCAATTGGTTTGAATTGCACTTATTTTATTACGAGAGACCTGATGGCTAGTGCAGATGAACTCATGGTGTGGGTGGGTACGTGCGACTGGGACATTGTCGCCATTACAGAAACCAGGTTAAGAGAGGGACAGGACTGGCAGCTTAATGTTCCAGGGTACAGATGCTTCAGGAGAGGTAGATGTAGGGGGGGGGGGAGGTGGGGGCTAAAGGAGGAGGAGGTATTGCTTTATTGATTAAGGAGGATGTCACAGCAGTGGTCAGAGATTTCATGGTTTATCCAGCGAGGCTATATGGGTGGTTCTGAGAAATATTAGTGAATGAGAGTTAATGTTCTGTAAACACGACTTGCAACTTTACAAGATTCGCAGGAAATTGGATTGAATTGTTTTTTTAGTTTAAACTCCTGCAGTTATAACAGTAAATCTAATATTACTTTATTAGATACAAAACACTACAGGGTGACTTCAGACTGTGAATCCAAGTTCTTGCTCCTTGTTTGTCCATGAAGACAATCTAAGTATCATCTCATTTTCTGCATTTTGATGACCCATGGACCAACGCGTGAGTGCCTGATATGTGAACAGTGAAAACCCCAAAAGTGGTTGGTGATTTTGATTGTTAAGTCAAACCTTCCGTAGTTAGAATTTATACTCAGTAAGTATGATAAGACAGTTGCATTGTCGGAATTGCCTTTTTAATCCGCCTTTGGTCATGTTTTTTATTTTAAAAGATTTGCACCCACTGCAGATTCTTAGTTTGTGCTGTTTTAGGACCATATTAATGCAATTTTTATGTTCCTTTTGATAATCAATGCTTTCCAGTTATTAATGTCCCATAAAGTCTTCTAGCCCTGTCCCACGGTGCGAGTTCATTCCAAGAGCTCTCCCGAGTTTAAAAAAAATCAAACTCGTGGTAAGCACGGAGAATGAACGTAGCGGGTATGTCGGAGCTCGGGGACGTCTCTTAGCGGCTCGTAACGCTAACGGCAGGTACTCGGGAAGACTCGCTAACGGCAGGTAAGCACAGGAAGACTCATGAAGATTTTTCAACACGAAAAATGTCCACGAGAGCCCCGAGTACCGACGAGTGGCCATTACCGTAAATCTCCGAGTTCGAATCAGGGCAAACTTGGGAGAGCTCTTGGAATGAACTTGCACCGTGGGACAGGGCTCTTCCTTTGCCATTTGATTATCAGATCTTACCATTTCATATCTCGAACAGCATAATTCTGCCTCTATGTGTAGTTTTCCTATTTGGCATTTCAGTTATTTTCAGAATCTTCTTTTCATACATCTTGACTTGCCATCTGATCTTTATCAGTTGCCTCAGGTACCTTAGATAAACATGGTCTGTTATTGTGTCGTGCATATGCTGTTCAAACCTCAACAGGCATAAATCAGTAGTGTCAGGTGCATTTGTCATAATGTTTTCTGGACCGGATGCTACACAAGACGTTAAATCTGGTTGCAGCCAGATGGGTGTGATCATTTACGATATTGCTGGAAGAACAGTATTCTTTATCAAGCAGTGACAGTTCAGCTAAAGCACAGGCAAATTGTTTAAGGTCAATTTAAAATAGTTTGCATTTCATCCAGTGAGAGGGTGCCTCAAGGGAATTCCAGAGTTCAGGAACAAATTGGTCCAGCACTTTTAATTTCACTGCTAGCCTTCTGAGGTTGAACAACTGGCCATTTGTTCTGAATCAGATTCAAACTTTGGTCGCACTATTAAACAAAGCAGGACCCAAGGGAAACTAATTTGTCCGAAATCAGCCCGTTCCCTCCACTGTTTTCACCTTCAAACTAAAAGTGGAGACATAAGGTAACAAATAAGAACCAAAGTGTGTCCTATGTTCCCTTGTGTCTTCTCTGCCATTCAATAATATCATGGTTGGTCTGATGTGTAGGAAGGAACTGCAGATGCTGATTCAAACTGACGATAGACACTTCGGCTAAGATATACATCTAAGGGATGTATATGTCTTAGGGATAATCAGCATTTGTTTTGTACGTGGGAGATCGTGTCTCACAAATCTGATTCAGTGTTTTGAAGAGGTAACCAAAAAAGTTGATGAGGGCAGAGCTGTAGATGTTGTTGCTGGATTTCAGTAAGGCATTTGGCAAGGTTCTGCATGGCACACTGGTCTGGAAGGTTAGACCCCATGGAATCCAGGGAGGGCTAGTTGACTGATATAAAATCGGTTTCATGGAAGGAAGCAGAGGGTGATGGTGGAAGGCTGTTTTTCATACTGGAGGCCTGTGAACAGTGGTGTGTGTCATCTATTTCAATGATTCGGATGAGAACATAAAAGGCGTGATCAGTAAGTTTGCAGTTGACACTAAAGTGGGCAGTATTGTAGATAGCAAAGATGGTTACCGAAATTTGTTGCAGGCTCTTGATCCATTGGGCAGGTGGGCTGAGGAATGATGGAGATTATTACAGAGAAGTGCAAGGTATTGAGTTTTGAGAAGTCTAACATGGACTGGACCTAGGCAGTGAATGGCAGGGCTCTGGCGAGTGTGGAGGAGCAGAGGGATCTAGGTGTGCAGGTACATAGTTTCTTGAAAGTGGTGTCACAGGTAGATAGGTTGGTCCAGAAGGCTTTCGGCACATTGGCCTTCATCAGTCAGAGTATTTAGTATAGCGAGGCCACATTTGGAGTATTGTGTTCAGTTTTGGTCACCCTGTTAGAGGAAAAATGTTAAGCTGGAAAGGGTGCAACGAAGATTTATAAGGATGTTGCCAGGACTCGAGGACCTGAACTATAGTGAGAGGTTGAGCAAGTTAGGACTTTATTCCTTGGAGCCCAGGAGGATGAGGAGATTTTGCAGTGGAGCCGTGAAATGTAGAAACAAGAAACTGCAGATGCTAGTTTCCAAAAGAAGATACAAAGTGCTTGTCAAAAATTGCTCTCATACTTTTAGCAAAGCAAATTGTCCCTTTCTTTGTCGAACTGGTTTAGGCCGTTCAAACCACTGTAACCACATATTGCTTGATTAAAATGTTGCAGATCAAGAGGACCCTCACCAGTCATAAATAAGCAAGATATAATTTCCAAAGTTACCACAGAGGTGTTGAGCTTTCTGATATGATCAACACTTCTGCAGTGGGTAATTCTGGAAGTACACACATAATTCTCATGCAGTATTTAAAATATATAAAATATTTGTGTCGAAGTCTATGGAACAGATGATCTTATTGTTTTGGCATAAAGGATCAATGATAAATATTGGAATCAAATGGAGAAAAGATTACAAACACAAAATAGTAATGCAGGAGTTAATACCTAGATTTTGTTTATTATTGATCTTCTTTTATTTTTGATTTAAATGAGAATATTATACATTGAATAAGCTTTAACTATATTTCTGTTCACAGCAGCTGCAAAATAATACTCAGGAATGTCTGGGGACAATACTGATGGAGAAGTAATGGGATTGCCAGAGTCCATAAAAAACAAGTAATTCTTCAGATTGCCAATTTGGATCTGATCATTCTCGGAGTTGGATCTGAATTGGCCTGCCTGTAAATGAGACAATATTTATTGAGAAAGCAGTATTGTCCACAGTTCAGAAGCTCACAGGGTTTAGTGGTGGGAAAGGAATCAATGTTACATATCACAATTTTGCTTCTCTGCACTCACCTCCAGTGCCAAATATATCATTTGGTTCAAGCATCTCCAGATCAGGATCCATTAAAATCAACTGAAAGCCAATGGCTTCTGAAATAGAATTCTTGAATTTATCCATATTTTCTTTAGCCTAATTTTGAGATGATCACTCATCATACTCATGTTATTACTAGCTTCCTCAAATGCTCCCTATTACTAGCAACTTCATAAGTATAGAAGTTTTCTTTTTCTACTTGGGGGTTAAAAAATTACTGGGTTTTCACTGTAAGTTTGAATAAACTAGGTTGCAGTCTTTTACATCATTCAAAGTGAGTTAATTATGGATTTGCCATGACCTTGAATAGAGTGTCAGAAAAGGAACAATTTAAATGATGGAGTTTTATTGTGGTGGCATATCGATCACTTAGTATTTTGAATGTAATATTTTCAATTTATTTTTATGTTTACCATAATGAACCATTTGCTCTTTCTAATTCATTATTTCTTTCTGCTTCAATCTTGACAATAACTCGCCTGTTTCTGCTCAGTTTCTGTCTTTTTATCTGAAGGAGATAGTCCTGTGTACCTGATGTTCAGGAGGTCCCTTGCAAGAACTATCTCCAGGCTAAAACATACCATGCTTACATCTGGTGTCATTGTTTCATTGTGTCACTGCAAGGCTTGCTTTCTTGTGCGGTATCACAGTTTCGGTAGTAACTAAATTGGCTGGATTAGTACAAACATTACCCAATGTCGTGAATTGCTTTGAAGTAAATGAGTGTTGAATTCACACCTCTGCTCGGGAATATAACAGTTGGAATTGTTAGTAATAGAAAAGTCTGTTTGTGTCGTAACCTACTGAAGGCAGTCTCAGAGAACAAAGCTGCCTTTTACAGGGGAAAAATAAACAAAGCTGAGAGTTACATTTGTTCCAACTTCTTTTTTGGATTATTTTGTGAGATGGTCATGCAAGGTTTTATAAGATAGTGGAAAATGGTTGAATAAAGTTGAAAAGGAGTTTGAAAACCAGAATAGTGAATGGATAAGGAGTACTGGAAAATTGCTCCTCCCCCCAGATTGATTACAGCACAAATGGAAGAGGAGATCTTACAGTTAGTCTGAAGAAGGGTCTCGAACCGAAACGTCACCCATTCCTTCTCTCCAGAGATGAGTTACTCCAGCATTCTGTGTCTATCTTTGGTTTAAACCAGCATCTGCAGTTCCTTCTTACACAGCTGACTGTTGACACCAGACAGTAAATGAATGTCGGCTGCAAAAGAGGTTTTGATTCAACTAAAGGTTCAGCTGGTAACAAATAAATTGGGATTATTGCCTTTATATAAAAGCTATCAAAGTTAATGATTTATCCTGGATATTTATTGGAGCATTTAGAAACAGGAATATAGTAGCCCCAAATTTTTTTATAATGAACCAGTCAGCTCATCTGCCCACTAAGTCCACAGTTAGCTTTAGTGATGTGATGAGCAACAACCTTTGAAACAAAGCTTGTTCCTAACACTCTACACAGTACAGATGTAAATGGCAACGAACACAGTAATGATGAGAAATCTATGATAGCAGCTTGGCCACACCTACAAAGTGTCAAACTTGTGAATATCTCTATTATTCAGACATCTTCAAAACATTCCATAGCTATTAGAAAAATTACAAAGTTGAACCATTGGACACAAAAAAAAATTAAATTAATATAAAAAGTGGAAACATAAACATTAGTAAGTACACAAGACAATTACATTTTTTGAATAAACACAATTAATTCAAACCCATCTGATATTTGTAATTCTTCTATCACAAGTTCAGGAGAGAGATCCCCAGTATATCCCCAAGCATTCGACAAAGGTTTCACATGGCAGGCTGCTCTGGAAGGTTAGATTGCATGGGATCCAAGGAGGGATAAGAAATTATAGAATATTGGCTTAATGGAAGAAAGCAGAGAGCGATGGATGGTAGATTGCTTCGTGGACTGGAGGCCTGTGACTAGTTGTATGCCTCAGTGTTCGGTGCTGAACCCATTACTGTTTGTCATCTTTATCAATGATTTGGATGAGAATGTACATGGCAAGATTAGCAAATTTGCAGATGACTCAAAAGTGAGTGGTATTGCAATTATTGGAGATGGTGATGAAAAGCTGCAGCAGTATCTTGATTGGTTGGTCAGGTGGGCTGCGGAATGGTTGATGGAATTTAATACAGAGAAATGTGAGGTGCTGTGGTTTGGTAAGTCTAGTATGGGAATGGTAGGGCTCTGGGAAGTGTTGTAGAACAGAAGGGTCTAGGAGTGCAGGTACATAGTTCCTTGAAGGTGGAGTCACAGGTAGATGGGGTGGTCAAAAAGGCTTTTGGCACATTGGCCTTCATCAGTCAGAGTATGGAGCCTGAAGAAGGGTTTCGGCCCGAAACGTTGCCTATTTCCTTCCTCCATAGATGCTGCTGCACCCGCTGAGTTTCTCCAGCATTTTTGTGTACCTATTGAGTAAAGAAGTTGGGAGCTCATGTTGCAGTTATATATTCTCTGTCTCCTCTCTCTCTCTCTCTCTCTCTCTCTCTCTCTCTCACTCACTCTACTGGCACTCTCTCTCTCTCTCTCATCTGTCCTATTTAATTTACCTTTACCATCAACTTTGATTTACAAATCTTCACGACCCTTTCACAGCCAGCATCACCACTAATTACATCATTTATTCTGTCTTGGTTTCCACAGACATTGCGTTTATTCCTACCATTCTCCCCCTTCTCTGCAAATAAAGCATGTCTATTTTCTTAATCTTTCACAGCTCTAATGAAAGGTATTTGAACTGAAATAATAATTCTGTTTCTTTCTTCGTGGATGATGCAAGAACTGTTGAATATTGCCAGCACTTACTGTTTTCATTTCAGATTTCCGACATTTGCAGATTTTTGCTTTTTGGTATTCTGTTCATTTTTTTCACCTGATCCCTCAAGTGCCCAACCAACCCTCTTTTGAAAACTCTAAATAAAAAATGACAGGATCTTATATTTCCTAACATATTGTTATTGGAATTATTATAATTTTCTTTCTTATAACCATATGGCCATTGGGAAGGGTAATTTTAATTCTTTTCAGAAGAAAACTATCTCAAGGCAGAATTATTCTGACAGTGATTGTTACAAATTATTCAATGGGTATGCAATTTTCATACTGCAATGTTCACAAAGAAGCACAGTATTTGATTTACTCTAGAAATAACTTGCCCTCATTTTCCTCTCCCACTTACTGTCAGATTTTCTATCTCACATGCTCATTCAGCCTTATGACTGGCACTACTTTAATTTTACAGACAAAACCCCTCAGGTGGTTCATCCCAGGTGGCTGTTCCATCTATAAGGCACATATATGAGTGTCAGTGAACGTTTTGAACATGGACTGTTTGCAGCCTGATCTTTCTCACCTGTTGCCTTGCTGCAGAGACTGCCGATTTGTGACTGGGAAGTAGGGGCCACTGTTATGTTTTCCCTTCACAGTCCAATGATTTGAGGCAATTTCTCTTTCTGCTGTTATCTGCAAGGATACATTCAAATATACGACCTGGTTCAATCCCACAACTGTGGCTTATTTTAACCAGTGTCCCATTGGAAAGAACGAGTTTTAAACATAATTTCCAGGGTCTGATGATTGTAAAATGGAAAATAACGTTTTTTTTGTGTGAGTTGGACAAATCTTGTTATAAATGCAACTCCTTGCTAGCATATCGAAGCCTGAGACACTTCAATAACACATTTGACTACATCACTTTTAAAATGTGCATGGAATTCTGGTACTATTAATCCATTTTATAAGTTACTTTGATGGTCCAAAGTCAGGAAATCCGAATGAAGTTATACTACTAATGTGAGTTTAGCATTTTATGTTTTAAAGATGACTACAATTAAAGATGATTGCAAATTGGCATCATATGCACATTCTGGTATTAACCAATACCATTAGATGCCTGTAAAATACAAGCAAAACAAAATATAATTAAAAATAAGTCATAATCACTGCGGATTGAAAAAACCTTTACTGCAAACTGTCATACCAATCATTTCCTTAAAAGTGTTAGAATGGCCCTTTGGATTTTGTTGTACCTTTCAACTACATTATATTTGATTAGGTTAATTCAATTTGATTAAATGCTTTTGTTAGAAATATGGATTGTACCTTTCTCAAAAGAAAAATTCTATTGCTCAATATGTTTTTGTTGAATCCATCAATACTTGAAAGAAATTCTGTGGCCAGTTTTAAGAGATTTGTATTAATACAGTTAGTTTGAGCTTTTAAGCTTTCTACAGCATCAACCTTTTAAGTTACATGCCCACATGGGACTTTTCTATTTCTATTTGAAATGAATTGCTGGAATGATGTCACTTGGCACACAGGGTAAATCAAACAAGTAGAAGTGTATACTGTCCAAACATAGAACCCAATTAAAGACAACCCCACAGTGAATCACTCTCTATTTCCTCGCCTATGCAAATGCTGTGGTATGTAAGAAGCACCAAAGTTTAACAGAGATTTCTGCTCATTTTCTGCATGTTTTTAATATTGCGAAGAAATGGTCATTGTGCCCAACACTATGTGCCTATATTCAACTTTGTAAATAATTGTCTTCAATTAAGTAAATATTAAATGAAAAAAAACTTGATCATTATATAAAGTATCTTATTTATGTCTAGAAGCACATTGAGTGGATCTATTCACACAGGTATTTACAACCTGTTTCACTTAAAAATAATATGATTTAAAACTAAATATGACTGATAAACTAGCTGTAGGAACAATGGAAATTCTAAATAAACATTCAAAGAACTTTGTGTAGGAAGGAACAACAGATGCTGGTTTAAACTGAAGATAGACACAAAAAGGTGGAGTAACTCAGCGGGACAGACAGTATCTCTGGAGAGAAGGAATGGGTGATGTCGAGACCCTTCTTCAGACTCATTACTTGGAGGTGATAAGCAAGATCAGAGAGTTTCACAAATAATCCAATATATGCCAGTAACGGACGTTGGTTGCATCAAACTGCATATTCATCTGCTTGAATAGTGTCCAAAGAGATACATTGTGGGTGTAAAAATCCTGAGATAATTTCAGTTCATTTTCACTTGGTTGCCTGTGCATGACATTCAAATACCAACTTCACACCTGTTTAAAAAAAAACATGTGCGCAAATAGTTCTTCCTTGAACAGACAGGTAATTTTTACAACCTTATTTTTACAATTATCTTTTTTAAGATGAAAAAAATACACATTATTTGAGGCATTTAAACTGCACACAGAGGAAGTGAAAAGCAATTGTCTATGCAGTAAAACTGCGAAAGACTCTTATCGAATGAAAATGTAATAAAATGCACAATTTTGATAACAGAAACAAAAATACTACAAAAATGCTATTGCTTCAATCAAAAAACATCAAATTATTTCTTACAGATTAACTAGAAATGTCTTCCTCTTTTCATTATTTGTCAGATGACATTATTTTGCGCATCTATTATTCATCTTGCAGGTCATTGTATTATTCTGGTGGAGGATAGAACCTAGGTTGAGTTTAAAGCTGCTTGAATGATTATTTCATTAATGATCAATTCAGTCTTTGACCAAAGTTTCCACTGTTTCTGTGAATGGCCCAAAGGAAATAGCCCATTTTGCTACTCCAGTTCATTGCTGGATTTGAAGCTTGTCCTGAAGCAACACCATACATCTCAGTGTCTGATTTAAGAGTGACCCACGGTGATTCCCTGGAGGTTCTTTCAATTTGACTGGATTTGCAAGACATTAATATTATTTCCTGAGGGGCTATTGTGTCCATAATTCCAGGGACAAAGCAGTATCTTGTCAGTGAGTGGTATCTTACCATTGGGCATTGTGGGTGGCACGGTGGGGCAGAGGTAGAGTTGCCGCCGCACAATGCCAGAGACCCGGGTTAAACCCTGACTATGGATGGTGTCTGTACAGTGTTGATATGTTCTTCCTGTGACCATGTGGGTTTTCTCCGGGTGCTCTGGTTTTCTCCACCATTCCAAAGACGTGTAGGTTTGGAGGTTAATTGGCTTCTGGAAATTGTCCCTAGGGTCTAGGATCGATCTAGCGTATGGGTGATTGTTGGTTGACATGGACTCGGTGGGCCAAAAGGCCTGTTTCCACACTGTATCCCTAAAACTCTAAAACTCTAAGCAGAATAGTTCAGATTTCATGACCAATTTTCAGGTATAGTGCTGCATCATTCTGACTCCAACAGCAAATGTTTTCCTTGCATCACTTCTGAATTTTTGTCTGTGAAATCCCCTGGTTAAGTGTACCTCGAAGCATGTTATATGCAATTTTTGAATTGAGACTCCTCTGGAATTTACACCAGGTGCTTCTTCTCATCTAGTCGAGTTAGCTATTGCATGCCGATCCATTTTGTACTTGTGAGAGGATGTTGTTTAAAGAGAGCTGCTGACTGCTTTGTCACATATTTGGCAGCTTGACTGAATAATTGAACAAAAAATATTATTTTTTCCTACAATGAAGAATTGTGTAGGAAAAAATTGCATGACATCAGCGACCAACACATCACATAAGGCTCTTTTTATGTACCTGCACTTTTCCTGTAACTCCTCTAACTATGTTCAATACATGTGACTCGACAAATGCATCGGGGCTTCCTCCTGCACCCATGCAGCACTCATGATTTAATTAACTTCATCACTAACTTCCACCCTGCCCTTAAATTCATGTGGACTATTTCTGAAACCTCTCTCTCCTTTCTTGATCTCTCCATCACAGGGGACAACTGACATCTTTTGAAAACCGACCAACTCCCATAGTTACCTGGACTGCATATCCTCCCACTCTGCCTCTTGCAAAGACGCTAGTCCCTACTCTCAATTCCTCCATCTCTACCGCATCTGCATCCAACATATTCAATATTCAGGAGGGATAGAGAGAAAGGAAAAGGAGGTGGGGTAGCGTTGCTGGTTAGAGAGGAGATTAACGCAGTGGAAAGGAAGGACATTAGCTTGGAGGATGTGGAATCGGTATGGGTAGAGCTGCGAAACACTAAGGGGCAGAAAACGCTGGTGGGTGTTGTGTACAGGCCACCTAGCAGTAGTAGTCAAGTTGGGGATGGCATCAAACAGGAAATTAGAAATGCGTGCAACAAAGGCAAAACAGTTATAATGGGTGACTTCAATCTACATATAGATTGGGTGAATCAAATTGGCAGGGGTGCTGAGGAAGAGGATTTCTTGGAATGTATGCGGGATAGTTATCTAAACCAACATGTAGAGGAACCAACGAGAGAGCAGGCTATTCTAGACTGGGTATTGAGTAATGAGGAAGGGTTAGTTAGCAGTCTTGTTGTGCGTGCCCCCTTGGGCAAAAGTGACACTAATATGGTTGAGTTCTTCATTAGGATGGAGAGTGACATTGTTAATTCTGAAACAACGGTTCTGAACTTAAAGAAAGGTAACTTTGAGGGTATGAGACGTGAATTTGCCAAGATTAACTGGCAATTAGTTCTAAAAGGGTTGACGGTGGATATGCAATGGAAGGCGTTTAAAGACTGCATGGATGAACTACAAAAATTGTTCATCCCAGTTTGGCAAAAGAATAAATCAGGGAAGGTAGTGCATCCGTGGATAACAAGGGAAATCAGGGATAGTATCAAAGCAAAAGATGATGCGTACAAATTAGCCAGAAAAAGCAGCATACCAGAGGACTGGGAGAAATTCAGAGACCAGCAGAGGAGGACAAAGGGCTTAATTAGGAAAGTGAAAATAGATTATGAAAGGAAACTGGCAGGGAACATAAAAACTGACTGCAAAAGTTTTTATAGATATGTGAAGAGAAAGAGATTAGTTAAAATTAGACCAATTGAATTAGACCAATTAGTTAAAAAGAGATTAGACCAATTGAAAATACTACTTTGGTTCCGTCTTCACTAAGGAAGACATAAATAATCTACCGGAAATAGCAGGGGGCCGCGGGTCAAAGGAGATGGAGGAACTGAGTGAAATCCAGGTTAGTCGGGAAGTGGTGTTGGGTAAATTGAATGGATTAAAGGCCGATAAATCACCAGGGCCAGATAGGCTGCATCCCAGAGTACTTAAGGAAGTAGCTCCAGAAATAGTGGATGCATTAGTGATAATTTTTCAAAACTCTTTAGATTCTGGAGTAGTTCCTGAGGATTGGAGGGTAGCAAACGTAACCCCACTTTTTAAGAAGGGAGGGAGAGAGAAAACGGGGAATTACAGACCAGTTAGTCTAACATCGGTAGTGGGGAAACTGCTAGAGTCACTTATTAAAGATGGGATAGCAGCACATTTGGAAAGTGGTGAAATCATTGGACAAAGTCAGCATGGATTTACGAAAGGTAAATCATGTCTGACGAATCTTATAGAATTTTTCGAGGATGTAACTAGTAGAGTGGATAGGGGAGAACCAGTGGATGTGTTGTATCTGGACTTTCAGAAGGCTTTCGACAAGGTACCACATAAGAGATTAGTATACAAACTTAAAGCACACGGTATTGGGGGTTCAGTATTGATGTGGATAGAGAACTGGCTGGCAAACAGGAAGCAAAGAGTAGGAGTAAACGGGTCCTTTTCACAATGGCAGGCAGTGACTAGTGGGGTACCGCAAGGCTCAGTGCTGGGACCCCAGCTATTTACAATTTATATTAATGAGTTGGATGAGGGAATTGAAGGCAACATCTCCAAGTTTGCGGATGACACTAAGCTGGGGGGCAGTGTTAGCTGTGAGGAGGATGCTAGGAGACTGCAAGGTGACTTGGATAGGCTGGGTGAGTGGGCAAATGTTTGGCAGATGCAGTATAATGTGGATAAATGTGAGGTTATCCACTTTGGTGGCAAAAAGAGGAAAGCAGACTATTATCTAAATGGTGGCCGATTAAGAAATGGGGAGATACAGCGAGACCTGGGTGTCATGGTACACCAGTCATTGAAAGTAGGCATGCAGGTGCAGCAGGCAGTGAAGAAAGCGAATGGTATGTTAGCTTTCATAGCAAAAGGATTTGAGTATAGGAGCAGGGAGGTTCTACTGCAGTTGTACAGGGTCTTGGTGAGACCACACCTGGAGTATTGCGTACAGTTTTGGTCTCCAAATCTGAGGAAGGACATTATAGCCATAGAGGGAGTGCAGAGAAGGTTCACCAGACTGATTCCTGGGATGTCAGGACTTTCATATGAAGAAAGACTGGATAGACTTGGCTTATACTCGCTAGAATTTAGGAGATTGAGAGGGGATCTTATAGAAACGTACAAAATTCTTATGGGGTTGGACAGGCTAGATGCAGGAAGATTGTTCCCGATGTTGGGGAAGTCCAGGACAAGGGGTCACAGCTTAAGGATAAGGGGGAAATCCTTTAAGACCGAGATGAGGAAAAACTTTTTCACACAGAGAGTGGTGAATCTCTGGAACTCTCTGCCACAGAGGGTAGTTGAGGCCAGTTCATTGGCTATATTTAAGAGGGAGTTAGATGTGGCCCTTGTGGCTAAGGGGATCAGGGGGTATGGAGAGAAGGCAGGTACGGGATACTGAGTTGGATGATCAGCCATGATCATATTGAATGGCGGTGCAGGCTCGAAGGGCCGAATGGCCTACTCCTGCACCTATTTTCTATGTATCTATGTATCTATGAGGCTTTCCATTCTAGGACATCCGAGATGTCCTCTTTCTTTAGTAAATGTGGTTTTCCCTTGATAGATGGATCCCTCACCACCATCTCCTCTGTGTCCCGTAACTCTGCTCTTGCTCCTCCACCCACGAGACTGAACAAGGATATTCTCTTGGTCCTCACCTTTCACCCCACCAGTCTCTGCATCCAAAACATCATACTCCGATGGTTCTGTCACCTTCCACCAAAAGTCATATCGTCCTATCTCCATCAATTTCTGCCTCATGCAGAGCCCGTTCCCTCTACAACTTCTTGGTTCACTAACCCCTTCCCTCCCAAACCGCCTCCTCCCCAGGTACTTTCTCCCTCAACAGCAGAAGATATGACACCTGTCCCTATACTTCCTCCTTCGCCTTTATCCAGGGACCCCAGCAATCCTTTTAGATGAGACAACGCTTCACGTGCACCTCCTCTGCATCCAGTGTTCCTGAGGAGCCTCTTGTACTTCGGCGAGACCGAGCTTAAACTCGGTGACCATTTCACTGAACACTTATACTCGGTCTGCCAAGGCCTGTGGGATCTCCTGGTTGCTTACCATTTCAACTCCCCTTCCCATTGTACACTGACCTTTCTGTCCTGGGCCTCCTACATTGCCACAGTGAGGCCACACACAAACTGGAGGAACAGCACTTCATATTCTGGTTTGGTAGCTTGCAATGCAATGATATGAACATTGAATTCTTAAATTTTAGGTAACCTCTAACTAACCCCCCTCCCCCTACTCAACACCCACCCCTCCTTTATCCTGTCCCCATCTCTCTCCCCTCCCTCTCTCCATATGCCCCTCACCTGGACTCCCACCTATTACTCCCCTCATCTCTGGCCTTTGTTCCAAACATCTGCCTATCAACCCCCACCCTCACCTATGTTATTCTATTAGCTGCCATGCTTTGTTCTGCCTCTCCCTTTTTCCAGCTTTATTCTCCCCCTCAACAATCAGTCTGAAGAAGGATCTCAAGCCGAAATATCAACTGTCCATGTTCTCCAGAGATGCTGGCTGACCTGCTGAGTTACTTCAGCAACTTGAGTCGTTTTGTGTCTTTGTTTCTACTCAAACTGGAGTGAATATATTTAAAGTGAGAGGGGAAAGAATTAAAAGGGACCTAAATGGCAACCATTACACACAGATGTTGGTGGGTATATGGAACAAGCTGCAGGAGGGAACCGTCAAAATGGATACAATTACAGCATTTAAAAAACATTTAAGCAGTTTCATGGATCAGAGGGATCCATGGAAAGGTTCGGAGGGATATCGTCCAAACGCAGGCAAGTATGACTGCCTCAGCAGACAACTTGGTTGTCATGGATGAAATGGGCCAAAGAGCAATGCTGTAAAACACCAAGAATCTATGACTATGGCAGCACATATCATCAGGATACGCTGCCTCTGTACTTGGTCAACTGGAGCCTGCCTCAAATATGCTTCAGCCTGAGGACCCTGCAACCTTTTGTCTAAGATAACTCCAGTATCTTGTATTGTCAATTAATAAATAGTAATTTTCAAGTAAACAATTACTATGGTGAAACTCAAGCAACTTTACCCAGTGTTGCTGAATCAATGTGACACAGAAATGCCATGCCAATGATAGAATATAACACAGACAAAGTAAGAAGATAGTTTCTTTCAACTGCCCTGAAGGTAGCAGGTTTACTGTGCTTAATAAAAAACATTGTTTTCTGAGTGAGGTAGACTATATCCTTGCATGAGCATCCCATAAATTGAACACAATAAAAATGATTAGTTTAAAGTATCAGAGAATGAACGACATAATGAGAGGGGTATAGCCGAATCCATTCACTGTGTTTACTTTCATGTGGAATTTTCTACTGATACAAAAGCTGATATCATCAATGATCAAATGATCATACAATGAGTACAGTACAGTTACATACTGCTGCACAGTTACGTCAATGCCATCAATGGAAACTTACTTAATGGTGTGTATTGTTGACCACTGCCTCATGCAGAGCCCGTTCCCCTTACCGCTTACCACTGTATCATTAATCATTTAAATATGCTCAAATCATTGGCACACAAATTCAGAGACCCACTCGGACTAACTTTAATCGGACATTACCAGACTTTATTTTGCACTATACATCATTCCCTTTATCCTGTATCTGTACACTGTGGACGTCTCGATTGTAATCACGTATAGTGTTTCCACTGACTCGGTAGCACGCAACAAAAAGCTTTTCACTGTACCTCGGTGTACGTGGCAATAAACTAAATTAAACTAAACTAAATATTTCAATCCTTTCTGCCCCTTTACACTTGTTTACATTTATTAAACTCATCAAGAGATGGACCTCTGGTAACAGCAGGATCTCATAATGATGACCCCCCCTTCCTCCTCCCCCCCCCCCCCCCCCCACTGAAGTATTACTCTTTTTTCCTTTATTGAGAAGAACTCCCAGATATCTTGGCACTTACTCTGGGCCAGCTGCAGAGCAGACTTTATTCCTTCAATGGCTGTTCTGTCCTACTTTATTTAGGAAAAGCATTTGAAAGGGGGAATTGTTCTCTGGGTTGAGGTTGCATTCGGGTGCAATTTTCGTTTGCGGCATAAAGGTGAATTACTATACCCTACCCCGCCCTCTCCTAACAGAACACAGATCAAATATTTTGTCTTTCTTTGATTCTAGAGGACTTGTTAAGTTGTGATGATCGAAATTTATGTAAAAGTTTCTCCAGAATTACTTAATGCCGACATTGTAATTTAGTATTGAGGAGCTTGCACCAACGAGACAGGGAGGGGAACAAGGTGCCAGAGGACAAAGTCGCTCTCTTGCAAGGAAAAGATGTTAGGTTTCCATTCACCTTTCCAAATGGGAAGCAATAAATTGGAAGCAGATTATTGATTTCCTCCCAATAAAGTCATGGCTAATTTATGTTGGCCTCCAATCCTCTACTGTGCCAGTTTCCCCCAAATCCTCAATTAGTTAAATTAATTTAGTTTATTATTGTACAGTAAACCCTCGTTTTAACGCACTCTTTTATAACGGATTTTGGTTATAGCGGATGGACCTGCTGATATCTCCCTGGCTCGCACCATCTACCCAGTCCCGGCTGCCGATGCCACCCCAGGATCACAAAGTGCACCAGCCAGCCCTTCGTCACTCACTGGACAATCCAGTTAACATGGTAGAGGCTCACATTGTAGCCCCTGGGTTCAGCACTTTCATCAGGCTGCCGCCACCTACAGGATGCACTCGGTCACTGTGGGGCTCCCTCATCTCGCATTTGCTGTTGCTTCTTCCTGTCAGCCTGTTGATTTGTCCACACGGCCTCTCTCCTCCTCCACCGCAGCCTCCTCCTCCTTCTCCCATCGCTCCCTCCACTCTGCCCCTTCCCCCCTCCACTGCTGCCTCCTCCTCTCTCTCGCCCGGAGTTGCCAACATACTCCACCTTGGAAGCGGGAAGCGGACAAGGTGACGGTCGCTATGAGGAACCAGTAGTTAGTGAGAGGGAAGGGAGCCCCATGGTGACCGAGTGCATCCTGTTGGTGGCAGCATCTGAACAAAGAGCTGATGGCCAGTGGCTACGACATGGGCTGCAACAACAGCCGCCTCAACTGGACAAGCGTTCGCTGGCGCAGACCAGTTGCATCAGCACCTAGTTTTAAGGTGAAACAACATAAAGTGCTGGAGTAACTCAGCAGATTGAATCGGTCTGAAGAAGAGTCTGGAGAACCTGTCCATATTCTCCAGAGTTGCTGCTTGACTCGCTGACTTCATCCAGCACTTTGTGTCCTTTTGTTTATTAAACATCCTCTGCAGTTCTGTGTGTCAACTACATGCAATGATAACATCCTACTCAGTGACAGCGGACAATCGGCATAACGGAACCATTCATCCCCTATGGTCTGTTAGAACATAGATTTAGTGTAATGTGTACTGAGATACCGTACATATTTATATTGATTTGGCCTCCATCACCCTCAGAGCCGGAGAATTCCAGACTTACCACATTGAGAAAAAAACTGCTATACACCTGTTTTAAATGATTAGCCTTTATTTTGTAGCTATATCACTCCCACGAGAGAACATATCTCAACATCTCCTCCATAGGATCATGCCTGTTTGAATCAGGTTATTCCTCATTCTTCTAAACTCCAAAGAAAACAGACCCAAACCGTCTGGCCTTTCTTATAGACTCAAGAGTCATAGTCATACTGTATGGAAGCAGGCCCTTCAGCCCAACTTGCCCCATCTACACTAGTATCACCTGCCTGCATTTGGCCCATATCACTCCAAACCCTCTCTATCCATGTACCTGTCCAAACGTTGTAATAATACTTGCCTCAACTACCTTCTCTGGCTGTCCATTCCATATACCTACCATCCTTAGTATAAAAAAGTTGCCCCTCGGGTTTCTAATGCATCTTTCCCCCCTCACCTTAAATCAATGTCCTCTGGTTCTTGATTCCCCTACTCTGGGTAAAAGGCTCTGTGCATTTATCCTATCTTATCCTCTCATGATGTTGTACACCTCTGTAGGATCACCCCTTATCCTCCTGCGCTCCAAGGAATAAAGTCTTAGCTCGGGCCCTCGAGTCCTGGCAACATCCTTGTACATCTTCTCTGCACCATTTCTGGTTTAACAACATCTTTCCTATAACAGGGAAAGATGTTTTCTTAAGAGAACAGAACTCTCATCCCAATAATTAGTCTGGTGAATCTCCTTTGGACGGCCAAAATTCAACATTCATTAATTTTACTAAAGCAAGTAGGGGATCATCTACTTTCTAAAGTAAAAAGACCAAAACTGCGCACAGTGTTCCAAGTGTGGGCTTGCCAACACTCTGTGCAACTGCAACAAAGAGTCTCTATTCTTAAACCCCGTTGTAATTAAGGTCAATATGGTGTTCGCCTTTTTACCTCCTCGCTGGGCCATGCCTTCTGACTGATTTATCCACTAGAACATATAGGAAGGACCCTGTGAACCAATCATTGACATTTTTTTCCACTCAGATAATAATCCACTTGTTGATTCCTCTTATGCAAGTGCATGATTTCACATTTCCAATATTAAACTCTGATCAGTTTTCAGTCAGGCACTCACTCCATCTATATCCTATTGCATAGATCATAGAACAGAGAACAGTACAGCTCAGAGGTGGGCCCTTTGGTCCAGGATCCAGGATGTCTCGGAGCGGCGGTATGATGTTCTGAAGGTGGAGGGGGGAGGGGGAGCAGCCAGACGTCATGCATGTTGGCACAAATGACACAGGGAGGAAAAGGTAAACAAAAAATGCTGGAGAAACTCAGCGGGAGGCAGCATCCATGGAGAGAAGGAATAGGCGACATTTCGGGTCGAGACCCTTCTTCAGACTGACGTCAGGGGAAGGGGGGGGGGGGCGGGAAAAAGAAAGGAAGAGGCGGAGACAGTAGGATTTGTGGGAGCTGAGAAGGGGAGGGGAAGGAGGGAGAAAGCAAGGGTATCTAAAATTAGAGAAGTCAATGTTCATACCGCTGGGGTGTTAACTACCTAAGCGAAATATGAGGTGCTGTTCCTCCAATTTGTGCTGGACGTCACTCTGGCAATGGAGGAGGCCCAGGACAGAGAGGTCAGATTGGGAAGGGGAGGGGGAGTTGAGGTGCTGAGCAACCGAGAGATCAGGGATGAGGTTTGTCAAAATGATTATAGGAAGTTTGGCAAAAGGTTAAGAGTAAGACCTCCAGGTTAGTGATCGCTGGGTGACTCCCTGTGCCACATGCTAGTGAAGGTAGGAACAGGAAGATAGGATAGATGAATGCTAAGGAGTTTGTGCAGGGGGAAGGGATCCTTTCTGGGGCAGAGGTGACCTGTACAAGAGGAATAGTTTGCACCTGAACTGGTAGGGAACCAATATCCAGGCAGACAGGTTTGATAGTGCTATGCAGGTAGGTTTAAATTTGATTGGCATCATCCAATGCAGAACTGAGGCAGGTGAGATACTGGATGTCAGTATGGAGTGTGATGAAAGATAGTTGCGTGGGCAGAAAAAGCAGGACCATGACAGGGAGCAGGAAAGGACTGTAGGATTGAATTGCAATAATTTGAATGTGAGAAGCCTAATGGGGAAGGCGGATGAACTCAGGGCATGGATAGATGCGTTATTCATGGATAGATAAGTTATTAGCCTTGATTATAATACAGTCCCTAGCTACAACACTAATATGCAAGCATGTAGTCTAGTCGGCATAATGGCATCGTGGTAGACCTACTGCCTTACAACGTCAGAGACTACGGGTGCTTGTCTGTATGGAGTTTGTTCATTCTCCCCGTGACCTGCGTGGGTTTTCTCCGAGATCCTGTTTCCTCCCACACTCCAAAGACGCACAAGTTTGTAAGTTAATTGGCTTGGTGTAAATGTAATTAAAAATTGTCCCTAGTGTGTGTAGGGTAGTGTTAATGTGTGCAGACTCAGTGGGTCAAAGGGCCTGTTTTCGTGCTGTATCTCTAAACTAAACTAAACTAAACTTGTCATTAATCATTTTAATACCAAAGATAGACACTATCTGACCCGCTGAGTTACTCCAGCATTTTGTATCTATCTTTGGTAACTGACCCACTGAATTACTCCAGCACTTTGTGTCTATCTTTGGTACTGCAGAGATGTTGCCTGACCCACTGGGTTACTCCAGCAATTGTGTCTATCTTTGGTACAGTCTGAAGAAGAGTCCTTACTCGAAACATCACCTATCCTTTTTCTCCAGACATGCTGCCCGACCCACAAAGTTACTCCAGCACTTTGTGTCTATCTTTGGTATAAACCAGCATCTGCAATTCTTTGCTTCTCCATTAATCATTCTTTTTAGCTTTATCCTATTTCATTTCATTGCACAGTGAAAGATCCCTACTGGGTTCCAAGAATAACGTGAAAGTGAATAGGATATTAAATTCTATATGTGTAGGAAAGAACTGCAGATGCTGGTTTTAATCGAAGGTAGACATAAAATGCTGGAGTAACTCAGCGGGACAGGCAGCATCTCTGGAGAGAAGGAATGGGTGACGTTTCGGGTCCAGGAAAGTTAAGCAGAAACCATAGCCAGGAAAGTTAAGCAGAAACCAAAAGCTGCAAAGTTTTCCTTCTGCATGGAACTATTTAAAGTGGTGCTACAGCTTTCTAAATTCTTCTGGCATAACCATAGACAGAGATGACTGGATAAATATAATATCTAATACTCCAATGAATAAAAGCTGCTATTAGAGAAATCAACATGTGTGCTGGTCAGCAGAATAAAATAATGGCTCTTTTAATCATTCAAGAACACAAACCACAGTCCTAGATTTACAACTCATCTGTAGGTCATAAAAATCAGCATAAAGTGCGACCTATGTACCCAGTTTTATGATAAACAGCAGCAATTTTACAACCATCTTTTACTTCATTTTCCATTGAACAGTGCTCAACTAGTTTGCCATCACTCCAGGCAGTCTTTGGGTGTATTGCAATAAGCATTACTATTAAAGCAGTGTTTTACAATGAGCTGACTGTAGAATCTGTTTTAATTTGGTGGGTTTCCTGGTGTTCATCTACAGTTTATAGAGTGGACAAATGCTGAGAGCTTCCAAATGCTCATATTGCAGGGAAATATCTCCCTAACTGCAGGGGTTCTTTGGAGACAATTGATGCATGTTTCAGGAATTTATTTACATTGTTTCTTGGCATTTAAGTTGAAAATTGTGGATCAATTCTTTCAAATAATTAATTAAACCATGATAGAAAAAGGCTGCATCGTGTTGGATGGGTAGATTTTGTGGCCATTTCAATTTGTAGAAACAGGTGAGTGAGTAGCCGGAAGTCATTGTGCACGTTGGAAAAGGGATGTCCTGTAAAGTGAATGTAGGGAGTTAGGCAGAACATTAAAAAGCAGGACCCCAAGGGTAGTAATCTCTGGATCACTCCTGGTGCCACGTGCTGGTGAAGGTAGAAATAGGAAGATAGGACAGATGAATGCATGAAAGTGACAACACAAGAAAAGAGTGATAAAAGACCCAGGCTTGCTTTCATAGGTCGGGGCATTGACTATAAGAGTCTGGAAGTCATGATACAGCTTTATAGGCTGCATTTGGAATATTGTATGGGTTGCCCCATTACTAGAAGGATGTGGAGGCATTGGATAGGGTTCAGAGGAGATTTACCATAATGATGACTGGATTAGGGGATATTAATTACAGGGAGAGTTTGGACAGACTTGAATTGTTTTCTCTGGAATGCTGGAGGCTGCAGGGACACCTGATTGAAGTATATCAAATTCTGAGAAGCATTGATAGGGCCAAAATCTTTTTCCCAGGATGGAAAAATCAAATACTGGAGGACATAGCTTTAAGGTAAGAGGGGCAATGCTTAAAGGATATGCGGGCAATTTTTGGTACAGAGGGTGGTGAGTGCTTGGAAAGTGTTGCCAGGAATGGTGCTTAAAGCAAATACATTAGTGGTATTTGAAATACTTTTGGATATGGATATGGATATGGATATGAGTTATGTGCAAGTGGGTAAGTGATGGTTTTGGCATTGTGTTCGGCACAGACATTGTGGGCCGAAGGGCCTGTTCTTGTGCAGTACTGTTCTAAGTTCTATGTTCTAAATGAGTTGCAGTCTGTTTTATTTGTCCCTGGTTAAATTCCAAAATATGTCCACATCCAACAAAAGTATCTGTTAATAGATAATTGTAAGGGTTTTCTGCGTCGAGCTTTCGCCCGACCTAAGGTCCCTGTGCCTTGCTCTGGTCCCTTGACCAGGCCGCGCACACTGGTTCCCCGTGAGTGGCTCGACCCACTCACCCCCTACGGTTCTAGACACTGGACTTAGTTGCAGGAGCGTTGATAGTGCAGAAAATTCAACCAGACCAGATTTGAAGACCAGGGTTTAAACAGGAAAACAACTTTTATTTAGCGGTTGGAACTACGGTACATGAATACTTTGACACAGTTCTATAAGGCATATGCATAATAACAGTTCCTGTTTCGGGATCATAGACGCAATAACTACGATACAATACTCGAGTGCGGGATGGGGAACGTACGGCACATCGTAAAATTTGCCAGCACATCTTACACTTACACCCACGTTAATATAACCCCCTCCCCCTCCCCTCTACACTAAACTATGTCCAGGATGTGCAGGATCGGGGTACATGCTCACCATGGGGCGATTACTGAGGTTACTGGCTGGTCGTGCTGCTTCCTCCGATTAGGTGGCTGTGGAAGGGTCGTCGGCGGTCGTCTCGGTCTTTCGGGTGGTCCCGGGGGTTCCTTTTATTTTTTTCCTTTTCTTTCCACGTGGCGGGGACTCCAGCCGGAGTGTGTGTCACACTAGACACCGTGTACTTTTAAGCACTGTCCTGTGTCCTCTCTCTCTCTCCGCAAGTCTCCAGATTCGTTCAGTGACTCCTTCTGTGTCTCCCTCCTTTCCTTTTTAAACCCCAAAATCGTGGCCAGTTATTCTAATCCTGACCCGTCCTATCTCCCGCCAGATCTCAGGATCTCTTTGCTTAAAAGATGGGTTTCGAGCTCTCTCTTTGTTCTGCGTTATGTCCGGGAGTACTGGTGATGGCTAGACGGTCTGTTAATTTGTTTCTCAATAAGAGGTGATGGGTTTAACTGGTTTTCCCATCACCGGCCAGGTAGGTTTCTATGGGCTATTGTGCTCCCTTAACGAGATTAACTATGTAGGTCAGCTTGGGGCATTGTGAATGCCTGCTGATGTCAGCGCCCCAGTGTCTGGACTTCGACCTGGTTTCGGGGGTGTCTGCACGGCCAATATCCATCTATTGTTCAGGCCGTGACTTTGCAGAAACCCAGAGACTGGGCTGTGGGGTTTCGCTTTTGTGGCTGGTCACGAGGTCCCGCGGCCATCTTGGGACCCACTGATTGTGACATCCCTTGTTAAAATGACCGCAGCTTTTCTCTCTCTCAGTCCCAGTCCCGTATAAAAATGTCCAAAATGCAGCTCTTTGGTTTTGTTGATTGTAGCATGAGGGAAAACTTCTCAAATCTTACAGTCCCTCCTGTTGATTTGCATAACCCCAGCTTATCGAATCAATTAAATAATGTGGTTGAGCAATGTTTTCCCGATTCCCCACATCCAGACCCCTGAGGTTTTAACTAACTAGTGCCCCATTACGAACATACAGTCCCCATCTTTTAGGCTGACCTATACTGTCCGTGTCCCGGGCAAAACTATATTACAAACATTTGCATTTTGTGTCTACCTATACACTTACACCTTGCCCCAGGCCGATGCCTCCGCCATCCTCCTGCTGGTGTAAGCTTTAATGTAGGACATGAAAACAAAACCACTGCAAAACGATACATTTTCGTGCATTCTTTCAAAACAATCACTTTTTTCCACCATTTCGAAAAGGACAATACAAAACACAGTTGACTCGGTCTGGAGGGGGCCCGTCCTCCTAGCAGCTTGCGGCTGGGTCCTGCTCGCCCACCCGCACGTAACGGTCTCTCCATTCTCCTTTATTTACCCGGTCATTGAGGCGCTGCCCTCCTTTACATTTCACACATAGTAAATATCTACTGCCAGCGGAACTGTGGGAGGGGTTGTGCGTGGTCGTGTGATGAGTTCAGTGGCGTTTGCCGGGATCGGGGAAAGGGGGACCCCACAAGCCTGCGAGCTAACATCCCACCTCATCCCCTTACCGTCATCCTGCCACTGTTTGTGGAAAAATATGCTGTTGCCCATGGAGCAGCGATACCTCGAACCCCACATACACATATAGATCCCCTCATCCGGTTCCCACCATTTGTCCCAACATACACTCAACTGTTCATTAGTCCCAGAAATAGTTCTGTGAGTGTTGTTGTTAAGTCTCTCCCACTCAACAGTGGAGTTGGCCATTGTCCGACTTGTTTTCCTCAGCCACCACCGCCTGCTCGCGGGGACCTTCCCCGTGCATACCAGGCAGATCCTTTTGCCCACGGTGGCGCTTATTCTTTGGGCGACGATCTTGACTCTCGGGCACAATAATGCAGTGTCCCGATAAGCAAAGCCTGAGGCGCTGGAATATTCTGAAGAGTTCGATCCCAGCCACCCCGGCCCCGGCCTTCATGAAAGTGAACTGCAGTCTCCTCCGCTTCTCTCCTTCCAGTCCCATCGGTCGCGATGGGAGCCGTGTCCCCGGAGCAGCCGTAGACGATGATGTCCTTGGTGCAGCCCCGATAGGCCCACCCACATCCGATCGCCGTGGCGACGATCCACCATACGAGTGCCTCCTTCCGCTCCAGAAAACAGATAAAATATGGTATAGCCAGCCTCTTGGGGAGCGCTTGACTTTGTTAAATGCCCCTGCGGGCGGGTCTCTTGACCCTCAGCCCACCCCACACCTGCATCCTGGACGCATCAACTTTGTCTAAAACTATTCCCCCAAACTTATCTATATTACTTATCCTTATCCTTATCTACACTATAATACAACGCCGCCTTCCCAGGGCGGCTCAGCTAATCCCTGTCAAGGCTGCAGCGGGTCGTCTCCTGCGGCTGCACCACACTGTCTCCCACCTTTGACCCTCCGCAGCCTGTCGCTGCCTGTCGGGGGCTAAACCTCCTCTGAAACGCTAAACTCCCGTACCTCGGGGCGTGATTGACCTCTGGCCAAAACTTTCTAGGTTGGGGTTCCCTATTAGACCTACGGAGAGTCACCTTAGGCACTGCCCCCTGGACAGCCTGGCTGAGGACCGGTTCCTGCCGTGTCACAGCTCGGGTATCCCCCGCAGCTGCCGACCCTGGCCCCTCCTCATCCAGCTCTGCCCCCCCCGGTGCTGGGTATTCTCGCGGCATCCGGCCTCACCCTGCCTGTACCTACAGGTGGTGAGCCTCCGCCCGCTACCCCCGCCTTCCTGGTGCTTGAGTCGAGAACGTTACTGTCGTCCCCCTCCGACTCCTCCTCCTCCGTAATGGGGTCCAGCCCCTGGTCGAGCTGATCAGGCTCTTCCTCGTCTGAATCCCACCCAAAACGCGAGACTCTCCATTCCTGGAGAATGTCCCCCCCTGTCACGCAGGCAACCTTGCTGTCTGCGTGACCTGCCTCACCCTTGGCTGTGAGTCCCCACTCACAGGGCTGGCCCCTGTGGTTGACCCCTGTGCTCCAGGCTTATATGATTTTCACTGGTTAATGTGAAACCATTTAACCCGCCGGGGCAACTTCACGGTGTAGACCATGGGGCTGGCTTTATCTACAATGCTGTAGGGCCCCATGTAGAGTGGTTCGAAACTACCTACCCTAGCATAGTTCTGAACCATTACTAATTCTCCTACCTCCCAATCCTGCAGCTTGTGCGGCTCCAGCAACAGCTTGTTGCCCAGGTGCTGCCTTCCCATGTTCCCAGCCATCTGCCCGTGGACCTGCTTCAGACGCTCGAAGAGATTCTGGACAAACCTGTCCCTCTTAACCTCCTCGAGCTGACCCTCCGTGAGCACCGGGGCCAGAACATGGGTGGGAGTGCGCATAACCCCGCCAGTCATCAGCTCGTACGGGGAATACCCCGTGCTCTTTGACTGGCTGGCCCTGATCCCCATGAGGACTAGGGGCAGGACCTCCGCCCATTTTTGGGGCGAGCCCATGGCCTCCTTCCTCAACCTTTCTTTCAGGGTCCTATTCATGCGCTCCACAATCCCTGATGACTGAGGATTGTGGGCTACGTGCCACTTCCCCTCAATGCCCAGGAGCATGAGGGTGTTCTGCATCACCTGTCCGGTGAAATGACTCCCTTGGTCGGACTCCACAAACCGAGGGAGCCCCCACCGCGAGAACACCTCCCGGACCAGGATCTTGGCAGTACCCAGTGCCGTAGCTGTCTTACAGGGGAAAGCCTCCACCCACTTAGAGAACACATCTATCAGGACGAGGCAGTACTTATAGCCTCCTTGGGTGGTGGGCAAGGGCCCGATGTAGTCGATTTGGATCGACTGCCAAGGTCCCTCCACCCTCCTGACGTGTCCCATGGGCGCTTTCCTTTTCTGGGGGTCTGGGTTATCGGCAGCACAGACGAGGCAGCTGGCGCAGAACTCGCGGACATCGTCCCTAAGCCCCGGCCACCATCCCGCCTGCTCTATCCGCTGCCACGTAACCTCCGGTCCGACCCTCATGTGCCAGCTGGAGGAACTCCCTCCTGTGCTGCTGTGGCACAACCCACTGTTCGGCATGGAAGAGCATGCCTTCTTTTACCGAGAGGGCCGCCTTACTGTAGAGACCCTCTACCTGCTCACCCTCACTAACCGCTCTGAGGATGGCTTTTAAAACAGGATCCTGAGCTTGGACGGTCCTCAGGTCCAGAGGCAATGTGACCTTTGGGGTCCCGACGTTTCCCTCCCTATCCTGGATCGCTGCTATCTGCCTGGGCCCATAGGGGTCCCAGAAAATGCCACTGCGGGCGCCCTCCTTAGCCAGGGCGTCCGCCTGTTGGTTGCCCTCCCCCCGGGGCTCTGTGGCGGAATGGGCCTTCACCTTGTGAATGAAGACCTCCCCTCTCTCCCCTACTGCGGCCAAGATCTGCTCTAGCAGGGCCTTAACTGTTAAAAGCCTTCCGTCCGAGGAAGTGTATCCGCAACGGGACCAGATGGCCAGGTACTCGGTACACCAGTTGCAGGTGAACATGCTGTCCGAGCAGATCGTGTACGGGGTTGGGAACATCTCTGGGTGGGTAACGACGTATGCCACTGCGGACAGCTCGGCCTGCTGCGCGCTCATGGTGCTGGGGAGCTTAATCGCCAAGGCAATGCCTGCCTCGGGGTCATAAACTCCACACCCCGTGAGTCGTTCGCCAGCTGACACCATGCTGGAGCCGTCCACATAGATCTCCCGGCCTGTGGGATGGATCCCAGCCCGTAAACCTATGTCGACGTCCCAAACCCCCTCCACGGAACACCGATGGGCCGTTCCGGGATATACCAAATTGGCCGCGAGCTTGGGCTCGCACAGGCCCTCAACCTTCAGATCCATCTGTGAAAGGAGGAGGGTCCAGCGCACGATGCGGGCGCTGCTGACAGTCCCATCTTTGATCCTTCCATCCAAAAGCATCTGGGTGGGTGTGTGGTGGGTGAGGAGAGTGATGGGAGAGGTCCCTGTGAAGATTAATGACCTCTTCACTGCCCAATATGTGGCTAAAAGGTGCCTCTCGCAATTGGAGAAACTCCTCTCCACATCGGTGAGCACCCTGGAGGAGTACACCACTGGTCGCAGCCTGCCGTGCAGCTCCTGCAGCAGCACGGCACGCAGGCTGTCCCCACTGGCTGCCACCTCCAGAAAAAAACCTTTCTCTCTATCTATGGCTCCTAAGGCTGGTGCGGTTTGCAGATCCCCTTTTAACTTCTCGAACGCGGCCTGGCAACCCTCATCCCAAGACCACTCCACTCCCTTGTGTAGGAGTCGGAGTAGTGTGGCTGCGATGGCCGCGTAGTCCTCGATGAAGTCCCTGCAATACCCGGTCAATCCCAGGAAAGACCTCACACCCCTTACTGTGCAGGGAATTGGCAACTCCCGTACTGACTCCCTCCTAGCCTTATCTATGGCCCTTTCCCCAGCGAGGATGGTCAGACCCAAGAATTTTACTTCTGGCAGACCGATCCGTGCCTTTTTCGGGTTTACCTTAAAACCCTTCCTAGCCAGCAGCTCTAGCAGCTCGGCCAGCAGTGGACCGTGCTCCTCCTTCGTGTCTGTCAACAGGAGGAGGTCGTCCACATACTGCACGATCTGGTGGCGCTGGCTAAATTCCCTCAGGCTATCCGCCATACACTGGTGAAAAATGCTGGGGCTGTTGTGGAAACCCTGTGGCAAGCAGCTCCATGTGTACTGTTGCCCTTTAAAGGTAAAGGCAAACTTGTACTGGTCCTTCCGCCGCAGCGGAATGGACCAAAACCCATTTGAAATATCCAGCACCGTGAACGTGGTCGCGGACGCTGGGATACTCCCTATGAGGTCGGCAGCTGCTGCCACCGTGGGTGCGCATGCGGGGATGTTACTGTTGAGGACCACCGCGGTAGTCCACTGTGGCCTTCCATGAGTTATCCGGTTTCCTAACCGGCCACAATGGAGAGTTCATGTGTGTGGCTATCGGCCTCAGCACGCCCTGCTGCACCAATGAAGACATGGCTATCTCCAAATCGGGTTCCGCCTCCTTGGGGAAATTGTACTGCCTCTGGGGTCTGGTCATGGGGTCCCCGTCTACGCTAACCTCGAAACCGACTACCCTACCACAATCGTGTCTGTGGGTTGCAAACGCGTTCAGGTTGTTCCCCACACTCTTGCAGTTTGGCCGGGACCTCCGCCACCATGCGCTCGAGGTCGTAACCCTCGGGCGGTTTTATGGTGCACAGAGTCCCTTTCCGCTCTTCTCCCCTAATCACCATCATCTCACCCTTACTGCCCTTGTCCACCCAAAGGCAGTGGTTCCGTAAGTCCATGAGGATCCCATGGCTTACCAAAAAATCGGATCCAATGATCCCCTTCCCACCCCCTGCTGTCCACTTCATCAGGATACACTCCCATGTGGTGCGGAGTGCTCCCAAATGAATGGACAGCGGGATGGAATGCGCGCCAGCCTGTTCTCTCCCTGTGAACCCCACCAGTGCGAAAGTGGCCCCCGTGGACAGGGGAGTGTCAAAGGGTTCCTCTGTGTGGACCACGGTGCATGAAGCCCCCGTGTCCACCAGGTAACTGCCCCTTTGCCTCCCCACTACCATCACCACAAGCGGCCTCTTCCACACATCGTAGTGGAGCGGACACAGATAGGCGGGCTGCGCGGGCTGATGTCATTGGGGAATGTCCAGTGCCCCCCCCCCCGCACCCGGGGAGCCGGTAGCGACTGCCACCTTCCCCTGTGCGGCCATGAGGGACCGCATCACCTCGATCATCGATTCGATAATCTCGGGCTTAACTGGGACATCGGCGCGCAGGGTGGCGCCAACCCTATCTTCCTTGGTGTGGGCCCTGCAATCCTTCCGCCAGTGCCCCACCTTACCGCACCTGAAACACTTGGACTGTGCGGTAGGGTTACCCTCCTGTCGCCACTCCTTTTGGGCCGGTGCAGTAGCCTCCGCCACGTGCACCTTCCCTTTTACGAGTCGGGTAGACGTGCTCCAGCTGTTTCTATACCCTACGGTGAGACGGTCCAAAACCGCCTCCTCCGTGCTATTTGTGGGATCAAACCAGGCTTTCGCCTGCTCCCTGACGGCCACCAGGCTGTTTGACACCAAACATCGGAGCCACTGGGCTCTCCCATTCCCGACCAGGTCATCCCGCGCGGGGACGTGCGGGCAGCTGCTCTGATACACTGGCCACAGTCGCGCCGCAAAAACCTTTGGGGGTTCTCCCTCTATCTTCCCCAATCGGGCAAATGGACCCTCATCGTCCATCCCCAAAACTTCCAGGACCTCGTCCCGTAGGAGATCGTAGGTCCTGGTCCCTCTTTTACTCTCATCTGAGAGGCATTGGAGGATTGAGTTGTCCAGGGAGAACAGCAACATTTTTGCCCGTTCTTCCCCGTCGCAACCGTTGATTGCGGCGGTTTGCTCGACCTCCCTAAAATGCAGCAAAGGGTCCCCTGATTCGGACAATTTCTTTACATGCCCGATCATGGGCCTTAACTGCTGGGAGTTGTGGGGCACCACGATCTCACTTTGAATGGGTCCGGCGTCCCCATTCAGCGCGGTGGGTCCCCGTCTGGTTTCCAGGACTGGGCACATGGGCGCCGGTGCCGAGTCCTCGACCGGGAGCTCCCCCGCCTCTCTCTCCCCTACACTACCCCTTTCCCAGGATGCCTCGTAGCTAGGGGGATCGTGGAGTCTGGGGGCCGAAGCCACCACGGTCTTTCTGAGGGCTGGAACCGGGACCTTCGCAACCGCTAGCTTTATTTAAAGCACCGCAGACCCTCTATCTCCTGCAGGCAGGCCCCGTGGTCGGCCTCTTCCGACCTGTCCTCCAAAGCCATTTTGTAGGCTGCCCTAACTCCCTTGAGGTTCTCTGCCTGGGCCTCCAACTGGCGGCTCAGGGAAGCACACTGCTCCCTGAGCTTGCCCTCACTGAGCATGGCCTCAGTGATCTGGCACTCCATCAGCTCTACCCTGGCCTCGTGGCGGTTGGTCACGGCCCGGCGCTCCTTGTTTAAGGAGTCCAGAGCCTCAATCAACCGGTGCCCACCCGCAGCCTTCTCCTCTACCTCCTCAAGAAGGTCGCTGATCAGGGCTGCCTGCGCCACAATCACGCGGTCCAAGAGCCGGACCTGTTTTTTGTAACATGTCAGCCAGACCGCCTTCTCCACAGATTTCTTATGGGCTTTGCTGGCCGTCCACCGGATCGCTGCATCCAGTGGGCGCTTGTCCTCCAATAAATCACAAATCCACTGTTTGGTAATATTGACCTTGCTAAAAACATAGTCCGCAATGCGCTCGTCCATTACGTTCCTAGTCTTCAACTCCTTTTCTGGCACCCTATCGTCCTGCTGCCAGCGTCCCTTCGTGGTTGCCATAATCTGTAAGGGTTTTCTGCGTCGAGCTTTCGCCCGACCTAAGGTCCCTGTGCCTTGCTCTGCCCCTCGACCAGGCCGCGCACACTGGTTCCCCGTGAGTGGCTCGACCCACTCACCCCCTGCGGTTCTAGACACTGGACTTAGTTGCAGGAGCGTTGATAGTGTCGAAAATTCAACCAGACCAGATTTGAAGACCAGGGTTTAAACAGGAAAAAAACTTTTATTTATCGGTTGGGACTACGGTACATGAATACTTTGACACAGTTCTACAAGGCATATGCATAATTACAGTTCCTGTTTCGGGATCATACACGCAATAACTACGATACAATACTCGAGTGCGGGATGGAGAACGTACGGCACATCGTAAAATTTGCCAGCACTTCTTACACTTACACCCACGTTAATATAACCCCTCCCCCTCCCCTCTACACTAAACTATGTCCAGGATGTGCAGGATCGGGGTACATGCTCACCATGGGGCGATTACTGAGGTTACTGGCTGGTCGTGCTGCTTCCTCCGATTAGGTGGCTGTGGAAGGGTCGGCGGCGATCGTCTCGGTCTTTCGGGTGGTCCCGGGGGTTCACCTCGCCCAGGGGTCCTACTGCTTTCCTTTAATTTTTTCCTTTTCTTTCCACGTGGCGGGGACTCCAGCCGGAGTGTGTGTCACACTAGACACCGTGTACTTTTAAGCGCTGTCCTGTGTCCTCTCTCTCTCTCCGCAAGTCTCCAGATTCATTCAGTGACTCCTTCTGTGTCTCCCTCCTTTCCTTTTTAAACCCAAAAATCGTGGCCAGTTATTCTAATCCTGACCCGTCCTATCTCCATGGATATGGATATGAGTTATGTGCAAGTGGGTAAGTGATGGTCTTGGCATTGTGTTCGGCACAGACATTGTGGGCCGAAGGGCCTGTTCTTGTGCAGTACTGTTCTAAGTTCTATGTTCTAAATGAGTTGCTGTCTGTTTTATTTGTCCCTGGTTAAATTCCAAAATATGTCCACATCCAACAAAAGTATCTGTTAATAGATAATAGATACAGCATGATTATTTTGTATGGATGTATTTTGGGGTATGTGAACAAAGCAAGTTAATATATTTGTAACATAACGAGAATAAGTATGATTGAATAAAATTGTAATCTGATAATAGTGAATAGCGTTCTTTGGTGTTGCAGATCTTAGATCTTTTACTAAATTAAGCAGATAAACTGGAGCTGAACTTTCAGTGTATAAATGCTATTGGGGAACAATGTACCTACTGTAACTGTGTTCAAGGAATCTTTATGCTTATGAATGCTTAAACATCACCAAATTATGAAAACATGTATTCGGAAACTACTGGCCATCTTCACCTTCAGTATTAGACAGATAGCTCCACTGAAGTCAATGCAATAGGATAAGGTTTGGGATGGATAATGGCCTGTTAATTGGCTATTGCCTGTTTTACCACCCAACCAAAGTCAAGAACTACCTTTGTGATTTTTGCAATTTCATAGATAATGAAGCAAAAAAGCCGGCCATCACATTACTTGAGATGATTTCCAAGATAGCAGGGGAAAAGATGTAAATTCACATTCACCGCGCTGCAAGCTTTTGTGGCTTCCGTAAGAAAACATCACAAGGAACTTTTTCCTGCCCTCCAAGTTTGCAGAGGAATTGAACATGGAAGTCTATCATAGAAACTCGAACACAGGGTTTATTTGCAGCAGAATTTAGGATGACAGTGAAAGGATTTCATGAGTACCTCCAAAGAGTGCCTCCAAGGAGTAGCACAGTTCATAGATACATATGATAGAAGTAATGGTAAAGGAAACGTTAAACTATTAATGGGAAAGTTGTAGCAAAGTTTTGGAAATAGCAATGTTGTTCAATCTCTTTGCAATGAATGGAAAATTGCCAACACATTTGGGATTTCATTGATTTGGGCACAATAGAGGTGTGAAGTATGGATTATTCTGTGCTCATTTAGAGACCATATCTTTCTTGAGAGCACAGAGAACTCATTCAGGGATTTGTCCACTGGGAGCGCTTCCAGTACTCACCAGGAGGTCGCCTTCACCGACCTCCACGTCGATGCTGCCGCCGACCTTCACCTGCCTACCGATGACGCCCAGGCTCGCCGCTTCTACGGTAACTCGGACTTCCTTCCCCTCGCCGATTCCTCGCCGCCCCCCGGGACCTCCCAGCATCGCCGCCGGACCGGGCCCATCCAGCATCGCCGCCGGACCGGGCCCACTCTACACGGCCGCCGGACCGGGGATCCACGAACTTGGCCGCCGCACCGCACCCTATTCACCCCGTCGCCTCACCGGACTGGTCGAACCGCGCCGCCCCACCGACCATCCGCCTACCGGGACCTCCCACGCATCGCCCGTGGACCCCGACTCTACTGCCCACCTACCCCGACCATCGGGTCCGCCGACCCTCGCCACTGCAACGCCCTCCAGCCCCACCGACCCCGACTACACTGCCCACGGACCCCGACCGTCGGGTCCGCTGACCCTCGCCACTGCACCTCCCTCCAGCAGCCCGCAGCCGTCGCCTTACCTGCAAACTGGACTCTGTACTGGGCCTGAAGCCTCCACGCTGTTCACTCCCACTCTCCTGGGTTTGACTCCACTGTGTCCTAGCGCTAGTCTGCCTAGCCCTGGTTATCTCAGTGGCAGTTCCACTGATTCTTCCCCATCCCTCTCCAACTATGGGACCACTTCTCTTCCACACCCACACCACTGCCCTCTCACCCCCCCACCCCCTGACCACCCACCACCCCCCCACCACACATCGCCTCGTCCCCATTACACCCACCTGCCTTCCTCCGGCCCCAACCCCCATCCCTGCCGGGTGTTCACCATCCCCCCCGACCTCCCCCTCTCCGACATCGAACGGTCTGTCCTCAGCAGAGGTCTTACCTTTGTCCCCCTCCGTCCCCATCTCAATGAGTTCCGTGCCCTCCATGACTTGGAACGCTTCTACCGTCGCCTCCGCCTCACAGCTCACTTCCATGGGAAGCAGTCCTCGCTCCCCACTGATGACCCCTTTTCCCGTCTCCAACGCACCCCATCCTCATGGAACCCCCTTCGCAGCCTTCCGGCTTTAGAACTCTTTATTAAAAACTGCCGCCGTGACATCAACCGCCTCAACTTCTCCACTCCCCTGTCTCACTCCAATCTCTCCCCCCTTGAACGCACTGCCATCGACTCACTCCGCAACAACCTAGATTGGGTTATCAAACCCGCCGACAAGGGAGGTGCCGTGGTAGTCTGGCGCGTCGACCTCTACAAAGCTGAGGCCACGCGCCAACTCTCGGACACCTCTTCCTACTTACCCCTGGACCATGACCCCACTGACGAGCACCAGGCCTCCAGCACCATCACCAACTTCATCCACTCCCACGCCCTGCCCGAACGAGCCTCCAACCTCATCGTTCCCCAGCCCCGCACAGCCCGCTTTTACCTTCTCCCCAAAATCCACAAACCAGACTGTCCCGGTAGACCCATTGTCTCTGCCTGTTCTTGCCCCACCGAACTCATCTCCACCTACCTCGACTCCATACTATCCCCCTTGGTTAAATCCCTCCCCACCTATGTTCAAGACACCTCAGACACTCTCCATCATCTCCGCGCATTCCACTCTCTAGGCCCTCACCCCCTCATCTTCACCATGGACGTCCAGTCACTGTACACCTCCATCCCCCACCAGGATGGTCTCAAAGCCCTCCGTTTTTTCCTCGACCGTAGAAGCAATCTATACCCGGCCACTGACACCCTCCTCCGCCTAGCGGAGCTGGTACTTACACTTAATAACTTTTCATTTGACTCCTCCCATTTCCTCCAAATACAAGGCGTAGCTATGGGCACACGCATGGGCCCCAGCTACGCCTGCCTCTTTGTCGGGTACGTAGAACAATCCCTGTTCAATGCGTACCAGGGCCCCATCCCCGACCTCTACCTCCGCTACATCGATGATTGTTTTGGTGCCACATCCTGCACCCACACACAACTGACTGACTTCATCCGCTTCACCACCAACTTCCATCCGGCACTCAAATACACCTGGACCATTTCCGACACTTCCCTACCATTCCTTGACCTCACTATCTCCATCGCAGGTGATAGACTCCTTACCGACATCCACTACAAACCTACCGACTCCCATGGCTATCTGGACTACACTTCTTCCCACCCTGCTTCCTGTAAGGACTCCATCCCCCACTCCCAATTCCTCCGTCTACGCCGCATCTGCTCCCAGGATGAGGCGTTCCACACCAGGGCATCTGAAATGTCCTCATTCTTCAGGGAACGGGGGTTCCCCTCCTCCACCATAGATGAGGCTCGCACCAGGGTCTCTGCCATACCCCGCAACACTGCTCTCTCTCCCCATCCCCCCACTCACAACAAAGGCAGAGTCCCCCTAGTCCTCACCTTTCACCCCACCAGCCGTCACATACAACAAGTGATCCTCCGTCAGTTTCGCCACCTCCAACGTGACCCCACCACTCGCCACATCTTCCCATCTCCCCCTATGTCTGCCTTCCGCAAAGACCGCTCCCTCCGTAACTCCCTTGTCAATTCTTCCCTTCCCTCCCATACCACCCCCTCCCCTGGTACTTTCCCTTGCAACCGCAAGAGATGCAACACTTGTCCCTTCACTTCCCCCCTCCACTCCATTCCAGGACCCAAGCAGTCGTTCCAGGTGCGACAGAGGTTCACCTGCATCTCCTCCAACCTCATTTATTGCATTCGCTGCTCTAGATGCCAGCTGATCTACATCGGTGAGACCAAGCGGAGGCTTGGCGATCGTTTCGCCGAACACCTCCGGTCGGTCCGCAATAACCAACCTGAACTCCCGGTGGCTCAGCACTTCAACTCCCCCTCCCATTCCGTATCTGACCTCTCTGTCCTGGGTCTCCTCCATGGCCACAGCGAGCAACACCGTAAATTGGAGGAAATGCACCTCATATTCCGCTTGGGCAGTCTACATCCTGGTGGCCTGAACGTTGAATTCTCCCAATTCTGCTAGCCCTGGCTGTCCCCTCCCCTTCATCAGCCATCTGGTTGTCTCCTCCCCTCCCCCAGCCCTCGGGCTCCTCCTCCTCCTTTTCCTTTTTTCCTTTCTTCTCCCCACCCCCTATCAGTCTGAAGAAGGGTTTCGGCCCGAAACGTTACCTATTTCCTTCGCTCCATAGATGCTGCTGCACCCGCTGAGTTTCTCCAGCATTTTTGTGTACCTTCGATTTTCCAGCATCTGCAGTTCCTTCTTTAACACATTAGCAACCACTCATCGCGGTGGCAGTTGCAGAAGATTAGTGTGTGCTACCATTTGATGGAGTGTTCATTGGCAGCAGATATCAGGTAATAATCAGCTCACACTGCTTAAAGCAGAGGTGGTAGCAATACCTGGGATAGTTTGTTGCACACCGGTATCTTTTTAATCTACATTCTGCCGCATCTATTAGATGTACATGCAGGGACTCATTTGGAAGTGTACACATTCTCTTTGACCTTTCTTTGACCATCAGATGCCACATAATGTCAAAAAAAATAATGTCATGTTGGCCAATATAGGATTCCATGTTTCACCACATGATTTTGTAGCCTTTTTAAAACCATGTAATGTTTGCATATATCCTTCTGCATTTGGCTCTGAGGCTGTGGCTAAAGCTTATCTAAAGATCTGATTGAAAACAGAACCGCTTATGCCCGATCTGCTCGCCCATCTCTTTCTCAGTCTTTGTCTTGCCTTTTTTCTATTATTATGTTTTCCTTTGTTCACATTTAAATCAGAAATCCCACCAATGACCCCCCACCAAGCATCAGGAACCAGACACTTGCCAATACTACGATTCTGAAGCTTTTATCGATTTAATTGCACAAGCTGACTAATGGCATTTATTCACAATTTTTGAAGAAAATAATGTTCATCTGTGTATCTATTCTCTTTTTGTCCGCTCAAACCTGTGCAGCTTCAAGTTTTTAAGAAAAGCCAGTTCAAAATAAAGTCTAAAAAAAAGACACAAAGTGCTGGAATAACTCAATACATCTGGAGCATATCTGGAGAACATGAAGAGGTGACGGGTCGGGACCATTCCTCAGACTGATTATGCCTGGGGAGGGGGTGAGAAAGCTGGAAAAGAAGTTGGGACAGGATAAAGCCTGGCAAGTGATAGGTGGATACAGATGAGGGGGTGGGGGGGTGATTGGATGATTGTTGGATATAGATTAGAGATGAAAAGATAAAAAGTATGAGATAAGGGTAGAAATTATAATAATTGTGAAGCCTGAGGAAGGATTATAAGTGGAAGGGGACAGGGGAAGGGAGATGGGGAGATGGGGAGAAAACCCATGTGGTCACAGGGAGAATGTACAAACTTTGTGCAGACAGCACTCATAGTAAGGATCAAACCCGGTCTCTGGCGATGTAAGGCAGCAGCTCTACCGCCACGCCATTATGCCGTTGCATCATAACTTCATAACTCTCATACGCAATGCCCCTAGCAATGAAGGCAAGCATATGCCTTCTTTACCACCTCATCTATTTGTGTTTCCATCTTTAGTGAGCTATGAACCTGGACTCCAAGTTCCCTCCTCACATCAATGCTGTTAAGGGTCTTGCCGTTAACTTTATATTCTCTCCTTACGTTCAACCTCCCAAATTGCAACCTCCCTTGAACTTGCGCGGGTTAAACTCCATCTGCCATTTCTCAGCCCTTTCTGAACTGACCAACACACCTTGCTCACCAACCCTTCTACATTTATGTCTAGGTCATTTATTATATCACAAACAGTAGAGGTCTCAGCATAGATCCCTGTGGAACTCCACTGGTCACAGACCTCCAGCACAACCCAGTTCTGAATCCATAAGCCAGTTCAGAATCCATACAACTGAGTCATCGTGCATCCCGTTCATCTTAATATCCTGGATCAGTCTACCATGAGGAACCTTATCAAAAAGCCTTACTAAAATCCATGTATACAACATGTACTACATCAATCTCCTTTGTCACCATTTAATTTAACCATTCTGACAAAAAAAGGTATGCTGACCCACTATTAGATGCATTGGTCCACAGAAATTCAAATACCCTTACTATAGGAATATTTTAAGAAAGAACTGCAGATGCTGGAAAAATCAAAGGTGGACAAAAATGCTGGAGAAACTCAGTGGTGAGGCAGCATCTATGGAGCAAAGGTATAGGTGACGTTTTGGGTCAAGTCCCTTCTTCAGGCTGATGTGGGTGGGGAGGGGGAAGAAAGGAAGAGGCAGAGACAGTAGGCTGTGGGAGAGCTGGGAAGGTTGAGGGGAAGGAGGGAGAAACTACCCAAGTTTAATATGAGGTGCTGCTCCTCCAATTTGCAGTGGGACTCACTCTGGTCATGGAGGAGGCCAGAAAGGTCGGATTCAGAATGGGAGGGGGAGTTGAAGTGCTGAGCCACCATGAGATCAGGTTGGTTGTTGCGAACTGAGAGGAAGTTTTGGGCGAAATGATCGCCAAGCCTGTGCTTGGTCTCAACGATGTAGAGCAGTTGACACCTGGAACAGTGGATGCAATAGATGAGGTTGGAGGAGGTGCAGGTGAACCTCTGCCTCACCTGGAAAGACTGCTTGGGTCCTTGGATGGAGTCAAGACGGGAGGTAAAGCGATAAGTGTAGCATTTCCTGCAGTTGCAAGGGAAAGTTCCAGGGGAGGGGGTGGTTTGGGTGGGAAGGGACGAATTGACCAGGGAGATATGGAGGGAATGGTCTCTGAGGAAAGCCGAAAGGGGAGGAGATGGGAAAATGTGACCAGTGGTGGGGATCCCGTTGGAGGTGGCGAAAATGTCGGAGGATTATATGTTGTATGTGACGGCTGGTAGGGTGGAAGGTGAAGACAAGGGGGATTCTGCCCTTGTTACGAGTGAGGGGATGGGGAGTGAGAGCGGAGCTACGGGACATAGAGGAGACCCTGGTGAGAGCCTCATCTATAGTCGACGAGGGGAACCCCCGTTCCCTAAAGAATGAGGACATCTCCGATGCCCTGGTTTGGAACACCTCATCCTGGGTGCAGATGTGGCATAGACGGAGGAATTGGGAGTAGGGGATTGGGTCATTACAGGAAGTAGGGTGGGAAGAAGTGTAGTCCAGATAGCCATGGGAGTCAGTGGGTTTGTAGTAGATGTCGGTCAGTAGTCTGTTACCTGCGATGGAGATGGTGAGGTCTAGAAACATTAGGGAGATGTCGGAAATGGTCCAGGTGAATTTGAGTGCTGGATGGAAGTTAGTGGTGACTTTGCGGAAATCCGAAAGGGGAGGAGATGGGAAGATGTGGCCAACTCTGCGGAAAGCCGAAAGGGGAGGAGATGGGTGAGAGGCAGCATGACACTAAATGCTGGAGTAACCCATTCCTTCTATCCAAAGTCAAAAGTTCAAATTTGATTGACAATTTTTAAAATGTATATTAAAAATATTAACATATGAAATTACAGGATTGCTTTCCATTATTTCTTTCCATTTTTATTGTGATAAATTAATAGTTTGTCTTAAAGAATTTGGAAAGCAGTTGAGAATTTTGTTTTATTTTCTGTTTATAGGCATTTCTAGGGCACTTTAAAAAGATCTTTATCCAGCTAAGTCTGAAACAATGCAGTTCTTTGTTATAAGCTGTTTACTCTCTTTCAAACAAACTCCTATATATCATTCTTTTTCTCTTGATCCACCACGCCTGTGGCTTCAAAGAAGTAGCAATCAACAAATTGATCTAAATTACAAAGAACTTGAGGAGTTTTGTTCAGAGGAACACACATGTTCTAATCCTTCAAATCTCTGAGGAGTTATACTTTAAAAGTAAAATGTGGTAAACAGAGTTTTGTGAGTTGTCCAAGTCTCACATGGATATTTTTTACTGCCCTATGAGTGAGATAAGGTCTGCGAATGAATACCAGAACTAATTTCAGCTGTCTCATGAAATAATTATCAATCTGTGTCAAATTTGTTAATTAACAGTCAACACAAGTTGGGTTTCCGTGTCGACAGTTTCTGAGAATCTGTTTTGTTTTAAAGAAATTAAATCACAGTTACTTTCCAATATTTGTTTAAGAATGGAAACTATAAGGTGATCTCATTCTTCATTTAACTATTTAAGGAATAGCATAAGTTTTTCTACAATAAAAACCATGTAACTTGATTTAGAGTTTAGAGACACAGTGTAGAAACACACCGACCACTGATCACCTATACACTACCTCTATGTTCTCCCATCCTACACACTAGGGGCAATTTATGGAAGCCAACCTACGTTAACATTGGAATGTGGGAGAGAAAAAAGCAGAGCACCAGGTGGGCTGAAGATAGTTTAATGGGGTTTATTACAGGTAATAGACACAAAATGCTGGAGTAACTCAGCAGGACAGGCAGCATCTCCGGAGAGAAGGAATGGCTGATGTTACGGGTCAAGATCTTTCAGACCATTCTTCTGTCTTCTCCCTGTAACCTTTGACACCCTTACTAATCAAAAACCTTTCTATCTCTGCTTTAAAAATACTCACATTGACACTCCACAGCCCTCCATGGCTATGAATTCCACAGATATTCCACAGAAAATTAATAATACTTTTTCAAAAGTCGTGCTTTTCATGGTCAAGTAAGAAATATACTTGATTAAAAACATTGGTGACCTTTGAATGAATTGGATGTATTCTAAAATTGCCTTCATTGCACTTCAGACTCAATGCACAAGCTCTTCCCAAATATTTATTGGACACCAGAAGTTTTGTAGTTTTCTGATCTGAACACATCTTGTAAG
The DNA here is from genome assembly GCA_038087875.1 of Malacoraja senta. Classification (NCBI taxonomy): domain Eukaryota; kingdom Metazoa; phylum Chordata; class Chondrichthyes; order Rajiformes; family Rajidae; genus Malacoraja; species Malacoraja senta. The sequence goes on from CM075982.1 coordinate 52,193,757, forward strand.
AATTGTAATGAAGATATATCTAACTGTTATAAAATAATATCAGTCCACAATTTGGTGTTTTGTATTTAGATCTAGCACATAGAAAGGATGTGATGGTCTTGGAAAGCATGCTAAAATGATTTGCAGGAATGCTTCTGGAGATGAAGGAAGGCTGAAGAACCATGGAGTGTAATCCTTACAACAGATGAGGGGGAGATGTGATAGTGTGGATGAAGAGGATGTTCTCATTGGTGTCAAGAACCAGAGGATGCAGATTTAATATGATTGGCATAGAACCAAAGGCAACATGAAGAAAAAATTTCTTTCTGCAAAGACACCACTTGTGATATGCCAATGTCTGACAGGGTGCTGATGGTAGATTCAATTGTGGCTTTCAAAAGGAAACTGGATCAGTACTTCATAGAAAAGGCAATTACAGCTGGGGTGAAAGGATAGGGAAAAGATAGGATTATCTACATTGCGTCTGCAGATAATTGACAAACTGAATGACCTCCTTCTGTTACTCTTCTATTAGCTTATACTTGTATTAGCTTCTCCACAAGACTTTTATGCCTCTTTCAATTCTGCTACTATGCAGATCGCGGAAGAGCAGCTACAGTAGCCTTGGGTTATGACTCTAATGAGATATTCACATAGATCAATCGGGCATAGACATAATGTGGCGCATGCGTTCCACACATCTATTGTCCAGTGCGCTGTAAACATACGGATGAAGTGATTCAAGTTCCTTAGCAGCTCAGTGGATGCCCCTTGCAATAACAATATAAACGAGTCTCTTAAATGCTGCCAGTTGAGTTTAGTTTGTTAGTTTATTATTATTGTCTTGTGTACCGAGGTACAGTGAAAAGATTTTGTTTGTGTGCTATCCAGTCAAAGAAAAGACTATTCATGATTATAATGAAGCTGTCCATCGTGCACAGATAGAGGATAAAGTGTACAACAGTTAGTGCAAGATAAAGTCTGATTAAAGATAGTTCAATGGTCTCCAATGAGGTATCAGCCTCATTCACCCCCACCGGCAGCACGTTCCAGGCATTCACCACCCTCTGTGTAAAAAAACTAACCCTGCAAGTTATGTCCTCCATTATTTGATTTCTTCATCCTGGGAAAAAGCTTCTAGCTATTCACCCTATCTATTGCCTCTCGTAATTGTAAATGCTTCGATCAGATCTTCCCACAACGTCACAGTTCCAGATAAAACAATCCAAGTCTGTTCAACCTCTCGTTGTAGCTAATACCCCTGGTCCAGGCATTATTCTGGTAACCCTGCTCTGCATACATTCCAAAGCTTCCATATCCTTCTTTGGTTTGGTTCCATTTTAGTTTAGTTTATTGTTGTCATGCGGACCAAGCTGCAACTACATAGACTTGGGGGCATTGCTTTTATCTTTGCACTTTTATTGTTTGTTTTTATTTTTTTATATACTGACCTTCTTTGTCATTTATCATGGTGTTTATAGAGTATTATATTTACATATCTGTTGTGCTGCTGCAAGAAAGAATTTCAGTTCCATTTCAGGACATATGATAATAAAATACTCTTGCCTCTTGCCTCTTGCCTCTTGATGGCACAGGGATTCATTATTTTATAACAACCTTTGAGAACCTACGTTTTAACCTTATTTCCAGCTCGCTAAACTCTGCCTGTTCAATCTTATTTCTTTTTCTACCTATATCATTGGTAGTGATATGGATCAGGATCTCTGGTTGTTTTATCTTCTCATTTCTGGACAATAACTTGCTGTAATAATGCAGCTGCGTACAAATTAAGCCGAACAATAAGGATTCCTTCTCATTTTTACTGGATACAATTATCTTTCATGTTTGCACGACTTTTTTCAAAAACTGACTGATCCACCACTTGATGAGACAAAGTTCCATAAAAATAAATACATTTTAAAAACTCGACTTCAAAATTATAAAATTACAGTTACGAGCAAATTTACTTAAATATATAAAGTTAATTTGTGCAAAATAATAACATATTCTGCTTCCCACACTAATGGGTAATCTCACTATGATTAATAAGAATAGCTTCTAATTAACTTCCTGCACTCACCCCAAAGTAATTACCCAACATTTTCTTTGTCTTATCCAAGTTTGCAGACTTGACTGTTTGCCACATCACAACTGAAATGCTCTCTGAAATAATGCTATGTTAGTTGAATTATTTGTTTTTGCCTTATATTCCAAGTGCTTTCCCATCAAAATGTTGACCATTTTGGGTCGAGACCCTTCTTCAGGGTATCGACCCGAAACATCACCCATTCATTCTATCCAGAGACGCTGCCTGTCCTGCTGAGTAACTCCAGCATTTTGTGTATCTTCGGTGTAAACCAATATCTGCAGTTCCTTCCTGCACAAAATGTTGAGCAGGCCTGACTTTATCTAGCTGGGAGCACAAGAAGAATGCAGATCCCTTGCTCTCTGTAGATTTGACTGGTGACCTTTGTTGTTGTTTCTGTTTCTACTTTGGTTATTTTGATGTTACATTTTCACAACCTGTTAATTATCAGAATAGTGGGGGCATTACAAGGAAATAATTTTAATGCATAATTTTGGTTTTAGCAATGTATTTAATTGATGCCATTTTATTGCCAGTATTGCTGAGTGTTTATGTGATGGTTTAGGGCTTATCTTATTGTTAGCTACCATAATATGTGCTACCATGTTAGCTACTATGATATCCATTTTAACCAGTGTGTCAATATGTCAGACTTACTATTCCCCTTGGCAGGAGGTAAGTCGTTTGCAGGGGAAAATATTGATTATGAATTGGATACAGTCGTACTTATATGAGATAAATAACAGCGCATTCCACAAATGTTTAAAGCTTGCTATCTGAAAACAAAATGTTTTTTCCTGCTTTTGGTGCAGATGCTGAGTTCATGAGTAGAACTCTAATGTAACGGTTAAGTGGCAATGGGTTCCACATGGAGCTTTACTTCTAAATCCCATTTATGGAAAAATCACCAATAAAGTGCAATTAGTTCAAAATGGATATGTAAGGAAGGGTGTTTACAAGAGAGCTTGAAGAAACCGGATTGGGATGAAGCAGGGATTATGTGATGCCCAGTATGGTCCTTATTGTGCAGGGTGATCAAAGATTCGTACATAATAGGAGGGAGACCAATTGGCCCATGATGCGTGTTCCACTTCTTTGAAAGAACTGTCTTATGTAGTCTCCCTCCCACAGCTATTTCTGCCATAACCCGCACTAATTAGTCCTATTCAAGTACGCGTTCATATGTCTTTTGAGAATTCCTATGCTATCTGATTCCATTGTCTAATGAGACGAAGAGTTATAAATCTAACACAATTATTTTTAGTTTTTATGCAAAAGATATTTAAAGAAGTGGTACAGAAATTATTTTTAAAAGTTTGGAATTTAGGACCACAGGGAACCAGCACAGAAAAGGAGTTGATCCTGAGGCAGATCAGTCGAGAATATAAAGAATGGCTAGGGAGGCTATAAGGAGCCAGGTGTCCACTCCTGTACCTATCTTCTCATGTTATTGTGTATCCACAATCATTTACCAATCATTTTGAACGAATGATATTTTTTGTTTTTCATTACTCTATTAAAACACCTCATAATTTTGAATAATTCCATAAGGTTTTTTTGGGTTGAATATTCTGCAAAAAGAGGAGCAATATCACTACCCTCTCATCCTTTCAGGTCAGGAGCTGATTATTTACAAATGGTAGCATTTTCTCTTGGAAATTAGTCTCTAATTGGTATGAGGCTCTGCTTTGAAAATCACTTCCTGACACACAATATCTGAGCAGCGAAAAGCTGCAGGTCGATTTAAAATGAAATGAAGAGAGATATGTGGTATTTCTTAGTCATAGAGTCATACAGCGTGGAAACAGGCCCCTCGGACCAACTTGCCCATGTCAACCAACTTGCCCCATCTTACACTAATCCTACTTGTCTTCACTTGTCCCATACACTTCTAAACATATCCTATCCATGTAACTGTCCAAATGACTTTTAAATGTTGCGACCTGACCCAACACCTCCTGTGGCAGCTCATTCCATACACCCACTTTTGTGAAAAAGCTGCCCCTTCGGGTTCCTATTACATTTTCCCCTCTCACCTTAAACCTATGTCCTCTGGTTCTTGATTCCCATACTCTGATGCTGTGCATTTACCCTATCTACTCCTCTCATGGTCTTATACATCTCTATACGACCACTCCTCATCCTCCTACACTCCAAGGAATAAACTCCTAACCTACTCAACCCATAGCTCAGACCCTCAAGTTTTGGCAACATCCTTATAAATTGTCTCTGCGCCATTTCCAGCCTAACAACATCTTTCCTACAACAGGGTGACCAAAATTGAACACAACACTCCAAATGTGACCCCACCAATGTCTTGTACAACTGTAACATAACCTCCCAATGTCTATACTCAATACTCTGACTGATGAAGGCCAATGTGTCAAAATCATTTTTGACCACCTTATCTACCTGTGAATGCCACTTTCAAGCATCTATGAACCAGCACTCCTAGATCCATCTGCCCAATAACACTCTCCAGAGCCCTGCCATTCATTGTGTAGCTCCTGCCCTGGTTTGACTTCATGAAATGCAACACCTCGCACTTATGTGTATTAAATCATTCCTCAGCCCACCTGCCCAACCGATCAAGATCTGCTGCAATTTTTGACAATTCTGGAAGATCTTTCTTTAAAATAAATTTTAGCAGGAAGTAAATGAGCAAACTAATAAACTTATTTGTCTGCATTTTTTATTCTGGTCTGTCATTCTTGGACCTTGCCTCCATTGTTGCTAAGTAATGGTTGGATGTGGATTTGAGCCTTTACAATTAATCATTGCAATGGTGAGATCAGAAGCATTTGTTTCAGAATCAAAAGTAACTTGGCACGATTTCTCAAAAGCCTGGCGGAGGCCCAGATAAAATATAAAAATGAAATAAAACCATTTTTTAAACTAAATTGTCATCTAATATGTGCCGAGAGAGGAAGTGTATTTCTTAAAGTGGCATTGGTATAAACCTTCTGTGCTGCTCACTTTTAAAATATGTTGTGGTTTTAGGATTCTGTCACTTTATTAACACAGGACCTATTAATTTATTAAAACAGGATTTGACAATTGCATGCCTGTTAAATAATGCGTGTAGACTATTGGAAGCTTATTTTCATTTTAAAATAAAACAAAACAATGAAAATATGTTTTTCATGCTTCCTTTTTGGGCCCCAACACTGCAAACAAAGTCATTGGCTTGAAGGTTTGGCAGAAAACCTGCTTCTAGGGCTCTGGCAGTATTATTTTTAAGCTGGCTTCTGGTAAGTGCACAAGAGTGGCAGCACAGTGCCGCAGCTGGTAGAGCTGCTGTCTAACAGTGCCAGAAACTCAGGTTTGATCCTGACCTTGGATGCTGTCTGTGTGGAGTTTGCATGTTCTCCCTGTGACCGCGTGGATTTGCTCCATGTGCTCCGGTTTCCTCCCACCTCCCAAAGACAGTCAAAACAACATTTCACTACATGGACATACATTATATTTGTTGAGAAACCGAGATTCAAGTAGAAAAGCATGTTTGTAGATAATAAATTTGGCTGTTGCATTTTGGCATGTGACAAAATTGTTTAAGTGTATTTCTTTCCCCAGTTGGAATGAAAAGGTTTGATGGCTAATACTTTAGCTTAGGTATAAATCATGAAATGCTAAGCAATTCGTCACTTTTCTCACAAATATTGGAATCTCTTTCCGGTAGGCGGATTGGTCATATTCTACCTGTTGCCCGAGGCTATGAACAAAACTAAGTTGAGAAAAATTGTTGAGCAAGATAGACTGTTGCATGCTTACACTGTTTTTATCTCTCAGTTGCAGATTGTCATTTGCAAGTACAGTCATTTATTTCTTAGCTGTATCCATTACTATCCACATCCCGTGATTCCTCCATGCTTGCAAACTATTGTGCAAAAAACAAAGTGCTGGCAGAACTCAGTGGGTCAGGCAGCATCTCTGGAGGGAAATGGACAGATTATACCCTTGTTCAGACTAAAGGAGTAGAGGGGAGAAAGCTGGAAAATAAAGTTGGGTGGCACAAAGCGTGGCAAGTGAAGGGGCATTTATTGATGACGGGTTGAGTAAGAGGCAAAGGCTGGAGATGAAAAGATTGTCAGATGAGGAAAAAAGGCTAATTAAATGTAAAGTCGCAGGGAGGGAAATGGGAGGGATATGGCTGACGAGGAAAGAGCTATGGCCCTGTTTCCAACCCAACATTCTCCAGGTTTGTATTCAAACTGACGGTTGTATTATACAAAGGTAGACACAAAAAGCTGGAGTAACTCAGCAGGACAGGCAGCATCTCTGGAGAGAAGGAATGGGTGACGTTTCGGGTCAAGACCCTTTTTCAGACAAACATACATACATTCCAGACTTGGAAGTTTGCAATCAGGTAAAAGAGAAAGATTGTTCAACATATTTTCCATTAAAAAAAACTTCTCTACACTCTGAGACGCTCTACACTCTCAGTATTTATTTTACATTATTTCAGATGTAAGAATTTGGAATTTATGGAGATGGTTATCACCAGATTTTTATTTTTACTTCTATAAAATTCAACCAAGCTAAAATTTCACTGTCTGTTTTTCATCTAAAACCAAGTCCAACTGTCTTTGCTGACATGGAGAGTCCCTCTCCATTGTCCAATTAGCTAACTGTCCCACTGGCCTGGAAGTAAAATAATTGAAATCACCAGTACATCCCAACCTTTCACAACTGTTCTTCCACTCTCCTGATAAACACGCATGGAATGATCAAGGCTATTTTGATTTGGCCATCTTTTTAAATGCCACAGCTACAATTAAACACGAATGAGGAAATAAATGTAACAGTCAACTATTGAGCAAGCATGCAGCCTTTCTTGATTTAATATTTAGTTGTTCAGAAACAATAGTACATTAATATTGCAGTAAATCTGGCATGATGATCCAAGTAAGGTGATTAGTGCTAGAAAGAGGCAGCAGAATTAAGATGATCTTGTTTTACTTGAGAGAATACAAAATGTAAAACAATCTTTCACCTTGGTTAACATCAAGCAGCATTACATTTCAGGAAGTAGAATAATATGCCACAATCCCTTTGGTAGAAGAATTTTCTGTGAGATGAAAATCATTTCAATTATGATACAAATAATAACACATTATTAGCATTGGTAATTTATATCTATAAAAAGCAAATCATTATACTTGAAATATCTGGGTGTGAGGCTTTTCAACTTTTTAATTACAAGTACTTTGATCATTAAAAAAAAGCCCAAAACATGAGTTGTACACGTTAACAGTTTAATGGATTGTCTCATGTTTGAACTAAGCTTCTTTATGGCTTTTTGAGACAATAATCTTCAAGGAATTCCTGAAACAAGGAAGTTACAAATGAAACTGCTGGACTTTACCATTTCAACTCCCAGGGTGTTTGAACAGGTGTAAGATGGCCTAAGTCCTCACATCTGATTGCTGCTCATATTCCAACTCTACTCCGTTAATGCCAGCTTCTGGCAATTTCACGGTAGATATAGTGGGAAACTGATCAACCAATTCATACCAGATTAATCTCCTTTCATTTCAATTGAGAGCATCGGCTTTGAGAGATAAGATTCAGTTGTTATTTATTTAAATTGAATTGTATATAGGTTTGTGAATGTTAATGAGATTCACAAAGAGTTAAAACTAAAACTTAAATGTGCAATTTAAAGTATAATACTTAGTTTAAAAATATTTAAATTTTAATTTAGACACTGAAGAACTATACATTACTAGAGTCATAGTCATACAGTGTGGAAACAGGCTCTTCGGACCAACTTGCCCACACAAAATAACAAAATAGCTAGTCCCGCCTGCCTGTGTTTGACCCATATCCTTCTAAACCTATCCTATTCATGCACCTATCTAAATGTTTGTTAAATATTGTAATAGTACCTGCCTCAACTACCTCCCCAAAAGCTCATTCCATACACCCACCACCCTTTGTGTGTAAAGGTTACCCCTCAGGTTCCCATTAAATCTATCCCCCCTCACCTTAAGCCTACATCCTCTGGCTTTCGATTCTCCTACCCTGGGCAAGAGACTTTAGCAAGGTCTTTGAATAGGTCCTGAATGGTAGGCTTGTCTGGATGGTTAGATTGCATGGATTCCAAGTTGAGCTAGTCTATTTGCTTGGACGAAGGAGTCATAGATTTATGGAGTCATAACATGAAAACAGTCCCTTCGACCCAACTTGTCCATGCCGACCAAGATGCCCCATCTATCCATCCCACCTGCCCGCAATTGATCCATATGCCTCTAAACCCTTTCAATCCATGTACCTGTCCAAATGTATTTTAAATGTTGTTATAGTACCTGCCACAACTATCCCCATATACCCACCACCCTCTGAAAAAGTTGCCCCTCAGGTTCCTATTAAATCTTTTCCCTCTCACCTTACACCTATGTCCTCTGGTTCTTGATTACCCTACTGTAAAATACACTGTGCATCTTCCCTATCTATTCTCCTCATGATCTTTTACACCTCTATAAGATCACTCCACATCCTCCTGCACTACAAGAAATAAAGTCTTAGCTTGCCCAACCTCACCCTATAGCTCAGACCCTCAAGTCCTGACAACATCCGCGTTAATATTCTCTGCACTCTTTCCAGCTTAGCAATATCTTTCCTATAGCAGCGTGACCAAAACTGAACGCATGCGGACGGGGAGCCGGGGCTGGCGAGTGTTTGCTAGGCTGACGAGTCGCTCACTGCAGCTCAGTACAAGAGTCCTGGGCCATCGGAGGCATCGGAAGTGTTGTGCCGCTGCCGTGAGAGTCTCTGCATGGAATTCACCCTGGTGACTGGCATGGACCAGGCTGTGACTCGGTGCATCCTGAGGACAACCAGTGGCTACTGGAAGTACCAAGGTACCAAGCACTGGGTAGAAGTGGTGAAAGATAGTGGCCTTCAAATGGGGGTGGTTCGAAAAAGCATCCTGCTTGCCTGCTAGATTTTCACTTACTGTAACTGCAGGAAAAATGTTCCCGATGTTGGGGGAGTCCAGAACCAGGAGTCACCATTTAAGAATAAGGGGTAGGCCATTTAGGACTGAGATGAGGACAAACTTTCTTCACCCAGAGAGTTGTGAATCTGTGGAATTCTCTGCCACAGAAGGCAGTGGAGGCCAATTCACTGGATGTTTTCAAGAGAGAATTACATTTAGTTCTTGGGGCTAGCAAAATCAAAGGATATGGGGAAAAACAGGAAAGGGGTACTGATTTTAGATGAACAGCCATGATCATATTGAATGGCAATGCTGGCTCGAAGGGCCGAATGGCCTATTCCTGCAACAATTTTCTATGTTTCTATGCTTGAGTATATGGCAATAAAACTCGATCACTTGAATTTGAAGCATTCATGCATGGTGGAGGTATAATGTAGTCAAAGAATGATACAGTGTGAAAACAGGCCCTTCGGCCCAACTTGCCCACACCCACCAACATGTCCCAGTTACACTAACTGCTTTTGGTCCATTTCTCTCCAAACCTGTCCTATCCATGTATCAGTCTAACTGTTTCTTAAATGTTGGGATAGTCCCTGCCTCAACTACCTCCTCTGGCAGCTTGTTCCATAGACCCACCACCCTTTGTGTGGAAAAAGATACCCCTCAGATTCCTTTGAAATCTTTTTCCTTTCACCTTAAATCTGTCCTCTGGTCCTCGATTCACCTACTCTGGGCAAGAGACTCAGTGCATTGAAATGTATATTTCTAATGCATTTTAGATTTCTCGAAAGTCATACTTTAAAAAAAGTAATGTTTCCACAAACATATACGCCCTTTATTAATGTCATGGTTTGATGATTCTAAATTCAAATCAAAATGAAATATATGTCAAAAGGAGAACGCATACTTTCAAAATACTCAGATTTTTTCCCCCGAGCATAATTTGTATGACTTTGCAAAATCAGGAAATGTTATGATTATTTCTTGCCCCTTTTTCCAACTACAAAAAAAAAATAGCATGAAATTATAACACATTTTGACGTTTTTTTGTCAAATTTTCTATACCGTGGAAGGCACTGCCGTTCATCTGGGGGTGGGGGACATATCCCCCCACTTTTTGAGGTGGGGGATGGCCTGTATTATTATCCCCCAGTTTTTGGAGGTCGAGCAATAACAAAAATAATAATCACCTATCTCTCATGTAGGCCCTAAATTCTTAAAAATACTTCAAAAAAAAACATTGAAATCATACTTCTACAATGCACTAAAACATGATTTTAATACATCATGTATTTCAAAATGTCCCTACCATGGGAGGGGGGAGCACCCCCCTCCCACACCCTCCCCCCACTCGGTCGCTCCACTCCCTCGCCAGGTACCCCAAGGCCAGTGATCAGTGATTGCTCAGCCCCCCCACTTTCAAAAACACTCCGCGCGCCCCTGCCATGAATCCAGGTTTGATTGTGACTATGGCCGCTGCCTGTATAAAGTTTGTACGATCTCCCTGTGGCTGCGTGGGTTTTCTCCAGGTGCTCCAGTTTCCTCCCACGTAGGAATCTGAGGGATGACCTTATTGATTAGAGAGATTAGAGATTAGAGATTCCTTTATTTGTCATTCAGACCTTTCGGTCTGAACGAAATTTCGTTGCCTGCAGCCATACATATAATAATAAATAATAAATAACAAAACACACAATAAACACAAATTAACATCCACCACAGTGAGTTCACCAGGCACCTCCTCACTGTGATGGAGGCAAAAGTCTTAAAGTCTCTGTCTCTTCCCTCTTTGTTCTCCCTCTGCGCTGAGGCGATCCAGGCTTCTGACGCTGTGACCCCGCCGGGTGATGGTAAGTCAGTCCCGCGGCTGAATCCGTGCTCCGTCCACGACGGGCCGGTTCAAACTCCGCGGCCCGGGGTGGTCGAAGCTGCCGAAGCTGCCGCCCTCCAGTCCAGCGGACGCAGCTGTAGTTGCGGGAGCCCCAGAAAAACAGGTCACCCACCTGTGACCTGCGCGCTCCCGACGATGTCGTCCACCGGGCCCGCGGCCGAGCCTCCGGATTCAGGTCGCCACCAGTGTCCTCGGTCGCCACCGCCGGAACGCCACCGCAGCCCCGAAGTTGGCCAGCCCCGCGCTGGTAAGTCCTGGCTCTGCCTCCGGAGCCTCGAGGTCGGTCGGTCGGTCGCAGTTGGAGTTGGAGGCCGGCAGCTCCGCCATTAGGCCTCGGCGCAGACGGAGGCAGAGAAGGGGGATACGACAAAAGTCGCATTCCCCCGAAGGAAGAGACACAAGTCATGTTTCACCCCCCCCCACCCCACACATACACAACCCAATAAACTAAAATTTAACTAAAACATGACAAAAGAAAACAACAAAAAAAGTAAAAACAGACGGACTGCAGGCGAGCCGCTGCTGTTCGACAGCGCCGCCACTTCCGGAGGTGTGCAAAATGAGAAGGTCATGGATAAAATGAATGCTCCCAGTCTTTTTCCCAAGGTAAAGCATTTTAAATCTAGAGGACATAGGCTTAAGTTTGTGAGGGGAAGGATTTATGATGAACCTCAGGGGCAACACCATGGTGCAGCAGTAGAACTGCTGTCTCAGCGCCAAAGACCTGGGTTGAATCCTGACTGCAGGTGCTGTCTGTATGGAGATTGTTCATTCTCCCTGAATGACCATGTGGGTTTTCCCCAGGTACTCTGTGGTTTCCTCCCACATTCCGTATATGTGCAGGTTCATGGGTTAATTGGCCTCAGTAAAGTGTCTCTGGTGTGTAGTATAGAACTAGTGTATGGGTGATCATTGGTAGGTGCAGACAGTGGGCTGAAGGGCCTGTTTTCATGCTGTGTCACTGTATTTCGAAATTTTCACTCAGATAATAGTCTGTATCCAGAATGAGTTGCCAGAGGAAGCTATTATGCCAGCGGATGCAATTATGACTTTTAAAAGAAATTTAGAGAGATACATAGTTAAGAAGTGTTTAGAGGGCCAAGGGCCAAATGCAGGATAGTGAGACTATCGCAATGTGCCAACTTTGTCGACATGGAAAAGGTGGGCGGAAGGGCCTGTTTCCGTATTGCGCAGCCAGATGACTCGGTGACTCTTTATATTCATGTAAGATACAATTTGCCTCAATAACTTGCAAAAAACAGTTTATCACTGTATCTGTACACATGACAATAATAAACCAATTATTTTTCAATTCAATTAATTCAATCAATTCTCGACCCGTATCGTCACCTATTCCTTCTCTCCAGAGATGCTGCCTGTCCCGCTGAACGCCAAAGACCGCATCTGCAGTTCCTTCCTACACAACAATAAACCAATACCAGTAAACATCATGAATTGTTAAACAAATTGAACACTGAGAAATGGTTCTTGCACGACACCTAGTCAGACCATTCAATTTTATGAACATACCCATTGCCCCTCCTTTCTGCTTCCCTTTAATCTGTCCAATAAATAGCCTTCAATTCCTTGAATTTTTTATTTCAGCTTAAGTCCCGAGCATGTAAAAATATTGAATTTCTGCCAATCCATAAATGATCTTCCCTTAAAGTTGCTTAGTTGAAAAATCAACAGTCTCCAATTGAATGTAAATTGTCATGTAAATTGTAAAGCTTACCCAAACCGTGAGTGAATTGAAATGCATTGCTGCTCCAAATGTTGCACAGACACAATAACCACTCTTGTCTCCTTGGGTTTTTCAGGAGGCTAATTGAAGCACAAAAACCATAGAATGGCAGTGGAGTATTAGACAATTTCTCAATAGCCAGCGGCTTCAGTATGCAAATCAGGTTAGTTGACTGCAAAGTTTGGCAGAGGATGGTTCTTGCATTTTCTGTCAAAATTCTACCTTTCAAGGCCTCGTGGAAGCAACTGAAAGTCACTCCAAAACTTGAGCCAATTTTACTTTTGAGGACTGTGGTGAATACGGTATGATAGAACTTTATTTATCCCAGGAGTGAAATTGATCTGCCAACAGTCATAAAACACAAGATACATGAAACATGAAATTAAAGTGACAAGTGGGAAGGATTGGGGATGTGCAAAGATTGGGGGGGGGGGGGGGGGAGTCCTTGAAACAATATAAATTAAAACAATATGAAACATTATAATTGAAATGAAAGAATATAAATTTTAAAATCTCTACCCTACTGCGGTGCCCTGCATCTGCTGTGCTACCTCGCCATCACTAAAACCTCACTCATTGCTGAGCTCACCATGTTCATGAGCTGATTTGCTGCTAGTGCATGACTTGCTGATTTGTACCTGGAACAGAACAGAAACTGGGCAGAATGAGAGTTCAAATGCATGTTTTGGAATTCCTGCTGTTTTCTCACCACAACTTTTAGCGTCACATTTTGAACTGTCTGCTTGCCTTATTGAAACCTCTCCAGGCATTGGTGGATGCTCAGTGGAAGTTCAGCGAGAATACTTTCGATAGGCAAAAAAAGGAGTGGGTTCCTCAGAGATGATTTAGGCTGCTGAAGCCCCGGGTTTTCCACCCACCAACATCCCCCACTCCAGCACGCAGTGGGTGGTTGGCCAGTTAAGCAGTGATGAAGATCAATTGCCATAATTAACTGGCCACTCTCTCCTGGCAGTGCAGCCCGTGTATTCTGCCAGCTTTCCGACAAGTTCCCATTGTTTTGTTTGTCACATCTTAATGAATGAATGGGTGGTTGGAGTTAATGCTCTTTTGGCACCTTAATCATATTAGCTTGAGGTCAAGATCTACAGGCCAACAATTTGCAATTCACTTCCAAGTGGTTGCCCTATTTGCACCTCATCTCGTACTCAAATAATTTTTGGCATTGTGATTGCAAAATTTATTATTCTTGAGCGAAAGAACATTATCATAAAAACTTCATAGTTTATTATTGATATATTAAAAATATGGCTTGAATCACATGTCTTGAACTAGCCACTACGATAGAAATGTATGTGGCAGAACAACAAAAGGAGAGTCTTTTGAATACAATGCTAGTTTGTCCCGATGTTACGTAACGGAAAATGTTTTTTTAAATTTATGTATTATTGAAAGTTTTATTTTCTTTGGATGATTGAAGGTTGCAGAGAGATTTAATCAAGATGCATAGAATCAAGTGGGGAGTAGACAGGATGAGCAGGATCTGTTTCCTCAGCAGATTGGAAGTCAAATCTGCTGGAAATCAGAAAAGGCTGGGAAGACTCAGCAGGTCAAGCAGCATCTGTGTTCACAGAATTTGTGTTACTTAGCCTGGGGATCAATAACTGGAGGTATTGATTTAATTGTAAATGGTGGAAGGATTGACGAGAAGATAAGACAAATGTTTTGACCCAAAGAGTTTGGGAGTTTGGAATTAATGGGTCATGGAGGCAGAACCCCAATCATATGTGAAAGATGTTGATCACCAGACATGCCATACTCGATTCAGCAACAGAACAGGAGGTGCAATGTGGAACTAACTCAATAACTCTGTTTCAACTGGTATAGGTGAATTGTGCGGAATGGCCTCCTATACTGTGAATCTCCATGAACCTATGTTTCAGTTACTACGTTCGATGCAATTTGGTGGCATGTAGATCTTCCGCTGACCGAGTTGATTCTAAATACAAGTTAAATGGAAGAGCATCCTGATCCGGATTATTCATCCCATGGCCTTGAGTTGAATTTTGCCGTGTTTATAGTGATCTGCTGGTCTACAACTGATAGTATTGCTGCCTCACAGCACCAGAGACCCAGGTTCAATCCTGATCTCATTTGCTGTCTCTGTGAATTTTGCATGTTCTCTCTGTGATTTCTTGTGGGTGGATCAGTTTGCTCCCACATCGGACAGATGTGCACGTGTATGGGCTAATTGGCGTCTAGAAATTGTCTGTAAAGGGTAGGGAGTGGAAGAGAAAGTAGGATAACATAGAACTAGTGTGAACGGGTGATCGGTGGGGACCTGATGGGCTGGTGGACCTAATTCTATGTCGTATCTCTAAACTAAACTAAATTATATTTTCAGATGACCCCAAGAATGTTGGTATAGTAGAAGCAAGAAGGATATCTAGAGTCATAGACTCATACAGCAATGAAAGATGCTTTATCTACCATAGTCCCACCTGTCCACATTTGATCCATATTCTTCTAAGCCTTTCCTATCCATGTACAAATATCTTTGTTAAATGTTGTTAGATTACCTGCCCCAACTACCTCCTCTGGCAGCCTCACCAATATCTTGTACAACTATAACATAATATGGCAACTCGATATTCAGTTCCCTGTGATGAAGGGCAACGTACCGAAAGCCTTGATGACCACCCTATCTACCTGTGACGCCACTTTCAGATAACTATATACTGGCACTCCCAGATCCCTCTGGTCCACAGCACTCCCCAGCACCCTGCCATTCACTGTGAAGGCCCTGCCCTGATTTGATATGTTTACAACGAGATCCAGATCAGTTGGGAAGGAGGGCCAAGTAATGGCCAATGGAATTTAACTTTGTTAAGTTTGAGGTGTTTCACTTTGGTAAGATAAACCAGGGCAGGACTTACACAGAAAATGGTATAGCCCTGGAAAATAATGGAGAACAAAAAGATCAAGGTGGATCAAAGGACACACAAGGAACTTTGGTTGCTGGAATCTTGCATAGAACACAAACTGCTGGACTCAGGGAAGCAGCTCTGGCGGTTATGGATAAGCGATGTTTCGGGTCGGGACACGTCTACTGCTGGAGATTTCATTTTCTGCACACCAATCATTGTTATCCCACTGGCTATGATTGCCTGGTTATGTTACAAAGAGAGCAGTTTTAATCTTTTAGTATTGTGAGCTCATGAAGGTGAATTAATCTAATCATGTTCCATTTCAATTGTGGTGTTAATTTGAAGTTAGCCGAGGGAGGAGAGGTAGCATCAGAATGAAAAGGACAATGTATAGCTTATTAGATCTTATGCACATTATATTTCCACCCAGAACAAATTCATTTTAGGCTTATAAATCTTTCTTTTTGGTGTGCTAATAACGTTAATTTAAACCAATGTGTACAAATAGTTAAATAACAATGGGTTTATTAACAGGAAAGAACAGATGAAGATTACTATGCCAAAAATATGTGTCCATTTAGTAGCTACACTTTATCTTCAGATTACATCAGAAGATTCAGAAAATGACTTCAAATTGTTTGCATAGAGGGTTGCATTTAGGCTGTATTTAAGGGTGTGATTGTGACAATTCATTTAAAAAATGCTTCAAGGTGTCTTCAGTAGTTTCATTCTTATTCTCTTCCCAGTACTGTTGCAGTACATTTTCACAGAGGGTTATGGGCTAATGTCAGTGCCAATTTAAAATGTCTTTGCAATAACAATTTTTTCTTGAAAATAAAAATTAGGATTGCTTGAACAGTTATTGTTGGTGATTGAAAGAGATTCAGCTATTGCTTTTTAGTCATTTAAATTATGATCCAAGTACAATAGGTGTATGTTTCACTGTACACTAGCACTATCCTACACACTAATAACAATTTACAATTTTACTGAAGCCAAGTAACCTGCAAACCTGTACGTCTTTGGAGTGTGGGAGGAAACTGCAGCACCCGGAAACCCCACACGGTCACAAGAAGAACGTACAAACTCCCTACAGACAGCACCCGTAGTCACAATCAAACCCAGGTCTCTGGCGTTGCAAGGCAGCAACTCTACCACTGCGCCACTGTGTCGCCTGTAAACACAAAAACGGAAAGATGTTGCTTACAATTTTGGCAATATGTAGCAAAAACAGCATTAAAAGTTTTACGCAGCAGGAAAGAGTTTTTACTGCCTTTGCATGCTAATGCATTCAATGCTTTTTGGAGGCTACTTTGCTAAAAGCTGATGGCCGTCTACAGACCTTATATATTGTGCTGATAGAACATGCCACTCACTGTGATGACAAAGACACTGAGTCCATGGAGTAAATAGAAAAGGAAGGAACGTTATGGGAAAGAATCTTCAAAATGAAAGGATCTCACACAGAATGCTGACGAACATTCAAAGTAAAAATAATCTAATTTTATGGAACCGTAACAATTTTGAGTGGAAGATTCGATTTCTGCTCCTGCCTGGATCTTAAGATTAACTTTTGCCATTGTGATTCTCAACCAAGATCCGTGACCTCTTTCCCCTCCTCCCCCATCGAGACAGGATGTCTGCTTAAGCAGATGGAAGACCTTGGTAAATGTTTCTAAAACTTACATTTCGAAACTGAGCAGCACATCAATTTCATATTTTACTTCCGTTTCAGTATATAAATAGTTACTATCATTGGGCAAAATCCAGCAATGCTAATTATTCAGATGTATCCATTCAATAGAACAGATGATTCTTTTCAGACCTTTTTGTTCACCACGGAGGAATTCACTGAATTTCTATAATAGAGCTACCCAAGACGACAAAGAAAACAACAGCCAGTTTACTAAAATTATCACAGGATTGGTAGCTATGGCGCAGGAATGTCTAAAACTGGTTTTTATCTTTCAGGCAGATGGAGTTGCATTCACACAGGGATTGTTGAAATAGATGTGCAGAAAATGGGAGCTTAAAGAATCCATCAAAATATTGACATATGAATGCCCGAGAGGTTTGTGAAAGAATTTGTGATTTGAAAATGTGTCTAGCAAAAATCACATTGAATCATATTTGATTGTTAAATTATGGAACTGTATACAGTATTTCTACTTTCAGTTCAGGGACAGTTTCTTACCGGCTGTTATCAAGCAATTGAACCATCGTAGCACAACAAGAGAATGGTCCAGACAAGGCTAACTTTGATGGTATTAGACAGGGATTTGCTCTGGTTGATTGGAGTAAGTTGTTTGCAGGCAAAGAAAAGTCCGGTAGAGGGATGTTTTTAAAAGTGTGGTGACAAGAATTCAGGGCATGCATGTGGGAATAAGGGCAAAGAGACTAGAGAAAGAATAGAGCCCCTTAGAAACCAAAGCAGACATCTCTGTGTGGAGCCAAAAGAGATGGGTAAGGTCCTTAATGAGTATTTCTCCTCTGTGTTTACCGTGGAGAAAGATGTGAAGATTGGAAACCTGAGGCAGTCAATGGAAGTGTCTGTTGGTATTACAATTGAGGAGGTTGTGAACGCCTTAAGGTGTATTAAGGTGGATAAATCTCCCAGGCCAGATCAGATATATCCGAGCATTGCCCATGGGCTGCACAGCGGGTAGAGTTGCTGATTACAGCGCCGGAGACCAAGCTTCAATTCTGACTATGGGTGCTGTCTGTAAAGTGATTGTATTTTCTCCCTCTGACCACTTGGATTTTCCCCGGGTGCTCCCGTTTCCTCCCACACTCCAAAGACATACAGGTCAATTACCTACGGTTAAAAATTGTAAATTGCCCCTAGTGCATAGGATAGTGCTAATGTATGAGAATAGACAATAGGTGCAGGAGTCACCTTCGAGCCAGCACCTCCATTCACTTTGATCATGACTGATCACCCAAAATCAGTACCCCGTTCCTGCCTTCTCCCCATATCCCTTCACTATCATTAAAAGCTCTATCTAATACGCTCTTGAAAGCATCCAGAGAATTGGCCTCCACTGCCTTCTGAGGCAGAGAATTCCACAGATTCACCACTCTGGGTGAAAATGTTTTTCCTCATCTTTGTTCTAAATGGCCTATCCCTTATTCCTAATCTATGGCCCCTGGTTCTGGACTCCCCCAACATTGGGAACATGTTTCCTGCCTCTAGCGTGTCCAATCCCTTAATAATCTTATATGTTTCAATAAGATCCCCTCTCATCCTACTAAATTCCAGTGTATACAAGCCCTGTCGCTCCATTCTATCTGGGGATCCTTGTTCATCAGTCTATGAAAGTAAGCATGCATGTACAGCAGGCAGTGAAGAAAGCGAATGGCATGTTGGCCTTTATAACAAGAGGAATCGAATATAGGAGCAAAGAGGTCATTCTGCACTTGTACAGAGCCCTAGTGAGACCACACCTGGGGTATTGTGTGCAGTTTTGGGCCCCTAATTTGAAGAAGGACATTCTTGCTATTGGAGACCAAAACTGCACACAATACTCCAGGTGTGATCTCACTAGGGCTCTGAACAACTGCAGAAGGACCTCTTTGCTCCTATACTCAACTCATCTTGTTATGAAGGCCAACATGCCATTCGCTTTCTTCACTGCCTGCTGTATCTGCATGCTTACTTTCAGTGACTGATGAACAAGGACCTCCAGATCCCATTGTGCTTCCCCTTTTCCCAACAACACCATTCAGATAATAATCTGCCTACCTGTTTTTGCCACCAAAGTGGATAACCTCACATTTATCCACATTAAACCGCATCTGCCATGCATCTGCCCACTCACCCAACCTGTCCAAGTCACCCTGCATCCTCATAGCATCCTCCTCACAGTTCACACTGCCACCCAGCTTTGTGTCATCTGCAAATTTGCTAATGTTACTTTTAATCCCTTCATCTAAATTATTAATGTATATTGTAAATAGCTGCGGTCCCAGCACCGAGCCTTGCGATACCCCACTAGTCACTGCCTGCCATTCTGAAAGGGACCCGTTAATCCCTACTCTTTGTTTCCTGTCTGCCAAACAATTTTCTATCCATGTCAGTACACTACCCTCAATACCATGTGCTCAAATTCGAGCGCTGGTCGACGTGGACTCAGTGGGCCGAAGGGCCTCTTTCCGCGCTATATCTCTAAAGTCTCTAGTCTAGTCTGCAGACATTGTGTGAAGCTAAAGAAGGAACTGCAGCCACCATGGCTGAGATATACAAATCATCATTAGGTATGGGTGAGGCTCATGTTCTATGATTTATGTAATTGAGACATTTTCTGCACATTTTTCTAAATGCAGTTATATCTGATCTAGGGTGTAATAAGAAATGGAAACTAGCTTTTAAATTGTTACGTTTGGCTGGTAATAAAATGGTATTGTTCCAATTAAATAACCCTTCCTTCTGAAAGGAACTGCTTATATTTTGTCCAGTTTTAATTGTGCAAATGAAGGGAATGTTGGCGGTTGAAGTTACCCTATATGCACTTTGAATGTTGTTCCAAGGTTGATTATAAGGAGATGCCTTAATGTAGAACATGAGTGTAGAAGTTAGGATCGTATGTAATCAAAGCTCAATCTTACCCAGAGTAAATTGCATAGTCAATCATTTCTAGGCATGACTGCACAAATCCAAAACAGTAATGGGCACTTCTGTGTGTGATCCACAGTGGGATCCTGGCATTTTTCTAGCATCAGCAAACAAGGCCAGTAACCATACAGCCCTTACTGATGTAAATTGGTGCTGAAAGATGACATGTTAACTGTTGTAAAAGTCTCAGCAAAACTTGGAGTACGGTGAGCAATGTTCTTGGTTTACTTGCTATTTAAAGGGACACTCTTTTCCCATCATCTCAGCAGCTGCAGACTGATCAGACTCCACCCAATATTCCCAGAATATGCTCAAACTACCAGAGAGTATTACAGATATATTGAGAACTATCAGGATAGTAGAGGAAGTTGGCCTCGTCAAAAGATTCTGTTATCTACATCCGTCTGGGGATAACCTGCACTATATGGAAAAAAACGGAGCCGTCCTGTTCGAACCAAATGCTGCACATGCTTGCAAATTGCAGGCAGCAGCTTGTGCTGGAGGAAGAACTGCAAGGAGATATTCTGCCATTGCCTCGTGGCCCCAAGTATGCAAGAAGATAGGCATCCTGAGGATCATGAGGCAGTGTCATAATACCAGCAGGTACAAGAAAAGCAGCAACAGATGAACTTATCTTTCGTATAAAAAATAAAACCTTGGAGATTTCAGACAGGATGCAATTCGTTTGCTCGTGTGTCAGACAACGTATAGCTCGCTGTTGGCTTCTGTCGTCGTCCAACATGTTGACAGAATTGGTCACCCGACGCGTCACAGAGTGCATCGTGTCGTCGTTTTCGGGGATCGTCACGAGGAGGCTTCTGTCATGATCCCCAGGATGCAAGGATAGTTGTATAATCATTATTCTGCACCACAAAACCATACATGAAATGGGACCAATTGGCATGTTTATTTGAGAAGCTTTGAGTCAGAACAGGTCAGGATTTCTTTCCTGCTGTGCTCGAAAAGTTTTAGTGCATAGGTTTGCCAGATACTGCCATTTGTTGGAAAGTATTTTAATCTCCATTGTTCATCTCTATAAAGTTGCAACTGCTTGTTCATCACTGTCTGTGTTAGCCATGCAGCTGCATGTGTTTCCTAATGTTTATGTAGCTCCAGTGCCTCAGAGACATAGATTTCTAACTAGATTTGCAGAAAATATGTCACAGTTATACAGATTTTATCATTGTTCCATCTGCCTCCAGTTTCAGAGATATGTCTGTAGTTGGAAATTAGCCATCTATTTGTGGCCTCTCAGTCAGCTAGTCAATCATAGAGTGATACAGCATGGAAACAGGGCCTTTGGTCCAAGTTGCCCACACCAGCCAACATGTCCCATCTACACTAGTTCCACCTGCCCAGATGATATTGTGAAGTGTCATCACTGTTTCAAGACTTTGGTTACAGCACATGTTTTCTTGGGCATCTTAAATGTGTTCACATGCATTTTCAATGGAAATTATTTGTAAACAGATGGAATAACCATATAACCATATAACCATAACAGCACGGAAACAGGCCATCTCAGCCCTTCAAGTCCGCGCCGAACGCTTTTTAATTTTAATTTTTTTTTTTTTATTTTACTTCCCCCTAGTCCCATCTACCTGCACTCAGACCATAACCCTCCATTCCTTTCCCGTCCATATAGCCATCCAATCTATTTTTAAAGGATAACATCGAACCTGCCTCCACCACTTCCACTGGAAGCTCATTCCACACAGCTACCACTCTCTGAGTAAAGAAGTTCCCCCTAATCTTCTGTCCCTTAATTCTCAAGTCATGTCCCCTTGTTTGAATCTTCCCTACTCTCAATGGGAAAAGCTTATCCATGTCCACTCTGTCTAACCCGCTCATAATTTTAAAGACCTCTATCAAGTCCCCTCTTAACCTTCTGCGCTCCAAAGAATAGACCTAACTTGTTCAACCTTTCTCTGTAACTTAGTTGCTGAAACCCAGGCAACATTCTAGTAAATCTCCTCTGTACTCTCTCTATTTTGTTGACATCCATCCTATAATTAGGCGAACAAAATTGCACTCCATACTCCAGAATTGGCCTCACCAATGCCTTGTACAATTTTAACATTACATCCCAACTTCTATATTCAATGCTCTGATTTATAAAGGCCAGCACACCAAAAGCTTTCTTTACCACCCTATCTACATGAGATTCCACCTTCAGGGAACTATGCACAGTTATTCCTAGACCCCTCTGTTCAACTGCATTCCTCAATTCGCTACCATTTACCATGTATGTCTTATTTTGATTTGTCCTGCCGAGATGTAGCACCTCACATTTGTCAGCATTAAACTCCATCTGCCATCTTTCAGCCCACTCTTCCAAATGGCTTAAATCTCTCTGTAGACTTTGAAAATCTAATTCATTATCCACAACACCACCTATCTTAGTATCATCTGCATACTTACTAATCCAATTTTCCACACCATCATCCAGATCATTGATGTACATGACAAACAACAGTGTACCCAACACAGACCCCTGAGGCACCCCACTAGTCACCGGCCTCCAACCTGACAAACAACCATCCACCATTACTCTCTGGCATCTCCCATTCAGCCACTGTTGAATCCATCTTGCTACTCCACCATTAATACCCAACAATTGAATCTTCTTAACCAACCTTCCATGAGGAACCTTGTCAAAGGCCTTACTGAAGTCCATATAGACAACATCCACTGCTTTACCCTCATCAATTTCCCTAGTAACCTCTTCAAAAAATTCAAGAAGATTAGTCAAGCATGACCTTCCAGGCACAAATCCATGTTGACTGTTCCTAATCAGACCCTGCTTATCCAGATGCTTATATATATTATCTTTAAGTATCCTTTCCATTAATTTACCCACCACTGACGTCAAACTAACAGGTCTATAATTGCTAGGTTTACTCTTAGAACCCTTTTTAAACAACGGAACAACATGCGCAGTACGCCAATCCTCCGGCACTATTCCCGTTTCTAATGACATTTGAAATATTTCTGTCATAGCCCCTGCTATTTCTACACTAACGTCCCTCAATGTCCTAGGGAATATCCTGTCAGGACCTGGAGACTTATCCATTTTCATATTTTTCAAAAGTGTCCGCACCTCCTCTTCTTTGAATCTCACAGTTTCCATTGCTACTCTGCTTGTTTCCCTTACCTCACATAATTCCATATCCTTCTCCTTGGTGAATACCGAAGAAAAGAAATTGTTCAATATCTCCCCCATCTCTTTTGGCTCTGCAGATAGCTGTCCACTCTGACTCTCTAATGGACCAATTTTATTCCTTGTTATCCTTTTGCTATTAATATAGCTGTAGAAACCCTTTGGATTTACTTTCACCTTACTTGCCAAAGCAACCTCATATCTTCTTTTAGCTTCTCTAATTTCTTTCTTAATATTCTTTTTACATTCTTTATACTCCTCAAGCATCTCATTTACTCCATGCTGCCTATAATTATTGTAGATCTCACTCTTTTTCCGAACCAAGTGTCCAATTTCCCTTGAAAACCATGGCTCTTTCCAATTTTTACTATTTCCTTTCAACCGAACAGGGACATAAAGATTCTGTACTCTTAAAATGTCACCCTTAAATGTCCTCCATTTCTCTTCTACATCCTTCCCATAAAACAACATGTCCCAATTCACTCCTTTTAAATCCTTTCGCATCTCCTCAAAGTTAGCCTTTCTCCAATCAAAAATCTCAACCCTAGGTCCAGTTCTGACCCTCTCCATAATTATATTGAAACTAATGGTATTGTGATCACTGGACCCGAAGTGCTCCCCGACGCATACCTCCACCACCTGCCCTGTATCATTTCCTAACAGGAGGTCCAGCACTGCCCCTTCTCTAGTAGATACCTCTATGTATTGCTGCAAAAAACTATCCTGCACACATTTTACAAACTCCAAACCATCCAGCCCTTTTACAGAATGTGTTTCCCAGTCTATGTGTGGAAAATTGAAATCTCCCACAATCACTACCTTGTGCTTACTACTAATATCTGCTATCTCCTTACATATTTGCTCTTCCAATTCTCGCTCCCCATTTGGCGGTCTATAATACACCCCTATAAGTGTTGCTACACCTTTCCCATTTCTCAGTTCCACCCAAATAGCCTCCCTAGACGAGCCCTCTAATCTATCCTGCCAAAGCACTGCTGTAATATCTTCCTTGACAAGCAATGCAACGCCCCCACCGGACTATAGATGACTTTAAGATTAGGAATGAGTTCCCTTCTACATGCCCTGATGAAATAATTCACTTCTCTTTCAAGACTAGAATCGGTCTTAACTCCCTTGTGCAATGAAAGTGTGTGAGCTTTTTGCACTTCATGTTTGAGGATAAATTAAATTTTGAAGGTTCAAAGACTTTCTTTTATTAATATTCCTTCAATGTCATTCTTTTGTACAGAATCTTTGATGTACCACAGAACCTCACATGAGGATTATCAGCATGCCAAAGGGGTCAAACTCCAGAAAGTTGTATCAATGGTCTAAATCTTGTTTGGAAAGTAGATTTAAATTTCAATGTATGTTTTAAAGTAGGAGATAAAGATAAAAAGATCTTGCAGAGAATTCAAATAAAGCACAGCAGCCACTAATGTCTTAAATTATTAATTTCTCAGGATCTGGGTCCCATAGAAAGTAAATCTGGGCAATTAATAGAGATGGCTGGTGAATTAAACAGATATTTTGCATCAGTTTTTCCTAGTATAAAAAACGTTTTCAAAATAGTTGTGAAGTGTGAATATGAAGGGATCAAGGAAAATCACAGGCAAGCTAAATCATCCTGCCACAACTAGAGAGCAGTCCTGAACTACTATCTACCTCATTGGTGAACCTTGGACTATCTTTGATCAGATTTTACTGGCTTTACCTTGCACTAAATGTTATTCCCTTATCATGTATCTATACACTGAAATTGTAATCATGTATTGTCTTTCCATTGAATGGTTAGCACGCAACAAAAGTTATTCACTGTACCTCAGTACACGTGAAAATAAACTAAACTGAATTGATCTAAGCAAACTGTTGATGCTTTAGACTGACAGGTTTCCCAGTCCTGATCAAATTTATCCGAGATCCTGAATAGAAGCAACTGATGTGACAGTTAATGCATTGATCTTAACTTTGTCCAAATTCCCTGGACTTGGGAAAGTTTCATTAGAATGATCCAGTAAAAAATTCCAGGCTAGGACTGCGTTCCTTGGAGCGCAGAAAGAAGAGAGGTGATCTTATAGAGGTGTACAAGATCATAAGGGGAATAGATAGGGAGGGTCTTGATTGACATGTAACAGTGGTCAAGTGTTCTCTCACCTCTGGTGGGGCAGGTAACCTGAAGTCTGTACTTTGGAAGGTCACGGCTGAGGTTAGCTTTGTTAAAGTTCCACAAAACAATGACCATGGAGTATGGGAAGTCACGCTCTACCCTCATTACCTGGTCAGCGAGTTGCGTTTGTGCCTCACGTACGTAGGCATGGGGGGGGGGGGGGATGTAAACTCCAGCGAGAATAAAGGAGATAAATTCTGTCGGAGAGTAGAAGGGTTTGCAGTTTATAAAGAAGGATTCTAGATTAGGAGAGCAGAAGTTTGACATTACCGTGATGTCGCTGCACCAGTCCTGGTTGGTATAGAAGCATATTCCACCACCTCTTGATTTCCGCTCTGTGAAGTTGGAAGCCAGCCAGTTGCAGCGCGCTGTCCGGGGTCGATTCACAAAGCCAGGTCTCAGTGAAACACAGGGCAGCGGCTCGAGAGAAGTCCTTGTTTGTCCGGCGCAGGAGTTGCAGTTTGTCCACTATGTTATTGAGAGCACGTACGTTTGCCAGGAATATGCTCGGGAGTGGTGTGCGTGATCCTCATCGCCGGAGTCGGGTGAGTGCTCCAGAGCGCTTCCCACGGGTCCTCTTCCATCTCAAGACCTTGAACGCAGCCACAGCCCCGCCGACGAGTATGTCCAAATAATCCAGCGAGTGAGAGAAATCCGGAACAATGTTCTGATGTTAATGAGTACCTCTCTCGTGAAAGTAATCTTTGTAGGGTTTTCACAGATGATACAAACGAACAAACACATACAAAACAGCAAGGAGCAGTACACCGTGGCAGCCATTGTCGGCGCCAGCAGCAGCAAGCAATTTGCAATTTACAGAAGCCAATTTACCCACAAACTTGCACGTCTTTGAAATGTGGGAGGAAATTGGAGCACCTAGAGAAAACCCATGCGGTCAAGGAGAATGTGCAAACTTTATACAGTGAGCACCCGCAGTCAGGATCAAACCCGAATCGAATGTGGTTGGAAATCAGAATCCGTGTCTCTGGTGATGTAGGGCAGCAACTCAACCGCTGCGCTGCTAAGCAACCCACTTCCTCCCTTTTCTTCATCATCATGCGGCACGGTGGCGCAGCGGTAGAGTTGCTGCCTTACAGTGCCAGAGACCCGGGTTCGATCCTGACTACGGATGCTGTCTGTATGGAGTTTGTACGTTCTACCCGTGACCGCATAAGTTTTCCCTGGGTGCTCTGGTTTCCTCCCACACTCCAAAGATGTACAGGTTTGTCAGTTAATTTGGCTTTGGTAAATATTGTAAATTGTCCCTAGTGTGTAGGATAGTGTTAGCGTTCAGAGTGATCGCTGGTCGGCGTGGCCTCGGTGGGCCAAGTGTGACTCGGGAGCATGGACACTGTGTTTCTACTCTGTATCTCTAAATTAAACTAAACTAAACTAAATGTATGTCGTATGTCATAGTGAGAAAGCAAACCTTGTTTTTTTTAATATAATAATGTTTAGATATTCATACAGTACATACAATATGCTGTAATTGTCCAATTGTTAGGGGGTACTAGGCTGAAATAGACTGTTCTTGTGCATTTCTCAGATACCTTGTTTCCACTCCTGTAGCTTTATACTGTAAAGTTGTTCAAAATGCTACAATTTAGCTGTGCTCTTGGATTATACTCTGGCATTTTTCTTCTGTAGTTTCACTGCTCAGCTGTAA
Source organism: Malacoraja senta (assembly GCA_038087875.1). Classification (NCBI taxonomy): domain Eukaryota; kingdom Metazoa; phylum Chordata; class Chondrichthyes; order Rajiformes; family Rajidae; genus Malacoraja; species Malacoraja senta. The sequence goes on from CM075982.1 coordinate 52,220,887, forward strand.
ACATTGCAAGAATGAAGGCCATTTCACCCATGGAGGTGCTGCAAACAAACCTTTGGAACAGTAAGGAAAATAAATTCTCTTGTCCAAATTTCATTAAAATAAGAATGCCATTTGTGTGGAGCACGGCTCCTTGTTGCAAGATGTGGCATCGTGTCAGGTTAGATCTTGCTGAGGATTTTATAAATATTTACCATTAGCATGGCCGGGGTGAATTTCTTTCCTACATGTTACCCTTTGAAGCACACTGCAAACATATCCTATAATTACACCACTTGAAGTAAGACTTGCTCCTTTTTAAGTCGTGGAAATGCTTCATTGCTTTTCCAAATTTATTTCAGCCAATTCATAATATTTGTCGTCAAAGAGTTAACTAGGCTGATTTTATTCTATGGCCAAGGCTTGCTTATTTGTGCAGCAAATTATGTTAGTCTGAACAAGAAGCTTAAAAATAAACGTATTCTGATAACTTCACACGCAGCAGTGAAAATCAGACACAGTCTAAGGTTTACTTTGTACATCTGGTGCAGTTGTTGTAGACATTAAGGTGTCTGGAACGTTCTAGTCATAGATTAATAGACCTGTACAGCACAAAATGGGCCATTCGTCCCACCCTGCCATGCTGACCAAGTTGGCATATTGGTAAGTTATAGCCCTTTCAACCCTAACTATTCATACATCTGCACAAAATTCTTATAAAATCAATAATTTAATCTGATTTGATATCTTGCTTTGGCAGCTCATTCCAGATATTGACATCTCTGAGTAAAAAGTTGCCCCTGAGGTTCCCCTTAAATTTCTCCCCTCTCACCTTAAGTCTGTGCTATCTAGTTTTAAAATCCTCTATCCTGACTGGGTAACACTGGGGTGTTCACCTTATCCTTGCCCCTCACCTATTTTTACATCTCAATAAGGTCACTCTGCAGCCTCCTGTGCTCCAAAAAAAAGTCCCCAGCTATCCAACCTCTCATTGAACATAGAACAAAGAAGAGTAGAGCACATGAACAGGTCCTTCGACCCACAATCTTTCATGCCGAACATGATGCCGTTAAACTGATCTCATCTGCCCATACATGATCTATAACCCTCTATTCACTGCACTTCCATGTGCCTATCTAAAAGTCTCCTAAACACCACTATCGTTATTGACTCCAACACCACCCCTGGCAATGCATTCCAGGCCCCACTACTCTCTGTGTAAAAGACTTGCCACGGACATCTCCATTAAACTTTCCCACTCTCACCATATAGCTATGCTCTCTAGTGTTGGACTTGAAAAAATGTTCTGGCTGTCTACTCCTGTCATCATTTTATATATTTCTATCAAGTCACCCCTCAACTTCCAATGTTCCAGAGTAACAATCCAAATCTATCCAACCTCTTCCTGTAATTGAAACTCTCTAATCCAGGCAGCATTCTGGTAAATCTCCTATGCACACTCCCCATAGCCTCCACATCTTTCTTGTAATGAGGCAACAAGAACTGCAGGCAATACTCCAAATGTGACCTAACCAAAATCTTTAGATAGACTCACAATGCTGGAATAACACAGTAGGTCAGGCAGCATCTCTAGGGAAAAGGAAGAGGTGATGTTTCAGATCAATACCCTTCATTAGTCTGTGCAAACAAGCATCTGCAGTTTCTTCTTACACACAGTCTTATAGACCATGATGTCCTGTGTCTTATATTCCATGCCTCTAGCAACGAAGGCATGCATACCTTCCTTACCACCCAATCTACCCGGGCTGCCACCCTCAGTGAGCTTGGAACTTGGTTGCCAAGATCCCTCTGCACATCCACGCTGTTAAGGGTCTTCCCATTAACTAAATAGAAACATAGAAACATAAAAAAATAGGTGCAGGAGGAGGCCATTTTCCCCGTCGAGCCAGCACAGCCATTCATTATGATCATGGCTGATCATCCACAATCAGCAACCCGTGCCTGCCTTCTCCCAATATCCCTTGATTCTGCTAGCCCCTAGAGCTCTATCTAACTCTCTTTTAAATTCATCCAGTGAATTGGCCTCTCCTGCCTTCTGTGGCAGAGAATTTCACAAATTCACAACTCTCTGGGTGAAAACGTTTTTTCTCATCTCAGTTTTAAATGGCCTCCCTTTTATTCTTAGACAGTCGCCCCTGGTTCTGGACTGGTTCTGGACTCCCCCCAACATTGGGAACATTTTTCCTGCATTTAGCATGTCCAGTCCTTTTATAATTGTATATGTTTATATATGTTTATATGTTACAAATTTGACATGTTTGTAAGAGGAAATACTTTCCCCTTATATTCAACCTCCCAAAGTGCAACACCTCACATTTGGGAGCTGTTGCCATCTACCATTTCTCCACACATTTCTGCAGCTGATCTATATCCCGCTGCATCTTCTGACAGCTGCCCTCATTGTCTGCAACTCCTCCACATTTGGTGTCGTCAGAAAATTTACTCACCAAACCAATATATATATATATACATACATACATATATATATTACAAACAGCACAGATCCCTGCGGAACTCCACTGGTCACAAACCTCCAGCAAGAATATACACCTTCCACCACAACCCTTGTCTTCTATGAATAAGCAAATCTGAATGCATATGACCAAGTTACTCGCCCCAAAACACAAGCCTGCAAGTTGAGGTTACATCTGGTGAATGTCTTTTCCAACTTAATGACCTGCTTCCTGTAACTGGGTGACCAAAATGCTGAGCCATCTACATTAGTCCCACCTGCACACGTTTGGGCAAAGGGCCTGTTTCCAGGCTGTATCTCTAAAAAATCTCAGACGTCCAAAAAACCCACTTTCTCTCTTTATGTGTATTGTTTTCTAGGTCTGTTAATACTTAGACTTGATTTTTTCTGAGTACATTTGCAGATGTGTTTTAAAGTATTTTGAGTTTGGCTAATTTGCCTTGCAGCTGATGTACCATTTGCAACCCAAATAAGAGTTGGTTATTAACAAAAGTTGCAAAACACTTCCATCAATTGTGAAAATCTTACTGAAATTTCGATAAAGCTGGACAGAGAAGAAAGTCAGAATTTAAAAATGTATCAGGTTAGGTCATTGGTTGGCAGTTTACATCTACGTTGCGATTAACAGAGAGGAGATCCAAATCTAATTTATAACTTCTCAACAATACAACTGATGAGAAGCTTCTTGAATTGCACAGATGTACTAGAACAATTCCAAGATGGAATTTCCCCTGCGACCACAGGAGGAGCAACACCTGTCCTTGTACCTCCTCCCTTGGCTCCATTCAGGAACCCCAGTAGCTCTTTCAGGTGAGGCTAGAGGTTTACTTGCACCTTCTCCGACCTCACCTGCTGTATCAAGTGTTTCCAGTGTGGGCTCCTATATATCGGTGAGACCATCTCCCTACCGTTTCTGGATCTCACCGCCTCCATCACAAGAGACAGACTATTGACCGACATCTATTACAAACCTACTGACTCCCATAGCTATCTAGACTACACTTCTTCCCACCTTTCTTCCTGTAAAGACTATCCACAACTCCCAATTCCACCGTCTATGCCACATCTGCACCCAGGATGGGGTTTTCCATTCTAGATCATCGGAGATGTCCTCATTTTTTAAGAAACGGGGGTTCCCCTCTTCCACTATTGATGAGGCTCTCACTAGGGTCTCCTCGATATCCCGCAGCTCCGCTCTTGCTCCCCTTCCCCCATTCGCAGTCCCCCTTGTCCTCACCTTCCATCAGGCGTCGCATACAGCATATAATCCTCCAACACTTTCGCCACCTCCAACAGGATCCTACTGCTGGCTACATCTTCCCATCTTCACCCCTTTCTACTTTCCACAGAGACCGTCCCCTCTGCAACTTTCTGGTCAACTCGTCCCTCCCCACCCAAACCCCAGGTACTTTCCCCTGCAACCGCAGGAGATGCAACACCTGTCCCTTTACCTCCCTCCTCAACTGCTTCCAAGGACCCCGACAGTCTTTTCAGGTGCGGCAGAGGTTAACTTGCACCTCCTCCAACATCTACTGTATCTGCTGTTCCAGGTGTCAACTTCTGTACATCGGCGAGACCAAGCGCAGGCTCGGCGATCATTTCACTGAACACCTCAGTCCTCCTTAACCTACGTGATCTCCAGGTTGCTCAGCACTTTAACTCCCCCTCCCATTCCCAATCGGATCTTTCTGTCCTGGACCTCCTCCATTGTCAGAGTGAGGCCCAGCGTTAATTGGAGGAACAGCACCTCATATTTTGCTTGGGTAGCTTGCACCCCAGCGGTATGAACATTGCCTTCTGTAACTTCAAATAGCCCTTGCTTTCCCTCTCTCTTCATCCCCTCCCTCTTCCCAGTTCTCCCACCAGTCTTACTGTCTCTGACTACCTTCTATCTCTGTCCCGCCCACTCCCCTGACATCAGTCTGAAGAAAGATCTCGACCCGAAACGTCACTCATTCCTTCGCTCCAGAGATGCTGCCTGTCCCGCTGATTTACTCCAGCATTTTGTGTCTACCTTCGGTGAGAACAAACGTAGACTTGGCAATCGTTTAGCTGAACAAGAGTCAGTCTGCCTTGGCCTACACAATTTCCCGTTTGCCAAACATTTTAACTCCCATTCTCATTCCCATACTGACCTCTCTGTTCTGGGCCTCTTCCATTCCCAGAATAAGGCCACACACAATTTGTAGGAAGAGCAACTCATATTTTGCTTGGGCAGCTTACAACCCACCACGCCCCATCACGACCCTCCTGAACCCCCTCTGCATACTCTGCACCCCATCCCCACTCTCCTGATCCCTTTCTGCACCCTACACACCGTACCCCGTATGAAAATATCAACGTTCATATCAACGTACGAATGGTGATTTCTCTAATTTCAAGCATTCCCTCCCCTCTCGTCTCTCCACCCTTCCCCACCCTAGTCGTCTACTATTCGCATCCCTTAATCCCTCTCGTTATCACAACTTTCGCAGCCAACAATGGGCCATTATGGGCTCCACCCTTCCTAAGGTCATCTGATACCGGCCATGAGTTGTTCTGGCCTTTTCTCATTGATTCCGCTGCCCTCCTCTCCCCCCCTCCCTCCCCCCCTCCTCCTCCTCCTCCTCCTCCCCCTCCCTCCTTCCCCCCTCCTTTCATTCTGAAAAAGAGTTCTGACCCGAAATGCTGTCTAGTCTTTTTCTCCAGAGATGCTGCCTGACCTGTTGAGTTACTCCAGTATTTTGTGTCTATCTCTAGCATAAACCGGCATCTGCAGTTCCTTCCTACACAATTCCAAGATGATATGCACAGAGTACACCAATGAGAAAAAAAAGAACCAAATATGTTTCAAATGATATGAGTATAATCTGACGTTAATATGTTTTGTTGTATTTTGTACAAAACTAAAATAATTTGCTGAAATAGGCATTTAGAGTTAATCAGATGCTTATTTTATATTCTAAGTAAACATTGATGACATTTGACAGATCCCTGTTTTTAGAATGTATTCCAACTGTGAATTAGTTAACATGATTAAGCCTAGAGTTCCTTGTGAATGTTTTTCGTTAAATCCAATCTAATCCAAATACCATTTAGGGAGAATGCCTCTTCAGAGGATTTTTTGACTGTGCAAAATTGTGCCAGAATCCTAGAACGATATATGTTAGGCAAGTGAAGAAAAATAAAACCACAAGGTCAGACTATCATTTCTAATTTAATATTTGAAGAATTGCTGTTTAATGCTGTCATGAATGATCAAGACCAATCGTGTCATCCAGAGAATCCCATTGTAATAAATCATAGTCACATAAGGAAATGTTGTCTCAAAACAAGTAATCAATTTCATTTGTATGCACAAAGCTATGTGTTCTAAACAAATTGAGATTAAGCCCTGCTTGAATTTACAACAGGAGAATATATATATATACTGAGATAAATATGTGCACCCCTGCAACTTTAGTTGTCAAAGTATTAAAACATAATAACAGAAAAGCTCTCACATGTGAGAAACCAGGTTTTATTGTTTCCCTGCTAATTTACACCAATGGTTTGTGGATTTGAATGAATAGGCAATGCAATACATTAGGGACTCTTCCAATTGAGGGTCTTCCAGTGCAGGATGCAGCTTTTTTCAGATAAATCAAACCATTCCTATACATTCTCTATGCTTTGCTCATATAAAGCTGCATCATGACTACCTGATTCTTATACTTAACCCCCTGACCTAAGGATATTATATGCCGTCCTTACCACGCTATCAACTTGTGTTGCCACTTGCAGGACGTCAAGGACTTGGACCCTAAGACCCCTTTGTACATCAATGCTGTTAAGGGTCATTATGGTAATTGTATATTTTACTCTTCCAAAGTGCAACAGTTGCTCGGATTAAACTCCATCTGCCATTTCTCCGCCTATGTCTGTAGCTGATCTATTCACTTACTGATCAAGTCAGTCACGGCAGTGGCAAACTCATGATCTATCAGTCTCCCTGTTACTGCATAGGTTTCCTTCAGGTGCTCTGGTTTCTTCCAACATCCAGTTTGGTGGTTACTTGTCTCTCTAAATTGTACCTAGTGTGTAAGGAGTGGATGAGAAAGTGTGGTAACATAGAACTAATATGAATGGGTGATCAATGGTCGGCATGGATTTAGTGGGTCGAAGGTGGACACAAAATGCTGGAGTAACTTAGCGGGAAGGCAGCATCACTGGATAGAAGGAATAAGTAAGTAAGAAAGTAAGTTTATTGGCCAAGTATTCACATACAAGGAATTTGCCTTGGTGCTCCGCCCACAAGTAACAACATGACATACAGTGACAGTTACGAATGACTCAGAAAACACTAAACAGGAAAAAATTAATATTAAAATTTTGGAAAGGTCCTATAACCCCCACAATTAAAATCTGGATTGTGGAAATGTCGGAGACCCCACATCTAGAAAGAATTAGACTTGTCTTAATGGACAAACAAGAACTTTTTGTTAAAATATGGGCTCCATTCATTAACTATTTGAAGGGATAGATGGGCCCAGCACGAAAACCCAACTGAAGCTTGAACTCAGGATTAGATGTAAAATGTTCATAACCTACGAACTTATCTCCAATGACGTATTATAAATAACTCATTCCACCACTTTTTCTTTTTTTTTTCGATATTTGTAATGCTTTTTTCTTTCTACCTCTCTTTTTCTATCTATATTAAAAAAAAACACTAGAAGCAGAATTAGTTGACAATTGACAATTTTAATAATGTATGATTGATGTATATGAAAAGTTTTTTTTTCTATTATAATATGTTACTATACTTTATTTGCTTCTAATAAAAATATTAATCAAAAAAAAAAAGAAAACACTAAACATTCATAATAATAAAACATTAATGATAAAACACCATTGATCAAGCATGTGAACCAACAAAATACCAGATCAAAGGGAGGTTACAGATTTTTGACTGTTGAGTAGAGCAACTACCCGTGGATAAAAACTGTTTTTATGTCTGGCTGTGGCAGCTTTGACAATCTGGAGTCGCCTTCCAGAGGGAAGTGATTCAAAGAGTTTGTGGCCAGGGTGAGAGGGGTCAGAGATGATCTTGCCGGCTCGCTTCCTGGCCCTTGCAGTGTACAGTTCATCAATGGAGGGAAGGTTGCAGCCAATAACCTTCTCTGCTGATCGGACGATTCGCTGCAGCCTCCAGGTGTCGTGCTTGGTGGCTGAGCCAAACCAGACCATGATGGAGAAGATGAGAACAGACTTTACGATGGCCGTATAGAATTGGACCATCATTGCCTGTGGCAGATTGTGCTTCCTCAGCTGCCGTAGGAAGTACATCCTCTGTTGTGCCTTTTTGACTGTGGAGTCGATGGTAGCCCCCCACTTAAGGTCCTTGGAGATGATGGTTCCCAGGAACTTAAAAGACTCCACAGATGTGACGGTGTTGTTGTTGATGGTGAGTGGAGTGAGGGGAGGGGGAGCTCTCCTAAAGTCTACAATCAATTCCACTGTCTTAAGAGCATTGAGCTCCAGGTTGTTGCGATGGCACCAGGACGCCCAGCTGTGACACTTCCTGTCTGTAGGCAGATTCCTCCCCATCCTGGATCAGTCCAATCAGGGTTGTGTCGTCCGCAAACTTGAGAAGCTTGACAGAGGTGTCTGTGGAGGTGCAGTCGTTGGTGTAGAGAGAGTAGAGGAGAGGAGAGAGTACGCAGTCTTGCGGTGCTCCTATGCTGAGCGTTTGCGGGTCCGAGATGTGCTTTCCCAGCCTCACATGCTGCTTCCTGTCTGTCAGGAAGCTGGTGATCCACCGACAGAGGGGTTCAGGCACAGTCAACTCGGAAAGTTTGGAGTGTAGTAGCTCTGGTACAATGGTGTTGAATGCAGAGCTAAAATCAACAAACAGGATCCTCGCATAGGTCCCCTGGCGGTCTAGGTGCAGTAGGATGAAGTGCAGGCCCAGGTTGACTGCATCATCCACAGATCTTTTGGCCCGATATGCAAACTGCATAGGATCCAGCAGGGAGATTGTGATATTTTTCAGCTTGACCAGCACAAGTCTTTCGAGTGTCTTCATGACTACAGAGGTCAGTGCGACAGGCCTGTAGTCATTAAGACAAGTAATCCTTGCCTTTTTGGGTACAGGGAGACTTTGAAGCATGGCTGATGTTTTGGACCTTTTTCAGACAGGGTCTGTTTCTATGCTGTATTTCCACACTAAACTAAACTATACCATCCACTGCCCTATCCTTATCAAACGTCTTCATCACCTCAAAAACTCAATTAAGTTTGTTACACTTGACCTCTCCCTCACAAGGGCATGCTGATTACACATTTTTAAAAGTGCATAAAACAGCATGATTTTACGACGTTGTAAGTTTTCTAATTTGAATTTGATGGGTGAGAGAAGGGGAGAGTATATCTTGACTAAGCAGTCAGGGCACAGTGGAAAGCCTGGACATCATTTCAGGTGGCACAATGATGCAGCTGGTAGAGCTGCTGCCTCACAGTGCTGAAGACCCAGGCTCGATCCTGACCTCGCGTGCTGTCTGTGTGGAGTTTGCAGGTTCTCCCTGTGACCGCGTGGGTTTTTTTTTCCAGGTGCTCCGGATTCCTGTGAGATCTCAAAGACGTGCAAGTTTGTTGGGTAATTGGTCTCTGTAAATTGCCCCCAGTGTGTACTGAGTGGATGACAACTGACACAAACAATGATAGATGGTTGGCGTGGAATCCTGGGCAAAAGGGCCTATATGCATGCTGTATCTCAAATCTAAAGAGAAAGAAACTCAATGCAGGTGCTGAGTGTCATGCATTTTCAGGAACATCAGAGATTGAGGGGAGACTAGGGTGGAGAGTCATGGTGAAAATGTCCAACACTAGAGGCAAAGTGTAAGTGCAAGTTTTTTAACACGAAAGTGGTGTGGGGTAATGATGGAGACAGTTACGTAAGTGGAGTTTAAGTGGCTTTTAGATAGGCACATGGATGTGCAGGGAATGAATCATGTACAGGCAGATGAGATCAACTTAATTAGGCATCGTGTTTGGCACAAATATTGTGGCCCGAAAGGCCCGTTCCTGTGCAGTACTGTTCTATGTTCTATTAACAAAATATATTGATGATTTGCTTAATGAACTTTTTGAAGTAAATGTGATGGTCCAAATGAGATCAAGCAGTTTCAGCAAATTTAGCATAGGTTTATTTGAAGATAACCAGTTAGAGACATTGGAATAACCCAGTGTCTAAAAATATGTCAATATGGACCTCTTCTGAAAGAAACGCAACCAAGAAAGAATTTATCATAAAGGGAAGAGGAAATCTAGCAAATGAAATAATATGTCACTGGCCATCTATTGTACAGACCTGCTTCCACCAAGTGGAAAATCTATCAACCAATTAGTGAATTATACAAAGGTGAAACACTGGAAATCTGAAATAAAATAAATCAAAATGTTGGATATGCATAGCTGATCAGAGGCAGCTCTGGTGGGAGAGTTAAAATTTCAGATCAATAACCTTTCTTTACGCCAGCACTTTGTGTCCTTTTTTGCAAACCATCATCTGCCATTCCTTGTTTCTACCTGGTGTTAGAATAGTTTTCATGACAGATTGTCAAACTGAAACATTAATCCTGGTCAACAATCGGTACAGCAATTATTAGCAGGTCATTTGGCAGTGGCACAATTGAGAGTGTTAGCTTGGACCATTGATCCATATGTTCCATCAGAGAGGCTCACACAGCATTCCTACTTGTCAACTTTGAGTTCTGTCTTCCTGGCGAGTGACTTCTTCCAAGTGTATACAGTACATTGCAACGTAGCCCAGGTCTGACTCTGAGTAAAACCATGTCAAAGTTTGATTGATAGCATTTGTGTAAAGCCCACTGGAACATTTTACTGCATTAACAGCGTTGACACAAGAGAATGCCGATGCTGGAATCTGAAGCAAAATCCAATCTACTGGAGGACCTCAATGGTTTGAGCAGTATCTTTTAGTTTAGTTTAGTGATACAGCACACAAACTGGCCCAGTTTTAGCTCCAAGTTTAGTTTAGTTTAGTTTAATTTAGCTTAGATATAGTTTACAAATACAGCATGGACACAGGCCCTTCGGCCCACAGAGTCCGCACTGCCCAGTGATCCCTGCACATTATCACCATTCTACACACAGCAGGGACAATTTACACTAATACCAAGCCAATTAACCTACAAACCAGTACGTCTTTGGAGTGTGGGTGGAAACCAAAGATCTCTGAGAAAACCCACGCTGTCACAAACCGCACCCATAGTTAGGATCGAACCAGTGTCTCTGGCGCTGCAAGCGCTGTAAGGCAGCAACTTTATGTTTCAGGTCAAAAACCTGCATCAAGACTGAGAGTGGAAAGAGAAGATAACTAGTATAAAGTGGGGAAAGTAAAGAGGAGAGGTGATTAGGCGGACTAGTGAGGGATCTTCTTCTGGCGTATGGCGTGCGCAGCCTAAAGTTGTCGGACAACTTGTTCTATGATCTTATTTGATTGTGCACGCCGGGTTGATTGCATTTGTCGAAACAGGGCGGACCACGTGAAGGTTGCAACCTCCCACCCCAGTGAGGGATGAAGGCTGAGAGTCAGATGCAACCTGTTAGAGGAGGAGGAGAGATGGATTTTGGAGGCAGATGCAGAGGCAGGTAGATGATATCTGCCTTGGGTAGCGCTATGCTTATGAGCATCACATTGTTGATTTTTAGCTAGGATCCAATTGCTAAAAATGGTTGAGTACTGTGTGACACACTCATTAGTGCATTCACTGAACAGGAACAGTAAAGGCTTGTGAATGCTCCGAGCTGTTTAAACTGAGGCAGGTCTGGGTTGGGGAATTGACATCTCCTTAAGCAATAGTTAGCAAAGATAAAGTTTACTTGGTCCATTGATTAGGAATTTCACCCTTCTATGATTTTGCAGATAGATTCTTCCTCAAGTGTTTTATTTTATGTTTGATCCCGCATGCTTACTTTTTAAGTGCTGTGATTTTAAATCTTCTGCTGGCACGTGTAGCCAATAGCCGTCCACCCAGTGATCACCATCCAATACTTGACAGTTTGTCTGACTGAATCTCACCACTACTGCCCCATTCTATTTCCACCAATCTCTTCAACTAGTCTCAAATTCACACACCATTGTGACTTTGCACAGTAGAATTTCAATGTGTCTTAAACGCATTTTCATTCACAGAATATTTTCTATTGTAGTTTAAACAATAATTGATTTTATTGGTGTCTATTTAATTGACAACCCATGAAGATCTTAGAGAAATCTTAAATACCAATTATATCTTCAAACTTAATTAAGATAAATGCCATGTGACATTAGAAATGGCAGTCCTTGTAAAATTCTGAGATGAAATCTTGATGAAATAAACTCCAAAATCAAGGGGATCAATTTGCATCTATTTTATTATATGTTCCATTCTACTATTTTAAACAATTGGAAAATATTACTGAAATTGCACAACTGGTTGATTCTCTAAATGACATTAAAAGCCAAGAAATTTCCATGGTTAATTTTCTGAGTCAGTTAATGTTGATATTTCTTTGTTGTCGACAGATAAGATAATTTAGCAGCCTTTGGCCTAAATGTGGAAAACCAGCATGTTTCCATTCTTATACAAGAGTACACTATTAGGCAGAAAATGCTCAGTTCAGCATGTCTAAGTGCATCTGTACAGAGAAAAACAAAGGACAATATAAATACCCAATAAATTGGTTTAGGGGAAAAAAAATGTCATTCAATATAAATGGTCAATTCAACACTGGTTTGTTTCTTCTATGGTTCTCGTATTTTTATCATGCAGTTATTTGACATTAAAACTGGAATACTTTAAATGGAATATGTCGTTAACAAAGCACAATTCAAACTGACAAGGAAAATGCTTTTGAAATATGGCCTGGTCCTTTTAACTTTCTATTCATTGTTTCTGTATGTTACCAATCTATTTGCAGCCAAATGAACCATAAGTCTCCTGGACTTTCCAAAATTATCTCCTTCCCTCCACTTCCCCTTCCATGTCTACTCCAATTTTCCTAGTTTTATTTGGTAATGTTGTTTGCCTTGGATCATTCATAATGCTTGGATTCAGATACTCACTGCACTGTATCTGCAAGAAAGTATGCTTTGTATCCAATCTGCTCAGAAGCCTGATGTGGCAGTAGGGGCTGACTCATGAACCACAGCAGGATAAAGGGACTCCTGTAATGAATCTGGGAGCCTTTGTTCATTTTGCTCACAATGGCAGATTCCCTTAAGATTTTCTGAGCTGGGATATCAAGCTTATGTTGCTGAAGCAACATTCAGGCTCCGTGCCACTGTGTGATAAGCAGAGTTGCCTTTTGCCAAATTTCTAAAGGAAAATTTGTCAGAATATTGTACCATATAGGCTTGGCTTCTATCGTGAAATATTCCCAGTGGAACAACTTAGATCAGCTTACTTTACATTTGAAATTCCAAATAATGCTTTTTTAGAGTTTTTACTTTTTGTTAAAGCTATAACAATTTGGACTATTTAATTGTGTTTATTTCAATAACAATAGTAATTTCTTCATTTGTTTAGTTAGTTCAATCATCTTAAGCACTCTTCCTATAAATTTCCTTGACCCGAGTTTCTTCTGCTAAATGTTAAAATTAATCTGAATTGCAATTTCAGTGTTCTTATTTTTACTGTACTGTTCCATGTTCCACCTTTTCCTTCCTGGGACACAAATAAACAGCAGTTGTGAATTCCCTTTTCTAGTTTTTCTGGCCATGGAGAAGCTTCTGAATAGGATATTTATGGTGAGGGCAATTTTCATTCAGATTTTGGAATGAGACACTGCTGGCTCCAAAACAGAAGAAAAATAATTTGTGTTGATGTTATATCCAATGCCAATCTCAAATGAGTTTCAAGATATTAGGCAGTTAATAATTCCTCTCAAAACAAGCAGGAAGCAAGGCAGTGATATTTTGTTACAACCATTTTGAAAATCCCACCCATAAATCTGCGCACGATATAACTTCGGCAGACATTTCCAGTGATATTTGAAAGATTTTGTGCTGCACTTGAAAAAATGCTCTTGAATTGTAAGTGCATTTTTAATTACTTAGCATATTTACATTTGGTGGCGGCTACTATTGAACTTAGCCAGCCATTCTGTCATCCTGTAAATCCATTCAAAATTACAGTGCAACTGGAAGAGGAAGAGGCATAATGAAAGTGAGAGCATTTGTACGGCATGGTAAACACAATAAGCAGGAGTAGGGGAGCTTGGGGTAATCATAGCTACCACAGAATGTGCAGGCCCAATGCATGATACTCACGCTCCCACAAATGGTGTTTAAGGAGGCTGTGTTAGTTGGTTTGCACCTTCCATTGCTAGCAGAGCCAGCAAACCAAAGCATATTGGTGTGAAATTAACACCTAGTCTCCATTTCTCCACTTCCTCCTTCTTTCAGATTCCTAACCTTAAAGAAAACAATACTTGTCCCACTTCCGACAGACAGTTGAACATGACAGGGCGTATTTCTGGGATCTGCACATATCGCAAGCTTCCTTCAAGTGAATGACAACAATGAATGCAAATATTTCACTTTGGGTGTGCAAATGTTGTGTAATCAGCACCAGCATATCATGTAGGTTCAGAGAGTCAAGTGGCTTATTGTCACATGTACCGAAAAGGAGCAATGCAATTATTTCTTGCAGCAGCACAACAGGTTTGTAAACACAGTACTCAGTAGCTAGATACTATAATAAACAAAACAAAATTAAATCAATAAAAAACCCAATATAGTGCAAAAACAAAGTCCGATGTTCCTAGTGCAACCAAGGCAGTGTGTAGTTTGGAGATTTGTTGGAATTCATAGTTGTGAATAGCCTGATGGTCATTGGGAAGAAGCTGTCCTGAAGCTGGACGTTACAGTTTTCAGACTCCTAGGCCTTCTTCCCAATGGCAGGAGTGAAATGAAAACAAGGCAAAAGTGGCATGGATCTTTGATGATGCTGGCTGCCTTTCTGAGACACAAAGATGGCATTGTAAACTGAATGTGAATGGAATGACCCGACAAGCATCCCAGGCTCCCACCATCTTCCTGGCCATTTAGAGCCCCGGCTTCCGACCCCCCCTCCCGACTCGCAAGGTGCACCAGCGAGCCTCTCCCACCTGCTGCTGTTTCTCACTGTCGGCAGCGGCTTTAGAAACATAGAAAATAGATGCAGGAGTAGGCCATTCGGCCCTTTATCCGCTCTCCACTCAACCACAGCCACCTGTTTCACCCATTGCTCTGCCCAGTCAGCACCTTCTTCTCCACCCCCCCCCCCCAGTCCCGCCCCCATCACTGCCTCCTCCTTTTCCCCAGAGTCACCGACATACTCTGTTTTACAAATTCTGTTGTGCGGCTGCAAGTAAGAATTTCATTGTTCTATCTGGGACATATGACAATAAAACAATCTTGACATTCTTGACTCTTACTCCACCTTGGAAGCAACAGCAGGTAAGAGGGGAGGGACCCCCACGGTAACCCAGCCTAGTTTTAAAGTGAAACGACACAAAGTGCTGGAGTAACTCAGCCAAGTGAATCAGTCTGAGGAAAGCTCACGATGTTCTCCATTTTCTCTAGAGATCCTTAGCCAATGAATTACTCCAGCACTGCGTGTCCTTTTGTTTATTAACAATCATCTGCGGTCATTGGCAATAACGGACACCACTCCCTCCACTATGGTCCGTTTATAGTAAACCCTCATTACAGCAGACCATAGCAGAGAAAATCCTCAACAAGTGGACAAGGCTCAGCATTTGAAATTCCAAGAACAAGTAAAGACAGAGATAAACACCAGCACTTAAATAGGGAACTCAATAGCGGTGCGAGTCGGCTGCCCTGCCAGCAGCGTGTTCGTTATTTCATCTTTTTTATTTTTGTTTGTGTGTCTAATGTTAGTTTGGGTATCTCTTGGTGTGTCTTGTGTGGGGGGTAGTGGGGAGGGGTAATGCTTTCGTTTGCCTCCTCGATGGAGAGGTGACTTTTTCCATGTCACCTCCCTCGCGGCATAACACCATGGATTGGAGCGGCCTTTCCTGGAGTCGGGCCCGGAGCATCGGCAGCAGGCACAGTGTGGACTTTCCATCGTGGAACGGGTGATCCCTTGCCGGGGGTTGCCAGAGACGAGTGCTCCGATCGCTGGCCTGGTGATGTTGACATCGGGGGGACTGTAGTCTGTGGAGCTTCTAGTCGCGGGTATGGAGTGGACTTACCATCCAGAGTCTGAGATCCCTCGCCGGGGATCTCCTGCGGCCTATAACATCCTGAAGCCGCGGTCTCCGGTAGGAAAGTGCTGAGTCGGGACCTCCAAGCCGTGGAGTGTGTTTGACCGTCCCGACGTCGGAGTTTGGATCATCCCAACGAGAGAGCCTGGACATCTGGCCGTCCGTAGCAGTGACTACGGAGGGTTTATGGCCTTGACCATGGTTGAACAAAGGAGGAGGACTGGCTGAACTTTGTTGCCTTCCACCTCAGTGAAGAATGTTGTGGTGGATGTTTGTGTTACATTTTATTGTGTGTTCTTTTTAAGTGTATTGCTACTGGTAAATTCATTTCATTGCACCTTTGGGTGTATGTGACGAATAAAATAGTAAGATTAAACGAGAACTTACCAGTTTGAAGTTTGATCTTTATTTTATGAGGAGTTACGTTAGTGATTACGTGAAGAAGACCCGTCAGGGCGCATGCGAGTCAATCTTCAAAGCAGCGGTATGAAATCACAGACAACACAATATTTGAAGTAACATATTAAGATGAGCAACATGAGAACTACCATATGACCTTTTTTATGAGAGAGGGTTGGGCGTGGCGGGCACGTAATCACCAACGTAACTCCTCGTAAAATAAAGATCAAACTTCAAACTGGTAAGTTCTCGTTTACTCTTACTATTTTACTTCGGAGTCACGTGAGTGACTCCGTGAAGGGTTCAACGCTCTGTGATTTTATGCCGCAGATCCAAATCCCGGCCTCACAGCATTGATTGACTTTCGATGAGAAACAATCAATAATGCGTTAAACATGAAATGTTAATATCATGCAGTAACAATTGATTTGAATAATCAAAACAAACAGTAACCCGTCTATCCCAGGGGAACTAAACAGGACTTAATACTGAATTTGCAAACAGCCTCTCTCCGATCGGCGATCAGCCGATGGTAATTTTAAAAAAAATTAATTCATTTGACCATCCGGCACCTATAAAATATAGCCGCTGTGAACATCCATCGCCCTAGCCGACGACGTTGCTGCTGCACTAGTGGAAAAAGGATATATACACTTCAGTGTTAATACCTGCCTTAATCAACATTTGCTTTAAACCACCTTGAGATAGTCTGCACTGACACTCTCCTGTGTGGCTTCATGGAACTAATAAACAATGCTGTTTCCACATTTCTTAAGGTCTTTATAGCTTCAATATAATGAAAATAAATGTGCCATTACACATAAACATGGATCAGTAGGTTATGCTGAAACACAATTTTAACAAACCTGACACCTGGCCTGCTCTGCTTAAGCAGGATGCAATTATATAACATAACATTCTCTTCAGCAACTTCCATCCTGTCTAGCAGAAGTCTTTGAAAAATCTGCACTTGCTATGCTGAACCAATGCCAAGAGCATAACCACTTTCATGATTAGTTTGGCAAATTCAGAGACATGCCAGAAACCTACTGTCGAAGCATCTTGAGGACCTCACTTACATCCCAGATCGCCATATACCTGGGTTTAGGAGGTTTAGAGTTGAAATTCTTTTCATCAATCCAACTATGATATGATGAAACTCAATAGAATCTTTCCTGACCCCATCAAAACCATACGATGACAAAGCACTTAAAGCTGTATTAATGGTGCTATAACTGAGCCCCTCATCATCATAGAGTGTCAACATGAACTCTAAAATATCCACAATACCTGCAGTATTATAGTCAATATTATTTTGTACACAATATTGCTCCCATTTTTTACATAAGTAATATACCCCTTTTGAGTACTCTTTCTCCAGGCTACAGTGAGCATGTCCACCGTTCACCCTGACAGTCCTTGCTCCAGGTATGGCCTTCTTAAAACCTGCAAATTAACAAGTCAATACAATCACATAACAGATGACTTTCCCGTGTTAGCAGATGCTCCAGTCAATTCCTACGCTTGGGAACCACCAAAAAGAGGTTGGATCCCTAACTGTAACATCAAAGGGAAACCATGCTTGATTCGGCCAATTAGATATTACAAGCACCCCCAAAGCGGCATCCTGCTTGATTTCTTGCAGACGCCGACCTATTAGGCAAAATGGTAGGAAAATATATAAAACATACCACCTCAATGTCAAAGTATCAATTGCAACTGCCACCTGGTCTGGTTCCCATGAAACCTATTTAGGCATCTGATGGTTGAACCTTGATGCAAAACAAATCGATATCTGCCATTCATATACAAGTACTATATTATTGAACACCTCCTTGTTGAACATTCAATCTATGTTGTCATGGAACTTTCGTGACTTGGCGTCTGCTACTATGTAGAATCTACCTGGTAGATAAATAGCTGAAACATCTTTTCCAATGCACCAGGTCCAAATTTGATTAGTCAATCTGTCACAAAATACCGACTTGATTCCACCGATGTGATTAATATATATGCCACTTGCGTAGTATTGTCAATCTGAAACTGAACATGCAGATTACATTTGTTAGAGCAATAAGCCTCGTCCATAAAACCCTCTTAATAGTTAATTGCCCATGTTTGCAGAAACGATGCCTCTTGCTCAGTCCATCTGCCTCCACAGCTGACACTCGTATCCGTGACACCCCACCCGAGTGCACTGACATTCATCTGGAAAATCATGGAAGGCTGGTCAAGCATTACCTTGCTATAACTCCTGGACACATGGTGAATCCACCATTGCAAATCAGAATAGCCTTTACTGATAACTGCATAGGTCTATTATAATGACCCGAATGTATCCTTAATGCCTCAATTAGCTTGATACAGCTGTCAATTAACTCTACCCTTTTTTCCCTGGGCAGAGTCACTTAATTGAATCAATTGTGACCCAAATAGTCAGGTGTTAATTTGGATTTCTCTGGATGGATCAGCAATCAGCGACTGAGCAGCAATTTTAGAGGCAAACGGCCACTGCTTACCCTCATGCATTCAGCATGGGATCCCGGCACATAGCCATGTTTGGATTCCTGTTTGGAGTTAATCCATACTAACCTTAGACACTCTTTTAAAGTGGGACTTATCGAAGCTGAAGCAGGTATCACCATCCATCTCCTCCATTTGCTTGTACATGCCTCTGTACCAAGCATGTTGTTCGACACCATTCCCCACAATCTTATCACATATGTGTGTGGCTCCATCTTCATCTGCTATACATCCACGTGGGAGGACTTATGCAACCTGCAACAGGAGCTGCCCCAGGCCTGTGTGCATGTATTTTAGCACCATCTCGACCACTACGGAGAACCGAGTGGGAGTAATGGCAACCCTGCAAACAGGTGTTGCTTCAGGCCCATGTGCATACACCTGTAGCACTCTCTCGACCACTCTGCCATTTGAGTGGGAGAAATTTTGGCAACCCTTTACTAGGCGTCACCTCAGGCATGTGTGCATGTATTTTAGCACTATCTCGACCACTGTGGTGCACCAAGTGGGAGGAATGGCAACCCTGCAAACAGGTGTTGCTTCAGGCACATGTGCATCCTCCTGTAGCACTCTCTCGAACACTCCCTTGAGTGGGGGAATTTTGCAACCCTTTACTAGGTGTTGCTGCCTGACATGCCTTACGATGGAGCGTTCTTGGATTGCAACGAGACGCAATGTTGTCTGACATTGATACCCCTGGCTTGGCACTCACTCTGAGTTGGGGTTATCAGGTCGCTGCCTACAGCAGCGGCCAGGACTAGCCATGCAAATCGATACTCTGTTGGTATCCTCCTTCCCCAAACAGGCTGCACGTGCTAGCGACTACAAATCGTGCTCCTTCCCGATGCCAACGCCGTCTATAGGGAAGAATTGGAGCGCCTCTGGCCCCCGTACATCGGACATAGTGGGAAATGCTGGAACAAAACTTAACAGTTATTTGTCATAGGCAAAGACATTTATGTGAATAAAGACGCCCATCCCAGTTAAACCTGAGATTTATTTACTTTTAATATGAGTAATCTGGCGTCTTGGGGAAGAAACCGTGCACAGTCCCTTTTAATGAGCAGAATTACTATGCCGCCACCTGGTGTAACTCCCACAGGTGACTGATAATACAGCTCAACAAGGCTTTCCATTTCCTTAATTGAGTAAATGATAATCATCTGTCTTGGTTTAACAGTCACAATGTGACCAAGCGGTAACTATAATGTCTACCCTTTTGAACGCTTCCCAAAATTGCGTTCGTCCTTAATTTGGAGGGCAACCTGAAACCTCCACAGAATTAGCAGAAAATGCTACTGCCATAGACACATAAGGGTGATAAACCACTAATCTCACTTCCTGATTTGGGGTTGGGGTACACTGACCCCTTGTACTCCTCTCCACTGAGGAATTGGTAAGAAGCCCTGAGACCTTACTCCTCTCCACTGAGGACATACATATATAACAGAGGGGACCCTCCTGGCCAGGCTCCACACAGTTCAAACTCATATGGGCTGCCAAAGTCGGGGTAGTTCCCTCAATGAGCCGGGTAGTAACCCGACGTCCACGCTCAGTCTGCACCCTGAATACCCTCGGGAGTCGCTGACCTTACTGTCAGCGACTCTAACAAGAAGTCCGACGGCCACCGGCTCCTCACTTTACCGCGGACCGTAGCCGGTATGCCCGCGGTCTAGAGAAACCCCGCGGCCCCTATTTAAAACATATCTCTCGAGTCGCTGACCTGCCTGTCGGCGACTCGAAATAACAAGCCCAACAGCCACCTGCAGTGACCGCAGCTTGCATAACCCGCGGTCGATTAAACCCCGCGGCCCGAATTAAACCTCGGGAGTCGCGGACCGTTCTGTCCGCGACTCAACCAGCAAAACCCACCGGCCGCCTGCTACCGCACTCCCACGGTCCGAAGCCGGCATCCCCGCGGTCCACAATTTCGCCGCGAGAACCTGCGAGAAAAGATTCCTGCAACGGACAACCTGAAAAGTAAGTTTAAACTTACCTGTAGGATTTTTTCAAACTTACCGCTGGAGAACTTTGTTCCTCCCAGCCTGTCTGCGTCAATGCGACCGACGTAATGACGCGCATGCGCCCTGACGGGTCTTCTTCACGTAGTCACTCACGTGACTCCGAAGTGACTTTGACTTTGACTCGGTGGGCCGATGGGCCTGTTTCCATGCTGCATCTCTAAAATGCGAAGTCTAAAGTCATTGCCATTGTTTATAATCTCATTCTCATCTCAATCTCAATGATAATGACACACAAGTGAAAATATTTAAAGATAATTGAACACAGGACATTCTATGCTACCTTCAGTGGGCAGCAGAGGGATCAGCAGATAACATGAGTAAGGGAAGTTACAAGAATTAGCAACCTAGAGTTGCAGTAAGTTTCGGACCAAGCACACGTGTTCAGTGAAACGGTCGCCTAGGCTGTACTTGGTCTTGCTGATGTAAAGGAGTCAACATCAGGAGCACCAAAGGAGGTTAGAGGAGGTGCAACTATCTACTTTAAATGAAATACATGATACCCAAGTTTTCATTGTTCATTACCTTATTGATGTGCAGCAAAGAATAAAAGAGGAAGAAGTTTGGACTTTATTGCCTTCCATCACAGTGAGGAACGTGGGGGATCCGCTGTGGTGGATGTTTATGTTAACTTTTATGTAGTTTGGTGTCTTGTTGCTTTTTTTTAGTATGGCTGAATGGTAATTGGTACATGTGACAATAAACTGACCTTGAAACCTTCTCACAGCCCAACAACATTCCTCTGCAGGCAATGTTGAAATAGGACATGGTGGGACAATTTGACTCAAAACTCATCATGTTTCTGTCAACACCCAGAATGTGTCCCAATGGCCAAGTTAACCTTCCCGTTAGTTCATCTCTGATAGGGCTCTTTCACAGTCCAAAACCCAAAAGCATCACAACAGTTAGAAGAAGGATCTATTATAACTGTCCTACTTCCTATAAAGCAGTAGAGCTTAAATCACATTGGAAGAGGAAGAGAATAGGTTTTAATTACACAAGGATGTGAAGGTAGCTGTACTTCTACAAAGTGCTGGAGTATCTCAGCTTATCAGGCAACATCTCTTGAGAACATGGATAGGTGATGTTTCAGATGGGGAACCTTCTTGAGAATTGAAACTTCATCTATCCATGTTCTCCAGAGATGCTCCCTGACCTGCTGAATTACCCCATTACTTTGTGTCTTTTTTATAAACCAACATTAGCAGTTCCTTGTTTTTCTATTTCTACTGCACTGGAATGTTAAATGCCTTTAGTAATTGTAAACCACATTAACAAAAGCTCAAATCTTCCACTGAAAGCAAGTTCCAGTACATCTTAACCACAAGGACATTCAGAAATTCCTCACGGGCATGATAAGCAAAAATTGTGGACTTCTGCACAGCTTATCATCAGCGACTGAACTGTTGCTCTCGAAAACTGGAGTCCTTTTGGAATTCAATGGTGGGGTGCAAAGGTCACAGGTTTTGCAGGTGACATGACTTCACCTGGCGTCAGAACAGTGAACCCGATAATTTTAATGGAGGAACAGTTGCAAAAGTAAAGATAGATCTAATATAAGTAAATAAAATTAGTTAATTTAGTTTGATTCTTGAGGAGTTGCTCACATATTGCTAATGAGTTGAAATTAGATTTGGAAATTATCAGTCTCCAGCCAGGTTTCCAATGTACTGTTAATTTTGCAGGTTTTAGTTTGAGTTTAGTTTAGTTAATTGTTACGTGTACCGAGGTACAGTGAAAGGCTTTTTTGTTGCGTGCTATCCAGTCAGCTGAGACATGATCACAATCAAGCCATCCACAGTGTACACGTGCAGGATAAAGGGAATACCGTTTAGTGCAAGGTAAAGTCCAATAAATTCCGATTAAAGATTGTCCGAGGGTCTCCAATGAGGTAAATGGCAGGTCTGAACCACTCTCTAGTTGGTGACAGGATACCATTAGAACAGGGTGGAAGGTTGAGGGGCTAACTCCTGCTCCTATTTCCATTATTAGTTGAGGCCATTTCGGGTCCTTAAAGAAGTTCAAATCATCAT
Organism: Malacoraja senta; assembly: GCA_038087875.1. Classification (NCBI taxonomy): domain Eukaryota; kingdom Metazoa; phylum Chordata; class Chondrichthyes; order Rajiformes; family Rajidae; genus Malacoraja; species Malacoraja senta. The sequence continues at coordinate 52,243,569 of CM075982.1, forward strand.
ACCCCTGAATATTAGAACTCCCCAACAGTATATAATACACCAGAAGACCTTTCAGACCCTGTGTCTGTGTTAATTTCTTGTCAGAACAACACAAAACTAATCCCACTGACTTTAACAATAAACAGGCCTATTCCTTGGCTTCAGTGTTAAAAAAAAAACCATTTAAATAAACATTAGGATCTCAAGGATGAGTTATCTTTTCAGTAGTCAGATTTGTGGAAAGAAATGTCTATCAGAACTAAAATTGAAGATTAAGAGAAATAAATTTGTGTTCTGAAAGGTTTAAGGCCCTTTCACATTAGATATTATCCTTAGGTTTCAGGACTTGGGAACTTTCTGCAAAACGACTCAATCATTAATTGCTTATGCAGATCTGCTTAATGTCCAATAGCCACAGAAGGGCGCACAACAAAGTGAAGTTAACTTGGCAATCCTGAATTAGGCTTTAACAAAAAACTTCCTTTTCACTTCCAGTTCAAAAATATTACAACATCTGCATTTTCAATACTTCTCCCCTCAAAATTAAAGTGACAATTACATCTACAGTACGTAGTAATATTTGATATCAGATTGCATCAAGTGTTTTGGATAGACCAAATAATTTCTCACTTTCTTATTTATTGTGCCAGGAACTTCGATAACCTCATCCCCCAACATTTCCAAAATAAGTCACACACAGCACGATGAGATTTGAAACAAGGCAATTCGAAGAATCCTTTAAAATACTCTTTATATTCTCATAAAGATATGTCCAGCTTTGCACCTTATTTATTTTTGTGCCCATTTCTTTCCATTTTTAGACACCCACAATTAAACTGTTACTGCAAGCATTTGTTATTCAGCGCATTCACACATAACTCTCAACCATAGCTAGATGGGAATATCTCACCATTCAACCCTACAACAATTTCACATTGCTGCAGATTGTTAATAATTTGATTAGAATGTATTGCTATATAAATTGATCCAAAATCAGCAATAGAATTAAAGGCTTTTCTCACTGAAAGCTTTGTTAGAATTTTTTTACGTTACATCATAAATAAATCCTGACCACTCATTCAAGGAATAAATCAGCCATGAAATGCCCATGCAAAGTGAGAGCAAGACCAAAGAAATATTGTCAGCATAGCTTATTCAGGTATCCTTGAATTCATCTTGTCTCAAGAGCAACATTCATGCCACTTTTACAGAAAGCCACGGGTTTATATCATATTCCGGTCCATTATGAAGTCAGAAGCTTCATTGTGGTGCTGAATTTTCCAGATGTTATCTTTTGGAGGAAAAGTTAGAGGCGATGTCTGCTAAAGAGGAGATGTACATATTCTTGGCAAAGAAGAAGGATGAAAACGTTCTCCCAGTCTTTCTGTTGATATTGCCTCTCAGCTAACTGATTTAACTCATTTGCTGTTTATATAAAATGTATATATGCAACATGGCCAATGGATACTGACTGCCCTCAAAACACTTCCATTGACGGCCCCAAGTTCCCCAGTCATCATGTCTTTCTTAATTTTTGGTTATTGAGCTCTACTCAATAACCAAAAATCTGTTGCCTTCTTTTGCTCTGGTATTTTATGTAATTCATATGTTTAAGCGATAATGTTTTATTATTAATGTTTAATTTTTTATGTGTCATTCCTAACTGTCACTGTATGTCATGTTGTCACTTGCGGGTGGAGCACCAAGGCAAATTCCTTGTATGTGAATACTTGGCCAATAAACTTATTCATTCATGGTAAAAGCAGGTGAGAAATACTCATTAAGGACCTTGCTCAATTCCTGCGGATCAAAACAGAGTTGGCCACTTTGTTTTCTGAGGGGCTCCATTCTCTCTCTGGTTGCCCCTTTTCCTTTAATATACTTATACAATCACTTAAAACTATCCTAATATGTTCTGCTAGTTATCTCCTGCCTCCTTTTCGCCCTCCTAAATTCCTTCTTAAGTATGCTCCTCAGTTCCTAAACCAACTCCAGAGATGCACTTGATCCCAGCTGCCCATACCTGCCCCATGCTTCCTTCTCAGTTTTGACTGGACCCATAATTTCTCTTGTCATCCAAGCATCCTTATGCCCACCTGCTTTGCCTTTCATTTCAAAAGGAACATGCAGGTCCTCGACTCTTGTCAGCACACTTTAAAAAATAATCCACTTTCTGGACGTCCCTTTTCCGTCAAACAACCTGCTACAATCAACTTGAGTAAGTTCCTATCTAACACATACAACCCAGAACAGTACAGCATAAGAACAGGCCTTTCCACAAACAACATCAATGCCGAACATGATGCTAAGACCATCTCTTATCTCTGTATATTAGCCAAAAGCCACTTAAATGCCACTATCTGCTTCAACCACAACCACCTCCCCCTGCCCCCTTTCCAGGCATTCACCACCCTCTGTGTAAAAAGAAAATTGCCCTGCACATCTCTTTTAAACTTTGCCCCTCTCACTTTAAAGCTATGCCCTTCAGTATTTGATTTTTCCATTCGGGGAAAAAGGTTCTGACTGTCTACCCTATCTATGCCTCTCATAATTTAACAGTGTGCTCCTGTTTCCTCCCTAATCCCAGACATGTGGATTAGTAGGTTAATTGGCCTCTGTAAATTGCCCCCAATGTGAAGGGAGTAGAAAGTGGGATAACATAGATCTAGTATGATCTATGGTTAGCCTGAATATTGTCCTTCCACCACAACCCTCTGTTTTCTACCAGTAAGCCAGTACTGAATCCATACGATCAAGTCACTGTTAACTCCAAGAATCTTCTGGATCAGTCTACCATGTGAATTAATCAAATGTCTTATTAAAATCCATGTGGCAACATTCACTGCCCAAATCTTATCAATCACCTTTGTCACCTCAAAAACTCGATCAAGTTAGTGAGGCAACACCTGCCATATAAAAAGCCATGATGACTGCCCCTAATTAACCCATTCTCTTCCAAATGGCAGTAAATCCTGTCCCAAAGAATTCTCTCCAACAGCTTCTCTACATAGACTTGAGGCTCACCAGCCTATACTTCCCTGGTTTCTTTCTACTTCCCTTCTTAAATAAAGGAGATTAGGTACTCTCCAATCCTCCAGGACCTCGCCTGTGGCTAGAGAAAATGCAAAGCTCTTTGCTGAGGCTCCCACAATCTCCTCTCAATAACCTGGGATAAATTCCTTCTGAGGTATTTCTGCTAATGTAGGGTCTTTGAATTGAAACGGGCTGTCCCACTTGGGCGACCTAATTGGCGAGTTTAGAAGAGTTTGGAAAAAATGACATGTTGAAGACCTCCATCGACTATGTAGAAGACCTCCTTCGACCTCCTTCGATTATGTTGCAGACCAGCTTCGACTAGCTACAACTAACTTCGGGAAAATTGGACACCGAATAGTGGAGAGTGAAGACGACCTCCTTCGATCCCCTTCGACCTCCCTTCGACTATGATGAAGACTATCTATGACTACCTTCGACTACCTTTGACTACCCTCGATTACCTATGACTAACATGCTGACCTACTACGACTAAACCTACGAGTAAAAAAAGTATCGATTTTTTCCATGGCGACCTTTTTTTTACTCACGGGCATTTTTTAACATATTGAAAAAAACGGCGCGACCTAGCTGAGGCCTCGAGTACGCGGAAACCACTCTCGACCATGAAGGAGAGTTACGAAGACCTCCCACGACCTCATGTCGACCATGCTGCGAGTATGAGTCGAGGGCAAACTCGCCAGAACTCGCGGAATAGGTCGCCCAAGTGGGACAGGCCCTTAACTCTGTATGTCCCTTCCACAGATGTGACCTGTTGAGTATTTTCTGTTTTTATTTTAAATTTCCAGCATCTGTTTTTTTTTATCCACTGTCATTTTTCTTCGCTAAAGTATCTTGAAGTACATTTTGCTATGTTAAAGCTATAAGTTTCTATTTAACCATGCCCCAAACAAATTACTGCAGTTCCACAGGTGCCTATATGGCACTATAGCATTATACCATTTACCATTATAATGATTGAAAAATAATCTGGTTACTAATTGGAATTAGTAATTTAAGGTTGGGCAACATTTTGGAAACATAATTTATGCTTAAAGTACAACAGGTCATGGCCTATAAGATCATACTTTCTGCCACTAGATGTCACTTACTTATGCTGTTAAAAATATTGTGGAGAACTTTTAAAGATTTCTAAGACGATTGATAGATATTTCATCCATTTTTTTTCAAGAAAATGGATTATGACAGATTTCCCCTTTCAGGCCAATTCAGTCATTTACATGGTTGTTATTGTTAAAAAGTTATTTTTTACTTCCAGATTATTAACTGAACCCCAACCACACTTTCTTCTAAATCTCAAACTACCTACCATATTTATATTCCTCACGCTGATCTCACTGTTCTCGCTGTCCAAAACATCCTGGATCCTGTCTCTAGGGAGGCAACGTACCATTCCAGAGTCCCATTTGTGGTCACAGAATCTTTGAATCTGTCTTCTTAATCAACAAGTCTCCCATCACAAATGATCCGTCTCCCCCCACCCTTTCACACTGATGCAACAGACCAAACAGTTGCCGCTGCTCTGTTCAGAACAGTCAAGCTCCTCAACAGTATCCAAGGGTGTATTCCTGTTTTCAAGGGGAATGGCCCAGGGGATTCTTGCACACTCTATCTTTTCCCTATCCTTTCATCTACTTTCTGCCTGCAGTTTCAGTTTAGTTTATTGTCACATGCACCGAGGTACAGTGAAACGCACCTTAGGTGTGACCACTCTCACTATACCAATAAAATAATGTCGTTTTGAAGCTTGTCATCATTTAAGGGTAGTGTATTTTCAGGGTATCATTATTAATTTAGTGATTAATTTCAAAGTTGTATGGAGGATCATAAACTGGAGGTCCTCCCTTGGGAGGAACAGTTATTTTGCCTCAAGTTCACGTGCCAGACTAATATGGAACCATGACAAAATAAACAAAACGTCTATCGGTATCCAGTGGAAATTCAGAGCATTAAGAATAAATGAAAGAACATGTGTGCTGGTGCAAACACTTGTCCTACAAATAATTTCAATTTTTTTGTTTATAATCAGTATATAGTTTTGACAAAAAGGGCATTGTAAGTTCCCCGTGGAATAGAACATCACCCAATTGATCAACTGATATTTTCTCGTGATACACCAGACACCAGATACTGAAATAGTTAATGGTGGTACCAGATGCTGGCTTTTAAAAAGTAGATGGCCAAACCATCTGCAAATTCTTAGTAATGATTTGAGAGAGTCTGCTTGTGATACTGTTTTATTTCCTCAGCAATCTGGTATGGGAGGAGAGAAAGGATCCACATTCTGGACGAAAATGGCCTTGTTGCAGTATACATCTGCTCCACGGCTATTCATGTTATATTTGCACATAAATGGGAAATGTTTGTTTTAATGAGCATTATGGTATGTGGCACTGCATCAGTTGCTTCAGAACTCTCAATTTTGTCTGCTCGTTAGTGTTTTCTCACATGGCATATGTGGTCTGTTTCAATAAAATCACTGTTCCTTGAAATCGGGCTATACCAATGCATATTTATGTTGCATTATGCATCGTAACTTGTGACATCTGCCAACATTATAATCATTTGAAGACTTCCCCCGTACCATTTGCATAGTACCATTTGTTTGTTTTGACAGATGATTTATGTTTGGCCCTCTTGCTTAATGTGTGTCAGTGCAAACCCAGAATCAGGCATAGACTAAAGCGTGTGCGCTGTGTATTTCATTTATAAGAGGCAGTAATGGGATAATTAACTAGGCAGGAAAAATAATTAGTCACCACCATTAATTATCCTGGGACAAGTATCTTATAATTTGTTGAGAGTTTAATATGATGGTTTGATTATTGACTGGATCATGTGAACAGAACAGTGTTTTTTTTTAAAGTTACGTTTTTTTTAAGGTAAGAAAATGCCAGCCCGGACTAACTACGACGACAGAAAAAGCTTGGATATATTGTAAAATCCAGAGTATGCACAAACCTTGGGAATGCACAGTTGTGTATTCCTGTAGACCAGCCCCTAGCAAACATGATTGTCTGTTGCCAAACGTTCAGTGAAGGATCTTGTAAACAATATATATAATCATTTAAGTTCAATAAGGCATGGACATAACTACAGCCTTATATCTCTGAGTTGTAGGAAATTCTACATGGTTCACATTACAATAAATGAATGAGGTAATTCTGTCATTGTCAGAGTGATAATTGCCCCATAGTTCTCTTTGAGAGGAGCATTTCATCAAATTGCAGCCATGTCTGATGGAAACTAGTGGCCATTGTAGAGCTAGGATAAAATTCATAGACCTATGAGATCAAGCATAAAATTCGTGGGTATTTCAGAACAAGCATATTGTGGGTTCATTTGACTTACACATCAAATTCTACTTTATCAAACCAATACCAGTTTTATTTCAAACGATTTGCCCCAAAAGCTATATAGAACATAAAACATGGAACAGTACAGCACCGGAAGGGGCCCTTTGGGCCACAATGTTTGTGCTGAGCATGATGGCAAGTTAAACTGATTTCATCTGCCTGCACATGATACATATACTCCATTTCCTGCACTTTCATGTGCCTATCCAAAAGCCTCTATTGCCACTATTGTAAGTGCCTCCACCAGCACCCTTGGCAGTGCATTCCAGGCCCCCACCATCATCTGTGTGAAAAAACTTGCCCCGTACATCTCAATTAAACTTTCCCACTCTCACCTTATAGCTACACCATCTAGTGCTGGACATTTCCACCATGGGAGAATGGTTCTGACTATCTACACCTATCTATGTCTCTCATGATTGTTTCTACTTCTATCAAGTCTCCCCTCAACCTCTGACATTCCAGAGAAACCAATCTCAGTCTATCCGACCTCTCCCTGTAGCTGAAACCCTCTAATCCAGGCAGCTTTCTGCACCTTCTCCAAAGCCTTCACATCTTTCCTGTAATGCAGTGACCAGACCTGCATGCAATACTCTAAATGCAGCACAATGAAAGTTCTATGGAGCTGTATCATGCCTTCCTGACTCTTGTACTCTTGTGCACCTAACAATGGAGGCAAGCATAGCATATATCTTGGATGTGTAGGAAAGAACTGCAGATGCTGGTTTAAATCGAAGGTAGGCACAAAATGCTGGAGTAACTCAGCGGGACAGGCAGCATCTCTGGAGAGAAGGAATGGGTGATATTTTGGGTCAAGACCCTTCTTCAGACTGATGTCAGGGGAATGGGCGGGACACAGATAGAATGTAGTCGGACACAATAAAGGGCCTGTCCCACTTGGCGATTTTTTCAGCAACTGCCGACATCATTGACTGAAAAACGGTCACCGAACAATTTGCAGCCTGATGCGGCGTGACTTTTTTTTGTCGCCACTGGATTTTGAAATGTTCAAAATCTTTTGGCGACACTGATATGACACCGGCAGTCGCCGAAAAAATTGCTAAGTGGGACAGGCCCTTAAGTGATGGGAGAACTGGGAAGGGGGAGGGGATGGAGAGAGAGGGAAAGTAAAGGCTATATGAAGTTAGAGGTCAGTGTTCATACCACTGGGGTGTAATCTACCCAAGTAAAATATGTGCTGTTCCTTCAATTTGCACTGGGCCTCACTCTGGCATTAGAGGAGGCCCAGGACAGAAAGGTCAGATTGGAAATGAGAGGGGCAGTTATTGTGCTGAGCAACCGGGAGATCGGGTAGATTAAGGCGGACTGAGCAGAGGTGTTCAGCGAAACGATCGCCGAGCCTGCGCTTGGTCTCGCCGATGTACAGAAGTTGACACCTGGAACAATGGATACAGTAGATGAGGTTGGAGAAGGTGCAAGTGAACCTCTGCCTCACCTGAAAAGACCGTTGGGGTCCTTGGATGGAGTCGAGGGGGCAGGTAAAGGGGCAGGTGTTGCATCTCCTGCGGTTGCAGGGGAAAGTACCTGGGGAGGGGGTGGTTTGGGTGGGAAGGGACGAGTTGACCAGGGAGTTGCGGAGGGAACGTTCTCTGCGGAAAGCAGAAAGGGGTGGAGATGGGAAGATGTGGCCAGTAGTGGGATCCCGTTGGAGGTGGCGCAAAAGGTTGGAGGATTATATGCTGTATGCGACAGTTGATGGGGTGGAAGGTGAGGACAAGGGGGACTGTGCTTGTTATGAATGGGGAGAGGGGGAGCAAGAGCGGAGCTGCGGGATATCGCGGAGACCCTAGTGAGAGCCTCATCTATAATGGAAGATTTAGAGTCGGAGGGAAGGAGGAATCACACAGGGGGAGCAGTGAGAGAGGATGTTGCTGAACTCTCGTCGGAGAGAGGAGAACTTCTTCATAGACATACCTTGAGGAGATCTTTTAGTGTTGGAGGGAAGGACGAATCATGCATATGAACCTGGACACCAAAATCCCTCTGCACATCAATGCTATTAAGGGTCTTGCCGTCTTGCTTGAGGAAACCTTCATGGACACATTTTGACAAATTCCACCCTTGACACAATGGCACTCGTAGTCTATATTCTCTACAATGATAACCATTTTAGATAACCTTGAAATCTCCCAGCATATTTGTTCTTCTAATTTTGGTTTTCTATTTCGGAGCCTAGAGTACAATCCCAACAAGGTGATCATGCACTTTTCACTTCTCAGCTCCACCTACATGTCCTCATTGAACAAACCATCAGTAATGTCACCGCTGACTACATGCATGACATTCTCTTTAATCAATAAAGCAACACCCCTACCTCCTTTACCTACTTTCCGGAGATCTGCCTTAAAAATTCACCTCTTAAGCATATGGACATCTTCTCAAATAACACTTAATATGGCTCAGTGTGAAATTATGTTTGAGCATTTGGGATATTTTACTATGATAAGTGGTAGATTGAGAAGGGATGGTTTGCATATAAATAGAGGCGGCTTTCATTAAGACATAGTTTATCATCTTGTTGGTGTTGTGGGTTATATTGGGGAATTAATTAGATTGTTGTTGAAGTAAGTTTTCTCTGTACCTCAGTCGACATGACAATAAACTAAACTAAAACTAATCTCTCTGGAATAATAATGCACATCAGCGCTTAGAAGGGGGGATTAATTATCTCTAATGTCCAATACGAAACCTATTGGGGATATGAGATATAATAATAATAATAATAATGGATTTTATTTACGGGCGCCTTATACCGAGGTCTCAAGGACACCATACAGAGATTTATAGAAAACATATAATCAGAATTTAAAAAAAAAATAGGTTATAAAGAACAATACATAAATCAGGGACAGAATTCCTTCCAAAAACACAAAATGTCACAAGGAAGACATTAACCTCTTAACATCAACACCTCTGGCAGACAAGGCTTGCTTAAGAGTAAAGTCATTGCCTAGTTGTTCAACTTTGGTTCTCACTCATTCTCAGATTTGCTTCATGCAGTGTGTAGGATTTTTGCTTGACTCACATTACAACTTTTGCATCATGTGAATGTGAATAAACCACATGCCAAAATGAAATGATTAGCCTCATTAGGACTAATTACAAACTTATTGCTGTTTAAGTAATTTTGCCTTCAGTTTCATGTTGTGCCTTGCTTCTGTTTAAAATTTCCCTTGCAAATAATTGTTACTATTAATTTAATCCTGAATGTACCTACTGTGATATTTAATGAAGAGTAGACAGGAGAGTAAAAGCATCTCAGATGTTCTGTACAGTAACATGAAAAATGCCGTTAGCCCCGTTGAATTATATTTCATTTATGACATGCGTAAGAGTACAATTTTTGAATCACTAGGGACTTGATGTGCAAATGGTCACTGCTTACTTCGATGAAAGCCAAAGATATTTCCAATTGACTAAATCAATAAAATGCAGAACTGAAGTTCACATATATTTTTTAATCACGATGTATTTGATTCACTTGTTGGTTTTCATAGTACAGTTCATCTGGTTCATGATCCAATGTATTTCACAACAAAAATATAACTCCATGAATTATTGTTTTACAATAACTTTGGGCAAGTAGTTTGCTTCTGTTGGTGTGGGGCTATCTTGGGTAATATCCATAAACTAAACTTTTTGTTTTATTTTCTTCATTTGTTGCTATGATCTAGCAGATGTAATTCTGTTGTGCGTCATTTACTTTTGATTATGTGTCAACACATAAAGATGTTGAGTCCAGAGATTCGTATAATTTGATTAAATACAATGTTGTAGCCATTCAGATTTTGCTCCAGATGTTTTCAATGAAAGGTTTTTCAAAATATTTTTATCACTTGGGAATTTCGCATCTGATTCTCCAAATCTGTTTGAAATATAGCTGCTTTTTTTAACCAGGAATTTCACAAGGTCATCTGTGACCATGCACAGCCTTTGGGTTTTATTCAATTGGTCGCTGTTTACTTCCTCTATCATACTAAAAGTTAACATCACTTCATCAGTCTCTTGATTTCCAAATGTGCTGCTATAGTTGATGGAGGCACAATTGGTGGCTGAGAACTTGTAAATGATTCTGTATAGTCCCAATTGTTACAGGTCTGATTAGTATCATTGCTTACTTTGTGTTCCATATTGTGACCTTGTCATATAGTCATCTGGTCAATGAGCACGCAAACAGGCCCTGTGTTCCAACTTGACCAAGATCCCCCATCTAAGTTTAGTCCCATTTTACCATGTTAGGCCCATATTCCTCCAACTCTTCCTTTTCCATGTACCTTTCCAAATGTCTTTTAAATGTTATTATTGTATCTGCTTCAACTACTTAATATAACAGCGTGTTCCATATATATACAGTACGCACCACACTGTATGAAAAAGTTGCCTTCGGAATCCTATTAGTCTTCAGACTTCAGACTTTAGTGTTACAGCGTGGGAACAGGCCCTTCAGCCCATCAAGTCAGTGCCAACCAACAATCACATGGTACACTAACCATATCCTACACACAAGGGACAATTTACAATTTTACAGAAGCAAATGAACCTACAAATCTGTACGTTTTTGGAGTGTGAGAGGAAACTGGAGCACCCTGAGCACCCGGAGAAACTGGAGCACCCGGAGAAAACCCATGCTACCACAGGAGTACTTACAAACTCCGTAGAGACAGCACCTGTAGTCAGGATGGAACTTGGTTCTCTGGCGTTGTAAGGCAGCAACTCTACTGTTTTGCCACTGTGCCGCCCATTATTAAATCTTTCCCCTCTAACCTTAAACCTATGCCCTCTAGGACTTGACTCCCTTACCCTGGGAAAAAAGACTCTGCATGCACCCCATCTCTTCCACATGATTTTACACCCCTTTATAGGATCACTCCTGCTGTAGACTCCAGCCTTCAGCTCGGCCACCGCCTGGGCTCCAGTGCAGCCCCGACTTAATCTCCAGACTCCAGCTGTCAGCTTGGCCGCTGCCTGGGCTCCAGTGCAGGCCCCGACTTCATCTCCGGGCTCATCCCTGACCCCGCACCCAGGCTCGTCCTTGGTTCCAGATGCGGCTTCTTTCTCGGCCCTGGTCATGGCCCCATCCCAAGCCCCGGTCTCGGCCCAGACTCCAGCTCCAGCACCAGGCTCAGCTCCAGCCAGGGTCTGCGGCACCACCCTACCCATTAGGTATGGGCGTCGGGCGCCGCCAGCCGCCGCCAGTCCTCGTTCATGGCGATCGCTGGCTTGCCCCTCCCTCCCAGAGTGTCCCGTCCTGCCTTGTGAGTGCATTGTGACGTCACTCTGTTTTTTTTTTTCTAGAAATGGGTGGGTTTTTGGGCTGTTTTTAAAACTTTAAACGATTAATAACCGGAAATATAGGTGCGAATGCGACGGGAAGATGTTTATCGCCTCGACGGGAAAAATGTGAGTAGGATGTATGAAAATGGGAAGGCTGTGGCCTAGCATTTGGAAGAAGATAGGAATTAACCAGATTGACAGACAAACAAGACGAAGACTTTTAGTTATATAGAGATTGTTGTCTTAGTAAAAGTACTGCAAATTCCATGCTGAGCTCCATTTGGTTATAATTGCACATGAACTAAAATCAATGTTATTTTCACCAGCATCCTGAAAAACACTATTGTTTTCTAAAAATTTTCTTAGGAGCAGACTTGAAAATAAGACCAACCCATACTCTTTGACATGCAAAACAATAATATGAGCAATTGTTTGACTGTGGCAGGGTGCTTCACTTATATCATACGTTGATTTTACCATATTATTAGGTACAAAACGAAAACACGTTTTATAATTATATCTTTTTTTCAATTAAAAAAACCCAATGAATTGGGCAGAAATTAAGTGTAGGTTAATTACTTAAAATACCAGGCATTATTTTTGACAGTTGTTTACAGTTAATTGGAAAAAACATTTTCCTAATGTTATGCTTTCACATATAATTTTAATTGGCATGTTATATTAATTTACACATTTGGTATTATGAATTTATATCCAGGGAATCCAGGAATTTATATCATATATCTTGTATCCAAAAGAGTTTCTGGAGTATAAACTTACAGATGTTTTGGGTGTAAATGACTGTTTCGTGTGTAAAATACATACAGCACCACTGTATATAATGAGGGTGCTTTTACTCCAATGCGGGATATCTTGCATATAGACACAGAATGCCGGAGTAACTCAGCGGGACAGGCAGCATTTCTGGAGAGAAGGAATGGGTGACGTTTCGGGTCGAGACCCTTCTTCTGCTGGATATCTTGTGTTTATTAATCACACATTTTTTTAAGTAGAAGCATCTTAACCGTATTCTCTTATTTTTTTGTGTCCTTTCTAATTTAATACTGCTTTGATCGTGTACTATAGTAATGTTGTGGCCAAAATGTGATTACTGCTTGCATCAATGATCTAACAATAATGGTATGTTGTATAAAGATCCAGTAGATTGTCTAAAGTTTATTGTTCCCCTCGAAGGCGTCTGAAAGATTCCAGTAGCAAAGTTCTAGAATATCTACCACCACTGCTTCAGGCTGGGATATCAAAATCGGGTAGAATTTGTAATTTTTCCCTCAACTCTTGACAGAGGTCAAGAATTATTTCATACCATATAGAATTAATCATACATTTTACAGGACATAAGGAGGCAATTTGGGTTTTGAGCTTGTGTTGAATTAACTCTTCAAACACCTTTTGTCAAACCACTTCGACATAATTTGTTTTTAAATTGTTGTCCAATTTATCTTTGGAAGATGTTTTTTTTTTTGCCTTGTGGTAAAGCATTCTGTTGTGCAGCAATGGTTTCTCCAGAATGCTCAATTTGGGATTCATTTGGACATGAACTTGTAGCTTTTTAATAACTGATTTTACAAACAGTAGCAAGGAATTATCACTTTGATCTCAGAACCTTCCATAACTTTGGTCATCATATTAAATCATTTAATTTATATTAAATTAGCCATCAAAACTTCATTGTGTGCTACAAATAGGACAAAATGTGCAATTGATGATCATATAAGCACGCAGGAACATTTTGACTCTTCCTATCCTTCATTTTCTGCCTCAACTGTTAACTGGTAGGAGGTTATGACTATTCTTTGATGTTATGTCAACAACATATCTAGTGATATGTATGGCCTGATTAAAACAAATAATATTTAAAGTTAGCATCTGAGATGTGGTGGGTGGGATAGAGAAGTTGGGGTCATGCAGGGATTTACCTTTGGATTTGGTGGTGCTAAATGTATGATGTAATTGTGGTCGTGTAATATAGTTCCACGAACTCCAATGGAATTACAGGTGTTCAGTTTAGTTTAGAGATACAGGGTGGAAACGAGCCCTTCGGCCCACTGAAGTACGCACTGACCAACGATTCGCTCACATTAATGCTACCGTACACACACTAGGGACAATTTTTTACATATATACCAAGCCAATTAGCATACAAACGTGTCCGTCTTTGGAGTATGGGAGGAAACTGAAGTTCTCGGAAAACCCAAGTACAAACTCCATACAAACAGCACTGGTAGTCAGGATCGAACCCGGGTCACTGGTGCAGTAAGGACTACTAAGCCACCATGCTGCCCAATTATACCATATTTTATTAAATTAATGTTTTTTATTATTTATTTTATTATTGTTATTGTATCATATTTGTGGCACTAATTATGCACATTAAATTTGGATTGGTAAAGTGGTTCTTCATACTCTTCATGAGCAAATGGATCTAATTAGAAATGTTCATTTCAGAAACAGATTTTGACCATATTTAACATTCCAATGTGAAAGTGAAACCTTGAACATGTGTTACACGTGGCAAATCCACAAATAATGCAAAATTACAGAAAAAGGTGATTTCTAACTGGCTGGCATGTAGTTATGAAATTTCAGTAAAAATTTACGTTCAGTATGGTTAAAGTATTTCAACCCCTCCTGAAATGTGAATAGAGTTGGTTAGATGCCCATTGTAGCAGTTCAGTGGAAAAGCACTTAGTGGGAGTTACCCTGACCAGCAGTAAATCCTGTCTTTATTCAGCTGGAACGAAACGGGGAACATGATCCAAGTGTAACTCTACACTTCACTGCATACTGCCAGGTTGGGCTGGGTGAGTTTGTTGACCTCAAGTGCTTCATACTCTTCTTTAGTTTTGAATCTTTGACTTCAAGTACACATCCATTTTGTGTTTTGAAGCAAAATAATTACAGGTGCTGGAAATCTGAAATAAAAAAGAGAAAAGCTGGAAAATCACACCATCGACTTTCAGGGGAACCTGGGATGACATATTGGTGGAGCAATAAGTACGTTGCCTCACAACCCATGTTCACTCTTAGACTTGGCCTGTCTCACGAGTCTGCGGTCATTGGCGGTGATACAGGAAGTATCTACCGCTCGTGGACCGCCAGAAACCACGGGTTCGGTCAAACGACCACTGCCGGGGCCGTGCGCCGTTTGTCCCAACACCGCACGGTGCTAAAAAAAAGTCAGCACTGTCCAAAAATAATTTCTTACCGCACAGCCGCCACCAGTGAGGCACGAGTGCGGCACGGTCACCGCCACGAGCGCCGTGAGTCGAACTCTCACTGCCACAGCCACCGCCAGTGAGGCACGTGTGCGGCACGGCCGCCGCCACAGCCCCGCGATCCGAAAGACGTCATCGCGTAGCGCGTTGCGTTGCACGATGACGTCATCGCGTAGCGCGTCGCGTTGCGCGATGACCTAATCACCCGACGCCGCAAGCTCGTGGAACCGGCCGTACGGAGATCACTCGGCCCCCGCGCAGCATCCGTGCGGCGCTCTCGCGGTTGACGTGCGGTCCCCTCTTGCGGCGACGCCGCGCTTCACCGCCAATGACCGCAACACTGTGAGACAGAGCCTTTAGGTAATGACCATGTGGAGACATAAGGAACTGCAGATGCTAGAATTTTGAGCAAAACCACAAAGTGCTGGAGGAACATGAGTCAGGCTGAATATATACAGGGGGTAAATTGCCATTTACCAGAATGGATTTGTCTGGGAATGTCCAAACTTTTCAGTATATAATAATTTAAGACTTAGGTGAAATTAGAGTTTACGTCAAAATAAAGTTTTTCATTCATTGGGTTTTGGGAAACTAGAATGAAAATTGAAAAAGAAAGTGCTGGGAATCGAAAATAAAAAACTAAAACCAAAACTATAAGTGTGCAATATTCATATTTCAAAGCATGTATAAATAAACGGAATTTCTGTAACATGAGGGAAAGTTATGGACTGCACCTATAAGGTAAATTATTTATCTTCCCCCCACCCCCACTATAGGTGTAAGATGGATTGAAAAAATACATTTCTGTTTTACATTAGAATAGATAAGAACATAAGTAGTTCTTTATTTCATAATAGTACCTTTCACTTAGTGGAATTGGGCTAGAGGAATAATAGTTCAGAAAAGCTCAAACGTGCAATGGAGGATCAGAACAAATAGGAGCTATGTAGAATACTATTAGATTCATAGTCATAGAGTGTGGAAACAGGCCCTTCAGCCTAACCTGCCGACACCGGCCAACATGTCCCAGCTACACTAGTCCTACCTGCCTGCGTTTGGTCCATATCCCTCCAAATCTGTCCCATCCATGTACCCGTCTGACTGTTTCTTAAACGTTGGGATAGTCCCAACCTCAACTACCTCCTCTGGCAGCTTGTTCCATACACCCACCACCCTTTATGTGAAAAAGTTACCCCTCAGATTCCTATTAAATGTTTTCCCCTTCACCTTAAACCTATGTCCTCTGGTCCTCGATTCGCCTGCTCTGGGCAAGAGCCTGCTCTGCATCTAGCCGATCTATTCCTCTCATGATTTTATACACCTCTATAAGATCACCCCTCATCCTCTTGTGCCCCAGGGAATAGAATCCCAGCCTAAACCTCACCCTATAGCTCAGACCCTCTAGTCCTTGCAACATCCTCGTAAATCTTCTCTCTACCCTTTCCAGCATGACAACATCTTTCCTATAACATGGTTCTGGGAACCCATACTCAGGGAAGAAATACAAGTGGCAAAAACCTGTCAGAGGGAAGAATAAAAAGTTAGAAGGACAGATGGACCTTGATTCAGACCAGAACATTTAATGAAATAAGGATCACTGAAGTGCAAATGATACTGAAGTAACACCCACAGTAAAATTACAGATATACATTTGTACAAGATATTGCTGAGGCCGCATTTGGAGTACTGCGTTCAGTGTTGGTCACCCTGCTAAAAAAATTGATCTGGAAAGAGCAGAGAAACTTTACAAGATGTTGCCAGGATTAGAGGATGAGAGGGATCAGGAAAGTTTGGGCAGGCTAGGACTTTAATCCTTGGAGCGTAGGGATGATTTTATAGAGGTCTATAAAAGGAGGAGGGGGAATAGTTAGGGTGAATGCACAGAGTCTTTTACACAAGGTGGTGGAATCAAGAAACAGAGGACATAGGTTTTTAATCACAATCACAATCACAATCACAATCATACTTTATTAGTTTTGCATATGTTTTGTAACTTACGAGGAATTTCATTTGCCAAGTCAGCCATGCAAATAAAAAGCAACGGAACACACAAAATACATTTTAACATAAACATCCACCACAATGACCTCCACATTCCTCACTGTGATGGAAGGCGAAAAAAAGTTCAAATCTCTTCCCTTTGCTCTCCCGTGGTCGGGGGCTTTGAGCTTTCCGTTGATGGGACGATCATGACTCCCGTGGCTGGAGGTTGGCCCCTCCGCATCGGGGCGATCGGCTCCTGCATCGGGGGGATGTCAGCTCCCCCGCGCCGGCGATCGGACCCCGTGTCGGGGCTGGTCGAGCCTCTGTGTCTGTGGAACTCCCGACTAACCTCTCCGGAGACTGCGAGCCCTTGATGGTAAGTCCGCAGGCTGCGGTTGGAGCGATCCCAGGCAAGGGATAGGCTCCGATGTTAAGTCCACGCCCCGCGGTGGGGCAGAAAGTCAGTCCGAGGAGGCCTCCAGCTCCATCGAAGGTAGGCCGCAGATCGGTCGGAGATGCGTCCCGAAAATTAATCGCATCTCTGGCAAGGTAAGAAACTGAAAAACAAGTTTCCCCCGACCTCCTCACCCCACCCCCCCCCCCCCCCCCACCCCACACATAAAACAAACCGGAGAACATTTACACAGACTTTTAACACACACTAAAAATAAAAGAAATGATGAAAAAACAGACAGACTGTTGGCGGGGCTACCAGTCATGCGGCACTCCTGGTGGTTTGAGAGGGTCAAGATTTAATAGGAACCTGAGGAGCAAATGTTTAACTCAGAGGGTGGTGGTTAATGGGACAAGCTGCCAGAGAAGGTAGTTGAGATAGGTACTATAAGAGCATTTAAGACAGTTAGACAGGTACATGGATAAGAGAGGTTTAGAGGGATATGGGCCACACACAGGCAAATGAGACTAGCTTACATAGGGCATCTTGGTCAGCATGAATCTGTTGGGCCAAAACGCCTGTTTCCATGATGACTATGACTCTCCAAGCATAGAAAATAAAAGGTTTTGCAGTTGGTGATTTTTCATTGAAGATGTTGATGCAGATTTTGAGCCAGAGGGAATTCCTCCCTTCTCTTCACTCAAACTGGGTAATATCTCATTTTGGAGATCATCCTTTAAAGAAATTATGTGGAATACCCAAATATTTTTTGCACAGAACATAAAATCAAAACACATGAAAGGCTTTTATTGCTGGATGCACAGACACATTTTCCAATCACTGGACATAATTTGAAAGATGGATATTCCTTGACCCACACAGTGGGAAATCCAGTTGATATGACTACACTTGGAAACTTGGATGGATATGACATGCGAGTTGCTCTACCATTTTCAAATGGATACCCACTGGAACTATTATGATTTTTTTTGCACACAATGCATTAGAATTGCAGCTTAAACTTAATTCAGTTTTAATCATCCTCATTCCTCAGAGCACATTGTAGCTGTTGTGTGAAAAAGACTAATAATTCTTTAACTATTTCTTTAACTTTGCAACGCGAGAGGAAAACTTAGCTGTTAGGAATGCCATGCCTGCCAAATGATATTAAATGCCACAAAATACACATCATAAAATTGTGAGTGTGAGGTTATGTTGTTTCTTTTCATTGAATAGATCTCTGAAGAACTCAGTCTGGAGAAGGGTCCCGACCCGAAACGCCACCTATCAATGTTCTCCACAGATGCTGCCTGACCCGCTGGATTACTCAAGCACTTTGTGTCTTTCTTTGTAAACCAGCATCTGCCGTTCCTTGTTTTCCCGAGGGATATGTGAGTGCTGTGCTACGCGAAACGTTGCGAGTGTCAGATTATTTTCAAAGGTGGTGAGTCTTTGGGAATTCCATTGGATAAATGGAGAAAATGCATTTAAATCTCCATTCTTGGAGCCGTGTGGAGTGCGAGGACTATAATAATTGTAATATTTCAGTGAAATGAAGGTTTAAAAAAAATGCTTAGTGCAAGTGGCAGGTGATCAATGGTTGGCATGGACACGTTGGGTCAAAGGGCCTGTTTCCATGCTGTATTTCTCTAAAAACTTAAATTCTTCAGCTCTAAACTAGCACATAGCCACATGTGTTATGTCTGTTCATTTTGCATGGCTATGTTAAATGCTGAGCCTCACTTAACCACTCTTACTCAGCCATTTGCCCAATTTTCATAGTCATACAGCACAGAAACAGGCCCTTGGGTATAACTTGCCCATTCTGACCAAGATGTCCCATCTATGCAAGAGCCACCTGCTAATATTTAGCCCATATCCCACTTACTATCCACATACCTGTCCAAAGGTCTTCTAAATGTTATACTGCTACCTGCTTCAACTACCTCATCTGGTAGCTCATTCCATATACGAACCACCTTCTGCATGAAAAAGTTGTCCCCTCACATTCTTATTAAATCTTTCCCCTCTCACCTTAAACCTATGTCTTCTGCTTCTTGATTTGCCTGCTCTGGGCATTCACCCCTATCTATTCTCCTCACGATTTTTTTACACCTCTGTGAGATTACTCCACGGTTTCTTGCACTCCAAGGATTAAAGTCCCTGCCTGCCCAGTCCCTCCCCATACCTCAGGCCCTTGAGACCTGGCAACACCTTTGTAAATCTTCTCTGCACTCTTTCCAGCTGAATGACATTCTTCCTGTAGCAGGGTGATCAAAACTGAACACAACACTCCAAAGACGGCCTCATCAATATCTTGCATAACTATAACATAACATTCCAACTTTTATAATCAATACCCTAAATGATGAAGGTTGGGGGAGGGGAAAAGAAGAAAGGAGGGGGGTGGAGGAAGGAAGGGGGAAGAGGAGGGTGGAAGGGAGGGGGAGGGTGGAAGGAAGGGGGAGCAGGAGGGGAGAGTGGGGAGGATAGAAAGAAAGAGGGATGGAGAGGAAGGGGGAGGGAGGAAGGGGACAGCTAATCTGGGAACTACAGACTCTTCAAATTTTACCATTGAACAAACATGATCTAATCTGTAATGTCACCTGGTTAAACAATTTCAATAAATCCCTCGGACTGTTAGTAGCTTCTGGGAAATATTTTGCTTGGGGTTCCAGGTGTCTCTGAGTTTACTCGCCCATTTATGTGAATTATTTTCCCTTATTTAAACCCTTGACGTATGGATATAAACTATAACTTAGCAGCATTTTAACATGGGAAATAGTCCAATATTTCCATAAAGCAGTATAGTTAAATATTTGTTGATTATGGTTTACGGATGCAGGCCAATCATTTTTGGGGATCCTACCAGCGATTCACAGGCCATTTGCAATATAAAATCAAATGTCATAAAAATCTTTTTGGCAAACTGGCTGGTAGTTTAGTTATTACCTATGTTCAGCTAATGTATCATCAAGCTGTTTTGCCTCTGCTTGAAACTTCGTCGAACTGATAATTGTTCTTGAGAATACGCAGGCAAGAATGATATGGGAGAAGTGATCATATTACCTTTCCAGTTTAGTCGTCAGGAATGTGTTGCTTTAAGCAACAGTGAAAAGCCTTACGCTGGTCATTACTGTGTCCTGAAAGGTCTCTGACATTAATTTAACAGCTTGCTCTGCAAAGGTGAAAAGTGCAGTAAATGCGTCAAAGGCAAAATACTTTAATTGAAAGATTGTAATCACACTGGACAGGTTTAACAGGTTAAAATGAAAGTTCTGCAAGAAACTATCTCATTAACAAACACCTTTTGTAAAAAAAAAAGGAGCTGGAGTATTTATTTAAGGTAGACATAAATGCTGGAGAAACTCAGCGGGTGAGGCATAGATACATAGATACATAGAAATTAGGTGCAGGAGTAGGCCATTCGGCCCTTCGAGCCTGCACCGCCATTCAATACGATCATGGCTGATCATAAGCATCTATGGAGCGAAGGAATAGGTGATGTTTCGGGTCGAGACCCTTCTTTTGATTGATTAGTGTAAAAACCTATCTTTATTATATAAATTATACTAGATCCAGTGAAGGATTATCGCAGTGATCATTTCCAGTGAACATTTTATTATTTGTGAAATTGGAATGGGTATTTTATGTACCTGATATTTTTTTCAGTTTGGATCCCCTTTTAACTAAGCCAATCTTTGCGCAATAGCCATTTTCTCCTTTACTGGCATAAATTGATGCACGTAAATGTAACCTCAGACTGATGAGGATCAGTCAAACTCTGTAAAACCAGAAGCAATTTGTTTTGATTTTGTTGTTAAAAGAACACCTGTTGACAACGGGGGCTTTAACTATACAGTTCAGTTCAGCTTATTGTCACGTGTACCGAGGTACAGTGAAAAGCTTTTGTCGCGTGCTATCCAGTCAGCTTCATGGTAGGGTGTGAATGAAGTAGGGACATTATTACAGGTTACAAACGAGTCTACTGTGCCACATCTCTGCACTTTAGTTTGGTTTAGAGATACAGCACGGAAACAGGCCCTTCGGCCCATCAATCCTGTACCAAGCAGCTATCCCCGCACATTAACACTATCTTACCTGCACACACTAAGACCAATTTACACATAATAAGCCAATTAACTTAAACCTGTACGTGTTTGAAGTGTGGGAGGAAACTGATCTCGGAGAAAACCCATGCGGACACGGGAAGAACGTACAAACTCCGTACCGACAGCACCCGTAGTCGGGATCGAACCCGGGTCTCCGGCGCTACGACCGCTGTAAGGCATCAACGCTACCGATGTGCAACCGTGCTGCCCCTTAGAGGAAAACAATATGCCCACACATGGTATCTTTCCATTCGTGCCACAGAGCAAACTGTTGATGTGCTGCATCTCCCTGTTTTTGCAGAACACAATCTAGGACCTCCTGCATGTGCAGTGCCCGATTGCTCCTGGAGAAATACAAGCTGGCTATGGGAATCATCTCTGGTGCAATGAGGGCTCACAAGTAACATTTCTCTGCTGGTGGCAAATTGCTATTCATTTCAAGCTTCAAGCTGTTCCGTTTGGAAAAGACAAGACCTTCAGCTGGATCAGTGCAAAACTGATTAGATGCCACAGTTGGATGGAATTACTGCTGCTCTCCAAAAAAAACAGTCTGAAGGCACCCAGAGTGGAGATTATGGTTGCCTGGCTTTACACAACCTTCTGAGAGCTCGGAGATATTTTTATTTCAAAATATACCTCATCATTAAAAAATGTTTAATGCTGAACATTTAAATTAATGATTTGACAATGCCATGATATTCCTGTAACTTAATTCCAAATTTAAAGCCTAATGGGAATAAAATGCAGGTTTCACTCATTTGTGTGCGGACAGGAGGCCCCCAAACAGTAGCTCTCACCCATAGGGCCCTTGCACCTAACTTCAGCATGTCCCTCTACATACTTAGGGCGGAACGGTGGTGCAGCAGTTGCTGCCTTACAGCGCCAGAGACCCGGGTTTGATCCTGACTATGGGTGTTGTCTGTACGGAGTTTGTACGTTCTCCCCGTGGCCTGCGTGGATTTTCTCCCATATCCCCGGATTCCTCCCACACTCCAAAGGCGTACAGGTTTGTAGGCTAATCGGCTAAGTATGATTGTAAATTGTCCCTAGTGTGTGTAGGATGGTGCTAATGTGAGGGGATCATTAGCTG
The DNA here is from genome assembly GCA_038087875.1 of Malacoraja senta. Taxonomy (NCBI): domain Eukaryota; kingdom Metazoa; phylum Chordata; class Chondrichthyes; order Rajiformes; family Rajidae; genus Malacoraja; species Malacoraja senta. The sequence goes on from CM075982.1 coordinate 52,266,068, forward strand.
GTTGGCCGTGGTCTCGGTGGGCCGAAGGGCTGTTGTCTCTGTACTGTACACTGCACAACGAACCAATAAAGTTGAATCTGAATCTGAATCTGAATCTGTGTCCGCGCTGTATTTCTGAACTATCTCTAAACTAAACTAAACTAAACTTGGAGCTAAATCTGGGCCAGTTTTCAGTACCCAACCATGGTCAGCTGTGAATCTCTGACATTGAAGAACATGTCTTTCCTAGCAGCAGCAAGTATTTGTCTCCATGTGTATCTCTGGGAAAAGCCCCTATGACCCTGAGTCCTCCGTTACAAAGCTACTTGGCACAAGCCTTGGCAAATAACCTTTCATCTCATCCCAAAGTTCCAGGCAATGATGTATTTGCTAATAAGTTGGGCAGTCTCATTTCATTGCAGCTGTCACAAGGGCACAACAGCCAGCATGCTAATAAAACATAAACAATCTAATGGGAGGGCCTTTCTCACCCTCAAACAATCAAGGTCTTGATGCTTGTTTAATAGCTTTGGGAATGAGACACTATGTTAGATGTCTTTGACAGTCTGTTCAGGGAACCACTCAGCAACATGTACATTCTCTGCAGGGATCTGATGACATTCCGTGCAGAATGCAAAATTATTTGTGATTGAGTTGTTCTTCTGGATAAAGTGTGCTACATGGGATAGGTGAAGTGGAGCATCGTCCTTCAGGGGGCACTCTTACTAATCAGGGATCTGTCAATCTCCACCTTAAAATACCCATTAACAGCTTATAGAGGTTCTGTGAACTTGTTTCAGTTAAAGCTGTAGATATCTCAGATGATGGTTCCAGTGCCATTGTAAGGTTTGCACCACACCTGCACCAGGTACGTCGACACTGAAACATCTGGCACCTGATGACCAGGTCTTATTCTGTGACTGACTGGGAGCTCTTTGCCAGTATCGCATTTTTTCTGTCTTATCTACACACTTTATCCAGTTCTTGGCACATACTCCAGCTCTTCTGAAGCACTCTGCCAGCGCCTTCCTGTAATTGACGGTGAAGAGAACAAGGAGGGTTCAGTTGAGCAGCTGCCAAACATCATGGCCTTGGTTTTACTGCAGTTGATTTAGGTTCCTGAGGCTCCTGTGTTCAAACAGGTGACACAGGCTCATTAGTTTACGACTCGAGAGTGAGTTGGAGCAGCCATTCATGATGCCACCCATATAAAGGATGGTTTTGATTGAGTGCATTATATTCCTGGAACCATCACCCCTCTATCCCTGTCCTGGCTGATGGACTTGGTTAAAGGCTTTGTACAGAACTCTCAAAGCAGAGAGGGCAGCCTTGACCTTTCACACAGCAACATGTTTGTATGCTATCGTATCGATATTTGTTCAGTACTATTGCACCCAATTGTGATGTCCGTTGAAGACTTTCTCCTGGTGCATGCTGAGTGGGCAAATGTCCACCCTCCTGTCATGTACATAGGCAATCATATCCTACAGCAATGACGGCCTGATTCAGGTGATCCATCAAGCCTAGGTAGCCCTGCCTCAATTGGTGATGACCCTGGACAAAATTTTGCAAACTATATTTTACACTGACATGAGCCATCAATTTCTAATTTTCTCCCACTGCTCCTCCTCGTGTGTGGACGTGGCATCGAAGGACGAGAAGCCGAAGCAAAGAAGTGGAAGCCAAATAACCGAATGGAAACCAAGCCAAAACGCCAAATAACAGAAAGCGTACAAAGCCGAAACGCCAACTAACCGAAAGGGGGGGACATCTAAAAGCCAACTAACCGAAAGGGTGGGATGCCTAAAAGCAAACTCACCAAAAGGCTGCTCTGCCGAAAAGGCAACTCACCGAAAGGCCGCGTCGCCTACAAGCCAACTCACCGAATGGCCGCTCTGCCGAAAAGTCAAATAACGAACCAATGCCGCCCAGGGGGGGATAGCAGGGCCAATGCCACCGGGGGTGGCGGTGGCGATGCCGCCCAGCAGCGGAGCGCCGCACTCACCCACTGTGCGAACTCTTCACTGACTCGATCTGCCATTGGTGTTGCTGCTGCAAGTTGGTCAGAGGCGGCAGGTGACCACCGCCGCAGCCGCTCTTTGACAGTGGGAATATCCAGCTCATTGTTGGAGGTGTTTTGGGGTCGACCCTGGCTCAGCAGCCGATCTGGCGCATTAATCCAGACCGTTGGCCATCTGGTGGTCCTACTACCGGCAGCAATCAGTCGACCGTCGCCATCATCTGACCGACACACAGCCCGTCACAGTGCGGCCGCACGGGGGTGACAAGGCGGAGGGTGGCCGTGGGAGAGTGGGGGCTGTCCCGAGGGATGCTTACAATTTGGTGCTCGGGTTCAGAGTGCCCAGTCACCTATGGCTTGTGTGGGAAAATGACAACCAACCTTCCCGTCTCCATCGGCCAGTGATGTGATGGATGCGGGGGTCTGGACCAATCGCTGACATGTCCCGCCCCCCCCCCCCCCCCTCCCGGCAACGTCATGTCTGTTATTTGACTTTTTGGCAGAGGGGCCATTCGGTGAGTTGGTTTGTAGGCGACGCAGTCTTTCGGTGAGTTGGCGTTTTGGCACAGCGGCTTTTTGGTGAGTTTGCTTTTAGGCGTCCCACCCTTTCGGTTAGTTGGCTTTTAGGCGTCCCGCCATATCGGTTAGTTTGCTTTTAAGTGTCCCACCCTTTCGGTTAGTTGGCGTTTCGGCTTCGTATGCTTTCTGTTATTTGGCGTTTCAGCTTTGTTTCCGTTCGATTATTTGGCTTCCAGTTCTTTGCTTCGGCTTCTTGTCCTTCGACGCCACGTCCGGGTACCGCTCCTCCTACCGCATGTACATGAGGGTGATAATGCCCATCCTCACAGACTGTCAGCATTGTATATTTCCCACATGTCTGTCTGTCTGTTCAGAATATCCTGATTACTGCCATCTCACACGTATGAGATGGGCTCTGGGAAGCTGTACTCCCCGTGGCCATCAGTGTTACATTTGAAAAGAAAGATCGCATATGCACCAATGTTACTGGGCCACTGTAAGCCCTAAGCCCTTCATATTGCTCAGAGTGGAGTGTATCAGAAATGACCTTGGAGGACTCTGCTACTTCTCAACATCCAACTTCATCAACCTGCTGAAGGAGTAGTAATTACATTTTTCATGGATTTGACACATCTCTCCAACATCCTATGTTGTTTGAACACCCTTGTGAATTAAGAACCACTTGATATTCACTTAGCTTATTTCAATTGGTCAATGGTGCTTTATTTGTCACATGTACAAATGCACAGTGAAATTATTTTCCTACAAACAGTTTAGTCGAGTATCGCCATACTTAAGCCTGTGTAGGAAGGAACTGCAGGTGCTGGTTTATACCAAAGATCAACACAATGTGCGAGAATAACTCAGCGGGTCAGGCAGCATCTCTGGAGATCTCTGGAGAAAATGGATGGGTGACGTTTTGTGTCAAAACCCTTCTTCAGACTGGAGAAGGGTTGCAACCTTAAACGTCATCCATCCTTTTTCTCCAGAGATGCTGCCTTCGCCTGCTGAATTACTCCCGCACTTTATGTCTATTTTCATGATACCTAATCACATCCCCGATTAGCAAGTTGTACAGAAATAGTCTACTTTTGCGCCATTTTCAAACTCCAGTCTGTAGTCTAGTTATTATGAGCGATTCCCATTCCAGGCGAACCCTAGACTGCTGCGGGCCTCTAGCCATCCCCGTTCTTGGATGTGTAGATCAACCAGCAAACCAACGTCCTCTCCTCACTAGTCTACCTTTGGTCCCCGGGAACGCCTCCCACAGCCGTCCTTGAGTATGTGGCAGGCCTGACCCCTGTCCCTCTCCTACTGGCCTTGCTCCTCGCCCATCGCATCCACTGTCGTCACTGGCTCCATCTTCCCGGTCTTTGGTCTTTGGGGAACGAGCAAGTGTAGCCGTGGAGGCCGTGTACCGCCATGTCCTAGGAGCAGGGGCTGTCTCGGTGGCTGCTCTCTGCAGGCTGCTGTCTGCCAAGTCTTGCGTTGGGTCAAGGGCCGAGGCCATGTGGCAGCTTCGGTTGTGCGAGGCTCTCTGTGAGCTCTCCCCACCAGTGCATTGCAAATGAATAGTGTGTAGGAAAAGTGGGATAACCCCCATAGAACTAGTGTACCTGTCATCGACGGTCGGCATGGACTCGGTGGGCCGAACGGTCTGTTTCCATGCTGTAACTAAACTAAATTAAACTTTTTTGTCGCTCTCTTTCCCTCTTTGTCTCGCCATGTCTCACGCTCTCTCACACTATCTCTCTCTTTTTCTATCTCCCTATGATTAGAATGTTCCTGCTATCCAATTGTCATAGAGAATTTGCCTCAAGGTCTGAACCTCCCTATAATTGGTGCATGCCAAATTGTCAGTTTCTGTGCTAAATCGAGTGAACTGGGAACCTTGCAGGTGCTTTTTCGAAGCATGTTTCTTGTACATTTTAGCAAATGTCACAAATTTTGACAAGGGACCTGAAGGATTATGTGCTTTGCATAGTACCAAACAAGAATGAAATCCAACTTCAAGACTATTGTCCTTTCCACACTGGGAGGCATCTGATCCTTTTTTTAGTTACTATAACAAATATTGTCGTGTTAAAGGTCAAATGTTCACCAGACATTATCCTCATTTCCATTGTCTGACAGTAACTCTTTGAGGTTAACAGAATTCTGGACCCTTTGTCCCAATTGTCCATGCCAACCAAAATGCCCCATCTAAGCCAGACCCATTTGCCAGCGTTTGGCCCATAGCCCTCAAAACCTTGCCTGCAATTTGTTCCATATACCCACTTTGTTCTGAGAGAAAAGGTTGCCCCTCAGGTTTGTGCCTCTCTCATTTTAAACCTACGTCTGGTTCTTGATTCCCCTAGTCTGGGTAAAGGACTTTGTGCATTGATCCTATCTATTCTCCTCGCTATTTTATACACCTCCATAAGATCACCCCTTATGGGCCTGGAGAAGCCAGGTGGCGGATCCTTGCGGCCAGACTCTGGGTCAAAGTCGTCGAGATGGTCGGGCCGGCAGTCGGCGAGAAAGTCAGGCCGACGTTCAATGTGGACGCCGGCGGTCGAGGTCGGGTCAGTGAGGAGGTCCAGCTGGCGGTCGGCAAGGAGGTTAGGCCAATGTTTGAGGTCAGGCCGGCGTTTGAGGTCCAGTAAGCAGCCGGCGGACGAGGACGAGATCAATTGGGTTAGGCGGACGAGGCCACGGGCATTGGCGGTCAAAGACGGGCCACGTGGATGCCAGAGGTCGGATGCGCCACCAGGAACAAAGCAGGACCCGGCTTGGGGGGGAGGGGAACACCGCCGAGAACTAAGGACCACAAATGAAATGTGATAAAAATGGTTTGTGTTAAAATGGAATATTTGTAACTTTGTCAGTGCCCTTAATGTGAGGAGTATGCAAAAACAAAGAATGTCACTCTGACAATAATGTATCATTGATCAAGTATCATTCATTCATAATTCAAATGCGGCTTCACTAATGTCAAGTACACCTGCAACATAATGACCCAACTTACTCAACACCCTGACCGATGAAGGTCAATGTACCAAAAGCCTTCTTTTACCACCCTATCTACCTGTGATGCCACTTTCAGCAAGCTATGTACCTGTACCCCCTAGATTCCTCTGCTCTACAAAACTCCCCTACCATTCACTGTTATGGTCTTGCCCTGGTTTGACTTTCCAAAATACAATACTTCGCACTTATCTGCATTAAACTCCATTAGCCATTCTTCAGCCCACTTGCCCAGCTGATCAAGAATCTGCTGTAATTTTTGATAATCATCTTCACTGTCTGCAATACCATCTACTTTTAATGTCATCTGCAAACTTACTAATCAGTCCTTCTGCTCTCATCCAATTATTGATATATGCAAACAGCAATGAGCCTGGTACTGATCCCGAAGGCACACCACTAGTCACAGGCCTCCAGTCTGATAAACCACCTTGACCAGCACTCTCTGCTTCCTTCCACAAAACTAATTCAGTATCCAGTCAGCTAACTCTCCCTGGATTCCCATACACTAACCTTCCACAACAAACTACCATGTCAAACCTTATCAAAGGAATTGTTTTGTTTTGTTATAACTTTCTATTTAGCACGACTACAAATGAACACATGTAAAGTGTTCTCTGCACTTCATACAAACATTCCCACGGGATTCCTTCACTTTTATCTTAAGAGAAAGAATGTAACTGTCAATTAGTTGTCACACTTGTCCCATGATTAATTACCTGCAGAAATCTGGAGCTGTTTCCCTTTCCCTGTTAAGTGGAAAGTTGATAACACAAAAGATATCTCATATTAAAATACACTCTGAACATTCTGATGAATACGAACAGTAAATTATGCAGTATTTGCAAAATTTGCATTTGCAAAAGCCTATGAAGGCTGTCATAAAAAAGCATAGTCAAAACTGTTCTTAATTTGGGTGGACTGGTCTGCTTTGATGTATTCCAGCTTTCAATAGGTCTCTAGTTGTCTTCTCCATCAGTCCCTTGGGGTCAAGGTGACTTGGGTCCACTCCAGTTTTTGGGGGTTCTGAGGTGCTGATAAACCCTATGCAGGGTTGATACACACTGCAAAACGTGGGTCAGCTTGTGCATGGCAAGGCAAGCAGCTCGGTTGTTTTTTAGTGTTGAACGCTTCTTCTGCTCTCTTCCTGCTGCTAACATAAATATCTAATATGGTTTTTTTCTGAGTCTCCCTGCTCTATTTGGATTGTCAAGAGCCAGACATTTGTAGGAGCCAGTGAGGATGTTAGTTTTTTTCACAAGTAGGAAATATCTTTTAACAAACCTTTACTGCTAAGGAGTTTAGATTAGAATGATTGTTTAGAGAGCCCAATTTCAGGCATGATATGCCCACATGTAGTAGCAAATGGAAAGGCCAAGCAGAGTTGGTGTTCAAAGTAACGGGTGATTTATTAAAACTGGTGCACACCAGTGGACCAGTCAAAGCTGATCTCCTGAGCTTGACTGGTTCAGCTTTTACATTCTCGCTGCAAGATTACACAGAAACTGGGTTAACAGTAAAACTAGGTCTTGATAACAGAATGGAGGTTGCAGAAGGACGTAATTAGGTAACAAACTAGGCCTTGATTACAGAATAAAATGATTATCCACAAGTCTAACTTAGTAGATCTACTTTTCTGTTACAACGATGGGTGGATACTATAACATAATCAATGAAGTTCCTGAAACTTAGGTGTCATCACTGCGGTATTCCATGTCTCTACTTTTAGGCTTTGTCTGCAGTCCCTTGTTAATATATTAGCACAGTCCACATCCATATTTAGTAGTTATTATTTTTATGTTTACTGATATGGGAAACACCTCAGTTATAGCCATTCAGATTATAGAAATTTGACCCTTACAGAACTCACTATCACAACCCAAAAATTGGAGGCACAAAATGATATTCACTCTGCAGAATTTGCATGGAAAGAAATTAAACCACACAAATTTTTTTTTCAACTTTTCTTTAAGTAGACCTGATTCTTTATCTCTGGCCATTTTCTACAAATGAGGCATGATCTCCAGAAAGTTGTAACACTGTTGACTTATTTGATCAACCCGTGGGACTATCCCGTATGTTATATATATGTTTCTATCCTAATCACTGTGCTTTCCTCTTTTAATAAAGTGGATAAGAAAATTAGCTCCTTGGAGCTTGTTGTAGACTCGGCATTGCTTAAGTTAAATGTCCCTTGGGTTAAATCTCTCTGGAACTTGATGTGCTATAAAACATGTTTTGGTCTGACACTGCTTTTGACAGGTGCAAGGTCAGAAAGAGACTTGCTATTGTAACATTTGATTGTTATTGCTGGAAAGGAGAGAATCAGAACTGCCGATGGTTTTAGTTCATCTCTTTCAGCGCCTCTGGATATGAACAAACTGACAAGTTGCCAAAATATAAACCAATATAGCTATTTCCCTTATTCACTAATGAGGCGAGATTGTAATTTAATCCTGATTATGTTGGCATTATCTATGTAGTTTTTTTTCTCGTTCAAATAAAAGGACAGAAAATACAGTTGAATTAATGGTTCAATAATTAATTTTTAATTGTTCCAGACATCGAAAAGCATTCAGAAATTTTCAGAAGCATTTTACAATTCTTGAAAACCAAGGTCACCATGAGGATTAATGTAGGTCACCAAGAGGATCGATGAAGATCACCAAGAACATTGACAAAAGTCATCAAGAGCTTTGACATAGGTCACCAATGAGATTGATGAGGTCACCGAGAGGATTAATGAGAGCAGGGCAGAGGGCGTTGTCTATATGACCTTTAGCAAGGCCTTTGACAAGATCCCGCCTGATAGGTTAGATTGGATGGAATAAAAAGTAAACTAGCCAATTGCTTTCAAGGTAGTCTTGGAGGTAGGAGTCAAGGGGTAGTTGTGGAGGGTATTTTTTCTGGTTGGAGGCCTGTGCTTAGAGGTGTGCCGCAGGAGTCTGTTGTTGTTTATATACGTAACTGTTGTTTTTTATCTTCATTAACGGTGGTCAGGATCGAACCTGGACCTCTGGCGCTGTAAGGCAGTAACTACTGTTGCACCACCATGCCCGCCTTAATTGTGCAGAACCAGTCAGCAGCTGGACAAGATCTTAAGAAAATAATTTCTTACCTTCAGTGTTTTGTTTTGCAATTCTGCAACTGAATGTATGAACCAAGTAAAATGTAAAATAGACAGGGGATTAGTAGTAGTCAGGATCACTGTAAATTAGCTTAACAAGACATTGTATCCTGCAAAATACCTGTTAAGTTTTGTCTAGTTTCCTTGCATTGTCTGGAGTGAAGAAATGAAACTTGGGATGCAATGAAGCTCTCTTTCTGGAAGACATTAACCCTATTGAATTCCATTAATTTTCAAAGCAATGAGACAAACTGAAATATAAAACCATTTTATTGCTATATCCGTGCCGCTCAATGCATGAAATGCCAGTTACTAATTTCCATTGCACTGAATTAGTGTTGTGTGGATTCAAAATGAAAACAGGTGGCTCAAGTGTTTCTCTTGTAATTAAATTATTTTTGCAGTCAATTTCAATACAAGGATGGCCCAGAATAATAAAATCCTTATTGGAAGAATAGAAAGATGATTACACTCGAGCACGGTTAAGGATAATAATGGAGTAGGTTGGATGGAATAACGGTCTTGGATAATTGTCTTTCATCCATCATTGTCGCTGCTGAATGCTGAAAAGAGTTATAGCTCAATAATATTCAAGAAAAACATCTGCGCAAAAAATCTAGTCGGCACGGTGGCGTGGCAGGGGAGCTACTGCCTTACAGCGCCAGAGACCCGGGTTCGATCCCGACCACGGGTGCTGTCTGTACGGAGTTTGTATGTTCTCCCCGTGACCACATGGGTGTTCTCTGAGATCTTCGCTTTCCTCCCACACACCAAAGACGAACAGGCTTATGGGTTAATTGGCTTGCTATAAATGTAAAATTGTCTCTAGTGTGTGTAGGGCAGTGTTAATGTGCAGGGATCGCTGGTCGGCACGGACTCGATGGGCCGAAGGGCCTGTTTCCACGCTGTATCTCTAAACTAAACAAAATTTAAAAACCCAGAAAAGAAGAAAAGTGATTTTGGTTTCAGGAAGTGACTGTTTCTTTGCTGAAAGATAAAGTTCAAGATCAAACAGTTGGCTTTAGATATTTATGCTTTTTGTCAACGACATTTCTTGTCCAATCAGAGCATGCAGGAACGTGAAGCACATCAGCCAAGCCGACTTGTTTTTATATAGTGCCTCTAATGTGGAGAACATACTAAGGTGGTTTATTGGAGCATTATCAGACATACTAAACCAGCTGGAGATATTTGACATTGTGTTAAAAATGAGAGATATTCTTTCTGTGAATGTGATTTGCAGTTAAATAATATCAATAATGTTCTTTCTTTGAATTTACTGTTGTACTGTTACTCATCCAAGACATCCTTAAAGGAAGCAACTTCAAACCACAGTTTCTGCATCCCATTGACCTTCACTCTATCTTCTGCATTTCTAACTCAGATTCAAGAATGAGGAATCCTCTTTACTTATGAATTTCGTCTAGTTGTTAGATCCTCCTTAAAACCCGCATATGGCCAAATGTTGGATCACCCTTTCTATTTCCACAGCTATGGTTTAGGATTAGCTTAACTCACACCTCTGTGATACAGCATGGGATTTTTTCTACTTTAAAGACACACTTTTAATTATTTTGCTATGTAGAGTCAAATTGAAAGGCAAGAATACACTGTTTTCAAAACTACATTGTTCTGAGAACTTCAATTTGTAGCTATTTGGGACATGAATCTGAAAAAATATATTAATGTTGTAAATATTCAAGAAATCATCACTTTTGAAGTTCCCAAAACTTGAGACAATCTCACAATTTGCTTGAATCATCTTTACTCATGGGAGGCATTGTTGGAACAGGGAGATTTTGTTTTTAGAAATGGAAATACAAATCTGCACCAGGGGCAAATATTTGACATTCTTTCTCACTCATTTTTTTACATGCCTCCTTGGTAGTCAAGCAGAAGGTAAACCAACTGACTGACTCAATACCAAGAATATTTATGACTGTAAAATATGTATAATTGTCAAATGTGTTATTTGTAACCGTGAAGCTGCAATTATCTTGAATGAGATTTCTAATACCTCTGTGAAACGAATGATTTTTCCTGAAATATTAACCTATTATGCACTTTGTAATTCTGTGATTATTTGCAGTATGTTCCAAATATTCTGATTTGAATTTCCACAATTCCAGAAATGCTTCATTTTATTTTACTCCTTATGATGAAGGCACCGAAAAGACCCTAGTAACACCTGAAGATCAGAATGTTGGCTTTCCCCTTTCATCTTGCACAATGTCCCATTCTGTCAATCATCACGCACACAGTTATTCTCAAGACACAATAGCTTGCTGAACTTGTGCCCTTTGCTTAAGCTTTAAGAGGTGACAGGAACCATTCCCACAATTTCTTTCTTTGCCCTTAGTGTTCTTCTACAGCAGGAGGTGTTACCTCAACTGTAGGATTACTAAATTGACCAGATGGAAGATGCCATAACATAAGGGTGAAACTCTCAGGACCTGTACAAGAATGTTCCAAACAAGAACCTCAATATCCATGGGGCTGTTATTCAGTGTTTTTTTGCATCTAAATAACATCAACAAAATGATTTACATCAACTCTGTAAGGATCTCTCTTTTGTCTGTTGATTGATTTCCATTTTATCTGCTTTAGTTTGATCTGACGATTTAAAAACAATTGTCCAAGCAGAGAAGCATCAATTTTGTGCAAAGGTTTAACTAAAGTGCACATTTGTTTCATCAATTAATGCAGAAAATAGTCCAACACTGTTATGCCATGAACATCTCTTTCACTCTACTTTGAAATGTTTTTTCAAATGAGTTTTTTGCAACAGTACTGTGTGACAGGAATTGGATTTCTGGCGAGACTGAAGATGGGTCTCGACCCAAATCGTCACCTATTACTTTTCTCCAGAGATGTTGTCTGACCCACTGAGTTACTTCAGCATTTTGTGTCTATTGGATTTCTTTTAACAGGCTCAGACTTTTCATCAATAAAAAATGATTTATTTTCTAGTGTGACACATCCAGGTCAATCTAATTATATGCTCCTTAAAGTTGTCTATGACATGTAAAATGGGTGGGAATTAAATTGCTTCAAGATAAACGAGTCGCAATTTTGCCTACGTAGAGTGAAAAGCACGTGAAATAAATTCCTAGCAGAAAATGAAATAAGGAATCTTAATATTTTTTACGAATGAGAAATAAGATTCAGGTTCGTTTGATGCATGTCAAGGGAAAACTGTTTATATAATTCTAAATTATACAAAAAAAGCTTTGAAGAGCTCTATTAGGAAGAATATTGTTAAGCTGGAAGGGGTGCCAAGAAAATATATAAGAATGTTCCCAGGACCTGAGGGCCTAAGCTATAGGGTGAGGTTGAGCAGGCTAGTACTTTATCCCCTGGAGCGTTGGAGGATGTGGGGTGATTTTATAGAGGTGTATAAGATCATGAGAAGAATTGATAGGGTAAATGGAAAGAGTCTTTTACCCAGAGAAGAGAAATCAAGATCCAGAGGACATAGGTTTAAGGTGAGGGGGGAAAGATTTAATAGGAACCTGAGGAGCAACTTTTTTACACAAAGGGTGGAAGGTATATGGAACGAGCTGCCAGAGGAGGTAGATGAGGCAGCTATTATCACTACGTTTAAAAAACATTTGGACAAGTACATGGATAGGTTAGGTTTCTAAGGATATGGCTAATTGCAGGCAGGTGGGACTAGTATATGGGGCATGTTAGTCGGTGTGGCAAGTTGGGCTGTCATGTAGCACAGAAACAGGCCTTTCAGTCCAACTTGCCCATGCCAACCAAGATGCCACATACAGTATACACCAGTCAGACTTGCCTGGATTTGATCCTTATCCTTCTAAACCTTTCCTATCCATGTACCTGCCCAAATGTCTTTTAAATGATTTTATAGTACATGCCTTACTCTATACTCTGTTCATTCATTATATCTATTCTCCTCATGATCATATACACCTCTATAATCCACCTCTTATCCTCCGGTGCTCCAGGGAATACAGTCCTAGCCTGCCCAATCCCCCCCTATAGCTCAGACCCTTAAATACTGGCAATAGGTTCCTAGGGCCCAGCCATTCACTGGACATTGTTTACATGGATTTAAGGACATAATTTGATAAAATCCCTCATGGGAGGCTGATCCAGAGGATTTAGATGCATGAGATTCACAGTGACTTGATTGTATGGATTCAGAACTGGCTTACTCATAGTAGACAAAGGGTTGTGGTGGAAGGGTGTTATTCTGCCTGGAGGTCTGTGACTAGTAATGTTTTGGTGATGTTTTGGGTCAGGACCCTTCTTCAAACTGACTCATGGACAAAATTAAGTGAGAACTTTGTGAAAACTCTGGTGATAGGAAGGAGAATAATGCAGTATTTTTTACTAATTTCCATACTATGGCCACCACTGGGTTTCTGAATTTCTCTAGTTCTATTGATTCCATTAGATCCACCATTTTGTTTATCATGGAGATAGTAAATATGGTGGCAAATGAAATGGTGCAGATGAAAGTCTTCCTATATATTATCCGGTTCTCAATGTGTGCCTTTTGTTGTTCTGCCCTGAGCAACATTGGCAGTGCAATGTCAAAGGCAAAATCCAATCTGCCTAGGAACAAATTATAGTTTTACGATCATCAGTGATTCCTTGCCAGGAGCATGATTCAAAATAATTTACACAATGAATTAATTTTATCAATGGCAAGCTCAATATTTATTTTGTATGCGTAATTGGCCTTGGGAATATGGCAGTGAGCCTCCTTCTGGAACCGGGGTTGTCCTCTGGTGAAGGTAGATCCACAGGGAGTACCAAGATTTGGACTCAGGAATAACACAGGAACAGTAATATATTTCCAAATCAGCAGGTGTGGAAATGGAAATTGTAAGCTAGTTGCGTCTGCATGTGCTTGCTGCTTTTCTCTTCCTTAGTGGGAGAGGGCAAGGAATTGGGAAGTCCTGCCTGTGTAACCCAGGCCAATAACTAGGATTCTGTTTGCAGATGGCACCCAAAGCAGCCACACTTCTGCTGGTGTTGAAGGGACTGTCTGTTTAGAGACCTGAAGGAGTACAGATTAATTGGGCTGCTTTTTCCAAGGAGCCCTCTGATCCTAGTTGCCAGCAAATATCGAAAGCTGCCCATGTCATGTTTTCTGTCTGAATCTGACATTTCCATTCATGCTAATTTCCTTAATGACCAAAGAACATAGAATGACATCGATCAGTAAAACAAAGTAAAAGGGAGATTTCCGCCAGCTCTGCAGTTGCCATGGGATGTTTTCTTCAATACTCCTGAAAATTTACTGCACAGTTTTGTTGAGAGCTGATAAATATCTAACACTTTTAATTCTTATGATGGGACTGCACTTATGAGTGTCTACTGCTGAAATTGTACATTAGACATTTAAGGTTAATATGACAATCCTTGCTTTTAGGGAATGTGAGAGAAGAGAATTTTTACAAGAGAGCGTAGACAAGAGAATTTGTACTTGTGTCCATGTCCAAGTCCATGTGCATGTTTGTCCCTGTGTTTGTGGGTTCATTCATGTCAATGCATGCGTGCTTGCATGTCTCTTCAGCAGAGCCTATTCTTCAATTACTTTTCACTCCTTATCATTGTTAATCTGTCAAGGCTGTGTGGTAACCGTTGTGAAGCTTCCACACCACAAAAAAAGAGATCACGCACAAGTATACTCCATAAAGTCATAGAGTCATAGGGTCATACAGCGTGAAAACAGGCCCTTCGGCCCAACTTGCCCATACTGCCCAACATGTCCCAGCTACACTAGTCCCATCTGGAGTGAAGGTGGTGAAGGAGGAGATCATTGTCTGAAAAGTATTAAAGTGATGGACTGTGCAGGTCAAGTAAATGCAATCTTGGTGTTAGATTTAAAAAAAAATCTGGAGAATGTTTACCTGACATGTGGAAAACAATGGATTGGTTGTGGATAATTACCATGGAATAGATGAGGAAAATTATCTGGCCAACTTGAAGCAAATATATTCAGCATCAGGTGGTTTTATAAATGAAAGGCCATTGCCAATAAGATTTCACAAAGTAAATCACTTTATTTTTATAGATATAAATATATTTGTATATTAGTATATTTGTCCCTTGCCTTTTTAAATATAGATATAAATGACAGTATTAAAAATCATATTGATGATTAAGAAATACTAAATTCAGTGTGATTGACATTGAGAAAGAGAGGTATATAAAGTGTAAACAGACTGATCGGTGGGCAGAAAACTGTCAAGTGGAACCCCCAGTGTGCAAAAGAACAATGCAATGAATTTAGAGATGGCAAATATGCCAAAGGAACACAATTAATGTACTGTAGGAATAGAGAAAATCGTACAGAGATGAAATAACCTCTGAGTACAGGCTTACATTTCTATGAAGTTTGGAGAGTAGGTTAAGAGATTATGATTAATCTTTCCTGAATTAGTTGAGGTTAGAAATATATTAAGAGATTGCTGAAATGATGTAAAATACTAGGGTAGCTAGCAGCTGGACATAACTGAATTGCAAATACAATGTTGTTCACTGCATTACAGGTAAGATGTGGGTGGATTAGGAAGGGTACAAAGGAGATAGAGTCGTACAGCATGGAAACAGGCCCTTCGGCCCAACTTGCCCACACCGACCAACATCTCCCATCTACACTACTCCCACCTGCCTGTGTTTGGCAAAACATTTTCAGAACAAGGGAAGTTAACTGAGGAATTACTGGATACCATAAGATTGCCTTTTTTAAAATCAGGCTGAGGGATGATTTTTAAATCCGAAAGCTGCAGATGCTGGAAATCAGAAATAAAACTGGAAAATATTATAAACACTTGGCAGATCAGGCAGTATCTGTGGAGAGAGAAGCAGTTTTAATTTTTCAAAGATGTTTGACCTGAAACATTAATCAAGGGTCTTTGATTTGACATAGTTTTCAGCAATTCTGCTTATATTTTCTGAGGAGGCATATGATTGAAAAATAATGGGCGGTAGATGGATTGAGATAGGAAACACCTTCCTCTAATATCAAAGTGGGCAGCAACTCAATGAGATGGATTTAAATTAAATGGTAGAACTATTATAAAGTTAAAAGAGATGAATCAACCAGAAGGTGAAACTCACAGTTTGAAAGGGTAGCAGAGCCAGTAAAGATTACATTTCGAAAGTACTCGAATGAAACTCTGTAATCTGTAAAGATACGAATTAAGAGCTGGAAAACAGAATTAGGCTACAACACCATACATTCCATTAATCTAATAGATGACACTTTTCTGGACAAAACTGGCATTTTATTACGGTAAATTTGTCATCGGGTAGGATGGGGAAAGAGGAAATATAGATCAACTATGGTTCTCATTTATAGAGTCTTACAGTGTGGAAACAGGCCCTTCAGCCCTACTTGCCCACACCGGCTAACATGTCCCAGCTACACTAGTCCCATCTGCCTGCATTTGGCCCATATTCTATACCTGAATTATCCATGTCCCTGTCTAAATGTTTCTTAAATGCTGCGATAGAACTTGCATCAACTACCTCCTCCAGCAGCTCGTTCCATACACCTATCACCCTTTATGTGAAAAAGTTACCCCTCAGGTTCCTATTAAATCATTCCTTCCTCACCTTAAACCTATGTCCTCTTGCTCTCAATTCCCCTCTTCTGGGCAAGAGACTCTGTGCGGTTACTCGATCTATTCCTTTCATGACTTAACAGTGGTTCATGCTAGTAAAGTTCATATTAATTAACCACTGTTTTTGTACAATATTGTATCTGTGGAGCAATAAACATAAAGAATTTGCACATTTGCAGGAATTTATAAACAAATTCCAGTTGTTTTTGATAGTAGATCTGCTGCCTCACAGCTCCATTGACAGGTTCAATTCTGACCTACAACTTTATTTGTGTAGAGTTTCCTATGTCCAAAGATAGACATAAAATGTGGGACAGGCAGCATCTCTGGAGAGAAGGAATGGGTGACGTTTTGGGTCGAGACCCTTCTTCAGACATATGGGCTTCATGCATGTGCTCTGGGGAAGTGGGACTTGGTCAGTTAATTAGCAATTGTAAATTGAGGGAAATAGGGCGAGAATCATAAATGGAGAGAATCATATGAAGAGAATCATATCATATGGAATTGGTGTAAGTGAATGCATGATGGTTGATATGGACTCAGTGGGCTACAGAATCAATTTCCATGCTGTATAGTTAGTTCTATGTCTATGTCCATTCAGATCTTGGTAAGTAGGATGTCTCACCACAAGCAAAACCTGACACATACACACCACATACACACACGGACACATGCATACACACAGCTATGCTCCCGCCACCCGGACAAAAGAACTAAGTCTGATTCTTCCTCTAAAATATAAATTTTAAGGAGCACTTAAAATACCACAAAATATTATTGTATATTTCAAAGCAAATAATTTTATGTCATTCATTTTGTAGTAAAGGTTAGCAAGAAGAAAAATCAAAACGAACATACACAAAGAGGTCTTTGTTCCATTTTTAGCTCAGCTGAAGGAACCTGATCTGCCAGAAGCAATGTTCATTCTTTCTTAGATCTGGTTGGCAATTACACTGTTCCTGGAATTAATCTTTCACACCAGTGAAATTATGAACAGTCCTTCTTATTCACAGCCTTTGGTCCAAGTTTCTGCCTTGTTGGACGAGCTAGTCCCTTGAGACTATTTAATTCTACAACAGGAGGCAAAATTAGTCCAGGAAAAAGTTGAGCAATTGGGGAATTTGAAAGGTCATACATCATGAAGAGAGCTACTTGAATAAATATATTCTATAAAGGTTACTTGTGTTCGAGGCTTCCTTCCGAAGCTCAGAAAAAGGGGTTTACAATATAGCCATCATGTTGGGTATTGTAGGAGAAGCAGCAGGTACCTATGTTGACTGCGCATATCCTTGGTAGCATTGATAAGACTATGGAAAGCAAAACAGAGGATCAGCAATATGGAAAATTCTTTGCTTCTGGCCTTAATGAAAGATAGTAAGATTAAACGAGAACTTACCAGTTCGAAGTTTGATCATTATTTTATGAGGAGTACGTTGAGGGAATACGTGAAGAACCCCGCCAGGACGCATGCGTGTCATTCTTCAAAGCAGCGGTGTGAAATCACAGATAACTGTAATGACTGAACATAGTAAGATTAGAAAAGATGATACCAGTTGAGTATATGATCAAGGGTGGGAGCGGAGGGCACGTATTCCCTCAACGTACTCCTCATAAAATAATGATCAAACTTCGAACTGGTAAGTTCTCGTTTAATCTTACTATTTTACTTCGGAGTCACGTGAGTGACTACGTGAAGATTTCAAAGCTCTGTGATTTCATGCCGTGGAAACGAGTCCATGCATCACATCTGCCTTAATGACTATGGGAGGAATTGTGTTAACATGTTTAGACATGAATATGACATTGAAATCCATGATCCATTAACACCAAATTATAGCCCCTATTTATGGGGTGAAATTATATTACAGAACCTAAAATTGTTTCTGCAAACGTTCCAGATTTAATTACTGGTTTATGATAAAATAGTTGGAAAGGTTTCTCCGTTGACTATCCTGCTGTCTTGAGGATTTGGTCCATCGGAACATCCAACTGCATAGCTGCCCATGTAGCTGCAGCCCTGGTGGAATGAGATTTGAAAATGTTAGTATCCACCCCAGCCTTTAATAGAACCTGTTTCAGCCATCTTGAGATGGTCTGGACCGTCACTTTTTTGTGAGGTTGCTTGTGGCTGATTAATAGTGCCATCTCTTGCCTCTGATGATTTTCGTGTTCTCCATATATAGCAGTAAATGTCTTACTATACAGAGACGATCATCTGTCGGGTAAGCCCTAAATTCTATATTGAGGCCTGCTGACCCCTGTCTGTTCTGCTTGACTAATTCATAAATATGACACGTTATATTTACAGATGAAGAAGTCATGTTGTCCAGTCTTAACTTATGTAATGACTGTACCCTTTGTGCCGTGACCAATGCCATCAGCATGACTGTTTTCAGTGTCAGTCTTTGTAGGGACAGAGTTTTGCTGGAGACCAATTCCTTAGCATCATCAGGACAATACTCACATCCCATATTTGGGAGTACCTGGTTCTTGGGGGATTGATATTAAAAATTCCCCTCATAAGTTTTGTTACCAGGGGGTGAGTTCCAACAGAATGACGCTCTGTTCCTTGGTATAGATATGTTGACAGGGCACTTCTGGCGCAGTTGATGGCACTATAACTGAGCCCCTCATCGTAATGGAGGCCTGCCAGGCATTCCAGAACAGACAGGATGTTCATGGATGTGTAGGTGATGTTGTTTCTGTGACAGTACATCTCCCATTTCCTGATGTATACCAGGTACTGTTTTTTGGTGGACTGTCTGTGGGCCGCTGAAATAATGTTCACTGTTCGGTCCGTCAGTCCCAGTTGCAGTAGAGGTACTTTTAGACTCTACAGATTAATAAGTTCATATGGTTATGACATGGGTGGCTTTCCCTTGTTACGGGATGAACCAGTAAATCTGGTCTATGCCAGATGGTGATGCATGGTTCTAATACCATGTCGAATATCACAGGGAACCATGGTTGAGCAGGCCAATCGGGTACTACCAAAATACCAGACGCAGAGTCTTGCTGTATTTTCCTTAATACCCGACTGATGAGGCAGAAAGGAGGGAATGCATAAATAAACAATTTCCCCCCAATGCAGCGAAAATGCATCTGTCGCCCCTGCCCCAGGATCTGGTTCCCATGAAACATAGTTTGATAACTGGTGATTAAGCCTGGATGCGAATAGATCGATATCTGGTGTTCCATACCATGCTGTAATATCAGCAAATACTTTTTTATCCAACATCCATTTGGTATTTTCATTAAATTTGCGTGACCTGGTGTCTGCCACTGAATTTAGTTTACTTGGTAGGTAAGTGGCTGATACCCAAATATTTTTCTGGATACACCATTGCCAAATTGTGTTGGCCAGCTTGTCACATGATATCGATTTGTTTCCACCCATGTGGTTGATATATGCTACCACCGTGGTATTGTCAATCTGTAGTCTAACATGCTGGTGACATAACCCAGAACAATATGACTTTAGGCCCTACAGCTGGAGATGGAATTGGTAGCACCCCAACCAAGTGCACTGGCATCCGTTTGTAGCACCATAGAAGGGTTGCTGATAACGATTGGATTGGAACAATGCTGACTGTTATCTGTCCACCATTTTAGTTCCATTATGGCTTCGATTGGTAGCTTCATTGGTCTGTCAAAATGACCAGCATTAACTTTGAGTGCTCGTATTTTTGCCCTCTGTAAATTTTGATAATGTAAAGGTCCAAATTGTGTGGCTGGAAAGGCAGCCACTATTTTGCCAATTATTCTTGCTACCAATCTGATGGATGGTTTACTGATGAGGGTATTGCAAGCCTCTATTAAGGCTATAGCCTTTTCCTTAGGCAAAGTCACCAACATGTGAACTGAGTTAATGGTGAACCCCAAATAATCCATTGTGGTGGAAGGGTTTAATTTAGATTTAACTGGATGGATGATAAACCCATTTTTTAAATAATTGTTTTGTGGCTGTTACCGTTTCTTTGGCCAATTCCAAAGTTTTGCCCACAATGAGGATGTCATCTAGTTATGCCATCACCATGTGTTTTTGTTTCCGCAGAAACGATAGAGCTGGTTTCAAAATTTTAGTGAACAGCCTAGGGGCTGAGGTTAGCCCATTTGGTAGTGTTCTGTACTGCCAGAGCTGTCCCATCCAGTTGAATTTTAAATAACATCTGTGGTCACCTCGTATAGGGACTGAATAGTAAGCATCTTTTAAATCGATGCTAGCCATGAAGTAACCTTTGGAAATCAATTGTTTAGCAGTAACAAAGGTTTCCATTGTGAAATGAATATATTGTACAAAAGTATTCAAATTTGTCAAATCTATGATGATGCGACACCATCTTTTTTGTTTTTTGGTAAAGATATTGGACACAAATTCCAGCGATTCGTGTTGGGTTTTTTCAATTAGCCGTTTTGCGTAAAGCCGCTCCAGTTCAGCATGTGCTTCTGATTTTTCTTTACCTGAAAGTACGAACATTCGGTTCGGTACATGCTGAACTGGAGGGCTATGTTTGTGTATAAATTCTATGGTATATCCCTGGATACTGCTTAAAATATAAGTGTCTGTAGTTAACATACTCGATTCATCCAGAAAGAAGTGTAATCTCCCACCAACCTCCATACTCCCTGCAATTCGTAAGGAACCAGACCCACCTACCTCCATAGTTACCAGTGGCTGGTTTACTTCCTTTTGTGAATCCTTCATGGAGGTTGAGGCGCCGGCGTCTGGGTTTGTGGTTGGGTTGGCGTTGGGGGTTTGCGCATCTTCCACGAAGGCCGGTCTGGGCCATGGCCTAAAAAGACCCATGTGCAGCGTACCTGGCCTTTGAGCTTTCACCAGTTTGTCTTGTTCTACTGGTGGGTGCATAAGGGTGCTGTTTATGACCATAGTAGGGTTTTGATGATGTCGCTTTGATGAGCCCCAGGGTTTTTGCCTCCTCATCGAGCTCTTTGACTTGTTTGGATAGGTTACCTCCAAATAGTAAAATTGGTGGTTTTATGTTGCCAGGTTTGCACAGACCTGCAAATTTCGGGTTTAAAGCAGGTCGAATGGCACTCTTCCTGATGACGTTAATTTCGTATTGTGTATTACAGAGCAGTGCCAGTGCATCCTGTTGATCCTGCGACATCTCCTTTTCATCTACTGTCCGGGCAAAAGCTGTTGTTCCCGTTGTTAGGAGCTTTAGTACTTTTTGGAGTTTGACATCCATGCCTCTAACTCCTGCTCCGACGTGTTTCCATATGCAATTATTTACAATGGGAACATTCAGGGATGTACAGTTCCCAGGTGGCAAATGTCTTGCCGTGGTGTCCACTACAGCCTGTTCCTGTAGCTGCTTAAATTACATATAGTCAATAATGGCAGCTAGATTCGGTTCCAGGTTTCAGCCAGTTTGGTCTGGCTGTATGAATTGGGACACCATGTCCAGTAGATTTTGGTCTTCCTGCACCCCTCGCACACTTGATGTTTGTTCTGGAAACCCCTCTTCAGGGTCAGCCCAGAATTGACCCCCAGTACTCTCCTCTGACGAGGGAGATGCACTGTGCAGACCTACAAGAGGTGCTGCTGTGGGTGTATTAAATTCCCACAGTGACTAGACTCCATCTCCTGGAGCCTGTCACGTTGGAGCATTTGCTCCATAAGCCGCTCCATCCGGCTCCAGCGTTCACGGTCGCTGGCCGCTCGCGGCTGCTCAAAGTTAGACTCATCCGAGTCAACGACTCTATTAGACTTTTGTATTGCCTTACCGCCCGGCCGCGGTGTAGATCTGGCCGGTGCGGGGCCGAAGTCGGGCACAGCTGTTCCCATTACGGGTGATTCCCGTGCCTCTGGCTGCTGCTGGCTGTCCGCAACTCCGCGGTCCTCCCTCGCCAGCTTTGGAGCAGCCTTCTTGGTTTTCCTCATTTTGTCCATTGGAGTCTACACCTGTAAAACAGTATGTAGAACAAAAAAAGAACGCAGAGTATCACTTACCTGCAGTTCCCGGCTTTTGAATTTTGCCGCTGAGGGGGAACGTCGTTCCACCCGTGTGACTGTTTCGCAATGCGTGTAGCGATATGACACGCATTCGTCCTGGCGGGGTTCTTCACGTAGTCACTCACGTGACTCCGAAGTAAAATTAGATGATTTAAGAGTTGTGTCTTCTACTTGAAGCTGACCATTTAGAAAGAAAAGAATGATGTAAATGAAGATCCTGTTTGCAGCCAGAGATTAAGTAAATGTTGGAGACGCCCATCAGGTCTGGCAGCATCTGTGGAAGGAACAATGTTTCACATCCTGGACAGAAGCTAGTTTAGTTTAATTTAGTTTATAGATACAGTGTGGAAACAGGCCCTTCAGCCCACCAAGTCCGCACCGATCAACGATCACCCATAAACTATTTCTATGTTATCCCAGTTTTACATCTTGTACACTAGGGGCAATTTACAGAAGCCTATTAGCCTACAAATCTGCACATCCTATGGAATGAGGCAGGAAACTGGACGGAGCACCCGGAGGAAACCCACGCGGTCACAGGGAGAATGTACAAACTCCACACAAACAGCACCCGTGGTCAGGATTGAATTTGGGTCTCTGGCGCTGTAAGGCGGCAACTCCACGGCTACGCCACTGTGCTGCCGCTGTGTACCTGGCATATCAATTTCACGATATTCCTTAACCTCTCCCTAATCCTGATGGTCCAAAAATCTGAATCCCTGTCCCCTGCATCAACTGGTTAGCCACACATTCATCCATCTTATCTTCCTATTCCAACCCTCACATGGGCACATGGCACCAGGAATAATCTGGAGCATCTGGAGACTACTACTCTCGAGGTCGTGCTTTTAGCCTTTTGCCTAGCTCCTAACTCTGCAGGACCTCATCTCTGTTCCTACCTAATCAAATCACAATGCTGGAAGTAGATGCCTGAAAAATACAGATGGCAAAGATTCCAAAAGGAATCCACAATTATGTGGAATTCACTCCTTGGCAGCATTTTGTACGTTGCATATAGGTTTTATGGTATGTTTTGTTCTTGTTCTGTTTTTATATGAATAAGTAGGCAATGTCTATTTGACGTCTAATTGTTTTTTCACAAAAAACTTTTGTAGATCAAATCATAATGTTGGATGAAAAATGTGACTGTATAGCCAACAGCATAGCAAATCTCCATTCCCAATAAGCACACAACATTTTGCTGATGTTAATAATTTCTGTAATTGCATACAGTAAAGAATAGTATTTGGGATGAACACACAGCTGAATGTGAAATACAAACTCATCCATTCTGTTGACAGTTTTGAACTGGCCACTGGTGGAGGATTTATTCAATAATAACAAACTATTGGCATGAGTTGTAGTTTCTTTGAATAATGAGAGATGTGAACTTTTTAAGCTATTCACTCCACTCAAATTGGACTTTAATAACTAATTGTGATATTTTGCTGCAACTAAAATATTTAATTTCTGACATTTCTGTTGAGTAGAGCTACTACTCGTGGATAAAAACTGTTTTT
This sequence comes from Malacoraja senta, assembly GCA_038087875.1. Taxonomy (NCBI): domain Eukaryota; kingdom Metazoa; phylum Chordata; class Chondrichthyes; order Rajiformes; family Rajidae; genus Malacoraja; species Malacoraja senta. The sequence goes on from CM075982.1 coordinate 52,289,823, forward strand.
ATGTCTGGCTGTGGCAGCTTTGACAGTCTGGTGTCGCCTTCCCGAGGGAAGTGATTCAAAGAGTTTGTGGCCAGGGTGAGAGGGGTCAGAGATGATCTTGCCCACTCGCCTCCTGGCCCTTGCAGTGTACAGTTCATCAATGGAGGGAAGGTTGCAGCCGATAACCTTCTCAGCTGATCGGACGATTCGCTGCAGCCTCCAGGTGTCGTGCTTGGTGGCGGAGCCAAACCAGACCATGATGGAGAAGGTGAGAACAGACTCTACGATGGCCATGTAGAATTGGACCATCATTGCCTGTGGCAGATTGTGCTTCCTCAGCTGCCGTAGGAAGTTGTGCCTTTTTGACTGTGGAGTCGATGGTAGCCCCCCACTTAAGGTCCTTGGAGATGATGGTTCCCAGGAACTTAACAGACTCCACAGATGTGACTGCGATGGTGAGTGGAGTGAGGGGAGGGGGAGCTCTCCTAATGTCTACAATCAATTCCACTGTCTTAAGAGCATTGAGCTCTAGGTTGTTGCGATGGCACCAGGATGCCCAGCTGTGACCCTGTCTGTAGGCAGATTCCTCCCCATCCTGGATCAGTCCAATCAGGGTTGTGTCATCCGCAAACTTGAGAAGCTTGACAGAGGTGTCTGTGGAGGTGCAGTCATTGTTGTAGAGAGAGTAGAGGAGAGGAGAGAGTACGCAGCCTTGCGGTGCTCCCATGCTGAGCGTTTGTGGGTCTGAGATGTGCTTTCCCAGCCAAACATGCTCCTTCCTGTCTGTCAGGAAGCTGGTGATCCACCGACAGAGGAGTTCAGGCACAGTCAACTTCGAAAGTTTGGAGTGTAGTAGCTCTGGCACAATGACCCACACTGACACAGGGAAAACATACAAACTTCGTACAGCCAGCACCCAGAGATGAGATCGAACCCGGGTCTCTGGCGCTGTAAGGCAGCATCTCTACTGCTGCACCCACCATGAGGGTGGGGGAGAGGGTGGTGATGTGAGATGGGGTGCCCAGAAAAGTGCTTGCTTATTTAATAGCTGGAAACTATCTCAGCTGGGTAAATATTTCACCGCTCATAAAATTTAAACTATTTAAAAGTTTCAAAAATTATCACCAAATTATCAAACAAATTACAAAAAAATTCTAAAATTCTTAGGGATAATTAAAAGCATATGAAAACATTCCTCAAGCAATAAGAAACATGTGAAAATATGAACATTTAATCACTTGCAGCAAATGAAAGAAAACCCTGTACCAGGATTAATCAACTGAATATTGTATATTTGATTCCCCAATGTAAGTGCTTGAACTGTCTGGCACTAACATGTGATTGTGTAGGACTACTAATGCACAGTTGTCAGGGTATAAAGGGCCTGTCCCACGAGCATGCGACCGCATGCGGCAAGCGCGACCTAACGTGGTCGCTTGAGCCGTACGGCCTCGCGGGGCCGGTCCCACTTCGATCGCCGAAGCCGTATGGAGTTGTGCGGAGTTGGTCCCGACATCGCGCGGGACTCCGAAAAACTGACACTGTCCAAAAATTCCGCGCGGTCACGGCCTGCCGGCCCGCAGCTGCATTGAGGCCGTACGCACCGCCTCAACGGGCGTGCGCAGCGTCTCGACGCTGTACATGCTTACACGTGCTTGTATGGGGATCCTGAACCAGCTGGCACACAAGGAGAAATGCAGCAAATTTCTAACATTTGAGAAATTCTATCATTTTGTCGTTTATTTATTGATATCCTCTTTCATCCATGATAGTAGAGTAACACAGAAGGAGTAGAGGTGTAATAAGCAGGAATAATTGAGCAGATGAAGTGGTATGGTAACAAAATACCTTAACTGTGTAATCCCAATACATGAATGCAATCCAAGAATGTAACTCTACTATTATGTGGGAAGGAATGTTGAAAAATATTGGTTCACAGGCCTAAGAAACAGGCAATCTGTAAATGGAGGAACTAGACTGATTTCCATGCACTGACTCATAATATCATCAACTTTAAGTGATTATAAGCCATCGGGGAATGTAAATTTATACAACGAGCATGATTGTCTCTGAGCTGATGTCAGAGAAGCGGGACATTTATTGAAAAACTTGTCATTAGTTCGTTCTGTATTTCTTTTCATATATTGAGACAAATTCTGAAAGCAGCATTTATTCAACAAATAAACGTATCTCTTCCCTCCTGAAATAATAAATAGTATGTCAGAAGTCTGAAGAAGGGTTTCGGCCCGAAACGTTGCCTATTTCCTTCGCTCCATAGATCCTGCCACACCCGCTGAGTTTCTCCAGCACTTTTGTCTACCAACATTATGTCCGACATAGTTTTATCAATATAATGTTAATCTAACAAAGATTAATTTTGTCATCATAAAACTTATATCTTCTACTTGTAATTTATCTTTATTTTACTACCTGACCACCCAGACATTTTTTATAAAAACAATTGCGACCCAATGCTACTCAATACCCTTGAACCCTCTTGAATCCACGAAGGTGCTGATTAGTTCATAATCTGACTAATGAAACTGTGCAGAAAGAGATAGTATTCCACTACTAAACTGATAAAGGATATGAATATAGCAATCTGAATCAAACTTGGCTATATTGTTGATGTTGAAATAACTACAATAGCTATCTTAGGTGTGGAATATTTTATTTTCAATTTGATATTTAAATTAAAATACTCAAATTTAAACTGAGATACCTATTTATGTGAAGCCACCAGATCCTGAAGAAGGGTCTTGGCCCGAAACATCACCCATTCCTACTCTCCAGAGATGCTGCCTATCCCGCTGAGTTACTCCAGCATTTTGTGTCTATCTTCGGTTTAAACTGGCATCTGCAGTTCCTTCCTACACAGATCTGATTTTAACTTGGATTTTTAAATTAGATGGTAATAGTCAGTGAAATGCTCTAGTTCCATTTATAATAGCACGCCAACGCAATATGCTGTTTTATTTGGGGTTGTATGTTGCGTATGTTGCTTCTATCTGAATTTTAAAGAACAATTGTGCAGACTATATTCTGTGTATGTTCCACTTAAATTTGCTCAGTAGATAAGCAGAAGAGGTACCAATATGGTGACATTTAACTTATTTCTCTGAGTGCTGCCATGTAATCAGCTCGAATAATGGGGGCCATTGACGCTTTCTGATCCACCATCTCAGCTACCAAGGAAAATTGCTTCTGTTGGTTGCGCTTGGTTTCCCTGGAACCAGGGAACTGCAGCGCGGCATCATTTAGTCCCTATTAAGAATAAATACTCACCATTTTTTCAATAAAGACAGCAGTAGGGAATCTTGCAATAGGTTTTCTGAGTATGAGAGCATTATCTAAATCTGACTTTGAGAGTGGTGCAAGTACTTGTGTAATCTTGCTTCACTAGATTCTGCAATCCTTTGTGTTGTTTTGCCTAATTTCAGATGAGCAACATCAAAAAACCTGGCACCTGATTTGGTCAGTACCACGGCAGAGATGGCTGATCCTCAGAGAACTGGATCTCTCATCAGCAGCCATCTGAGAGTTAAAATCTAATCAGTTGTGCAGTGGCAGATTTACTGCTCACTGGACATCTTGATTCAATCAGTAGTGCCTTTACCTTGAGAAACAGAAAGTGGTTTTGTCATTATTTGTCCTGCAAGATGATTTGTTAACAAATTCGGGAAGGTTGTCAATCAATTAGCCATTAAGGTTTGTCAACAAAACCAAGCTGTCCCTGTTTACCCAATGCCAGTAAATCTCAGATGAGGGACTGTAAACTAATCATTAGATTCAGTGACAGAGATAAGCCAAAACACCAGATGCTAAGAAGTTCTGAAGTTAGTCAACATTTTGAAATTTGTCACAGGTATAATAAAATCCATGTGACAATCTGATATTTGTTTCAAAATAACTTTCAATTCAATGTACCATGCTAAAAAAATCTGTTTTTGTTAACCATAAATAACTGATAAAGATTGTTCTATGTAAGTAGTCACTGTTACAATCTGACTGATTTAACCAAAAAATACCAATGGCTTTAAAGAGTTATTGATGCAGATAAAAGCTGTAGCTCACTAGTTCTTGCAAACTTGATTTGACTGGAAGCAGCAAATAATGAAAACACGCTAGCAGGTCTCGTGAATGGCGCGCAAAAGACAGCCAAGTGGGACAGGCCCTTAAGCATTCAACAAATGGTCGCTCATTTTTTTAAGGCTATGGGTAGCACAATTACCCTCAATTTAAATCATCTTCCAGATAAAGCTGTTTCTGGACAATTAACATTATACTTTCTTCACAATAGTTTTGATTCCACCACCATGACTGTAATAGATATTGTCATAAATGTGAATTTACTGTTAAGCCAAGGAAAACATTCAGATTATCTGAACTTGCTGTAGTTGTCAAATTTATTTCTGGCACATTTAGAAATTATGTAAGCCCATAACATAGAATTTCCTTTTCAATTCATTGATATTTCTCTGGAGTTGATTTTTAATCTGGACAGAAATTTGTATTTAATTTATTCTTTAGTCAACAGAACTCCCCAGTGCTACAGAATATGTGCTTGTTTCCTCTACAGTTGATAGAGATTTTGAAAATAAATGATAAATGGATCCTTTATCATAGCTATGGGGACAATATGTCAGAATTATAAGGTGCAAATGACGCTGGGTTTTCTATAAAAGGACACAAAGTGCTGGAGTAACACAACGTGTCAAGCAGCATCCCTGGGAGAACATGGAGAGGTGACGTTTCAGATCAGAAGCCTTCTTCATTATAATACCTATCCATGTTCTTCAGAGATGCTTCTTGAGCAGCTGAGTTACTCCTGCACTTTGTGACTTTTTGTGTAAACCAGCATCTCCAGTTCCTTGTTTCTAACTTCTGGGTTATCTATACTTTCTCCATTGGTTCTTGAAGGAGTCTCGGTAGAAAATCTTCAGTGTTTGTATGTGTAAAAAAGAGCATTAGAGTTTGAGAGGCACCAAGTTTTGTTGATGTTGTTCATGTAAAATTGGGAGAACCAACACAATGGATTACAGAATCTCTAGATGCAAGATCACACATGTACTTGCACTGCTCTCAAAGTCAGACTTAGATTCACCTTTGCACTCAGAAAAATGATCTGCATTGCAAAGACAATTATTATTAGTAGTGATTATCATGATTATGAGATTCACAATAACTTGATCGTATGAATTCAGAATTGGCTTATTCATAGAAGGCAGAGAGTTGTGGTGGAAGGTAGATATTCTGGCTGGAGGTCAGTAACCAATGGAGTTCTGCAGGGATCTGTGCTGGGATCTCTACTGTTTGTGATGTATACAAATAGCCCAGACATAATTGCAGATGGGTTGGTGAGTAAATTTGTTGACAACTGGTCAGACCGCATTTGGAGTATTGTGAGCAATTTTGGGCCCCATATCTGAGGATGGATGTGCTGCCGCTGGAGAGGGTCCAGAGGAGGAGGTTTACAAGAATAATCCGAGGAATGAATGGGTTAACATATGATGAGTGTTTGACAGCACTGGGCCTCTACTTGCTGGAGTTGAGAAAGATGTGGGAGGACGATTGAAACTTACCGAATAGTGAAAGGCCTGGATAGCGTGGATGTGGAGACGACGTTTCCGCTAGTGGGAGAAACTAGGACCAGAGGACATAGCCTCAGAATAAAAGGATGTTCCTTTAGGAAGGAGATGAGGAGGAATTTCTTTAGTCAGAGGGTGGTGAATCTGTGGAATTCATTGCTACAGAATGCTATGGAAGCCAGGTCAATGGATATTTTTAAGGCAGAGATGGATAGATTGATTCTTTATTAGTACGGGTGATTAGCACGAGTGCATGTTTAAACAAGAAACAACAGTAGAACCACAAGGTTAACATAGAGGTGGTGAGGAAATGGACATCAAAGCCCTTGACACTTCCCAAATTGCACTCCTGAAGAGGAAAGAATGTTACCATACACTAACGATGAAGACAGAAAGAAGGAAATATGGAATGGCACGTGGAAAAGTTAAAAAATGAATCAATAGGTTAGAGTTTGGTCAGGAACCATAGTATCTTTGGAAATACTAGCTCTCAGTCATTTACAGATGATCATTCAGAGATATATATTTTGATATACTGTAAACAACGTCACTCTGCTTTATTTGTACATCTTTATTAAAAATGTTTGTAGGTTACTGATAAGTGCACAGTTACAGCATCAATTTGGAGGAACAGAGGAGTGACCAAGTTAAATGGAAAGTGAATGTGAATCTTATGAATTCCACCTACTAATATGCTGAGGCTGCACTTTGAATGCCCTTTCTGTATGTCTGGTCTAGCATTGTTAATCACAGGTTTGTATCTACAAAGAGGCAAGGCTGTAATGCTGAAAAGTTGGCAATGAGAGGAGGTTCAGTAAATATAGCCGTCTAATCTCAGCGGAATCAGAGATCACTTTTCATTCACATTTCTGATTGAGAGGGCCTCAGGTCCCATCCGTTGCCAAGCGGTTTTAGCTTACTTGTTCACCTAATGCTTGTTGGTTGGATAAATACATGGATTTCGGTTTGGCTGTACTGATGTAGCCTTCATATTTTATCCCCATACCAGATTCATCATGTGTATAATTTGGAAAGATTCTAAATGTGGTTGCACTCTGAAATACCTTTATCAATACAATGGAATGCTCACCATAGAGAAATGTTTGCAGTTCCTGTTGGAACTGTTAACATTTTCCCCTCGTAAGTATAAAGAGGGTGTGGAACCCCTTGTGTGCAAATAAAGGACCCAAACCTCTTGATGAGTGTTTATTGAGATTTTACTGATGTGAATTCCTCAACAAGGGTGAAATATATATACACACATACATGTATATGGAATTAATTAGGTATAATTGCATTTTTAGCTATATTTGAGTTTTAAGTTAAAAGCAAAATATTTTATGTGTGAACTTTATGAGTAGGTGGATTGTAGCATGGAGAATTTTGTGACTTTGATAATTCAGAATGTATTGTACTTTTAGTTAATTCTTCTGTAATTGGACCAATTGCTTTGCAACAACAGACATTTCCTAGTATACAGTGTGAGCTATCAGTTCAGTGTTCACAAGTGTGTGATGTCAGCCACGATGTGGACTATAGATGATGAATAATCAAACAGTAACAGTGCAAGTCCTTGAAATGAAGACCACAAGTTTCTTGTTGCCCAATCTATGGTCAAACACACAGGAATGAGGAAGAAGAAATGCCAATCCTGAAATAAACGTAACAGATATGTTGAAGATTCAATACTCTCTACAATTTTGAACGGAAGTTCCCTTTGCCCTCCACATGTCCCTAATTAATTTTAGAGTCTATTAGCAGAATGGCTAATTTAAGGCAAATGTTGTGAGATCCATGGAGAGGAACCCCAGGCTAGTTGTGAGGATTCTTTCCAATAGTTTTGAAAACCACAGACAGTCAGCTAACCGGCCTTTAGATCCCTGGATTATCTCTATTTCCCATCTTAAACAAAGGAACAACACTGATCACTCAACTGTCCTCCGTGACCTCAGCTGTGGCTAGAAAAGAAACAAAGAACCTCGTCTAGACCCCCGCAATCTCCTCCCCTACCTTTGTCTATAACCAGGGACAGATCCTGCCAAATCCTATCCACCTTAATGTTATTCAAGACCCTCAGTACCACCTCCCTCTCGATCCCAAACTACCCTGGCATATCCACACTGATCTTGTTGTCCTGCAAGTCCTTCTCCTTAGCGAATACAGATGCAAAGTACTCGTTTAGCACCTCACCTACATCCTCCAAATCCAACCATAGATAACCTCCATGTCTAAGCATCATGTTCAGGATCAACATTGTAGGCTGAAGGTCCCGTTTCTGTGCGATAATGTTCTATGTTCCATGTTATCCTTGAGCAGTCCTACCTTCTCCCTGGTCAACCTCTTGTTTTTAATATACGTATAAAAAGACGGGATTTTCCTTAATCCGACACCAATAACTTTTCATGGCCCCTTTTGGCCCACTTGAGTTCTTTCCTACTCACTTCCAATTTTCATCAGCCTCATCTGATGCCACCTTCTTAAACCTGACACACGCTTCCTTTTACTTCCTGACCAAGTTTACAACCTCTTAGGTCATCCACGGTTCCCTTATCTTGTCAGCCTTATCCCTCCTCCTCCTCACTGGAACATGCTGATCCTGCACTTTGATCAGCTGGCCTTTAAACAACTCCCACATGTCATCTGATTTAACCAATAACAACTTCTCCCAGTCTATCAGGGTTTCGGCCCGAAACGTTGCCTATTTCCTTCGCTCCATAGATGCTGCTGCACCCGCTGAGTTTCTCCAGCATTTTTGTGTACCTACCCTCCTAAACTCCTGCCCAAATGACATTACAATCTGCCTTGTGCCAATTAAATACCTTCCCCCAACATCAGACCTGTCCCTATTTAAAACATTTGGAGCTGTGATATTGTCCTATTAACATAATATTATTTATTGGCTAGAGTGATATCAAACTTCTGTCCGAGAGTTGGATGACTGACAAAACTGAGCTCTTTCTTCAGCCAGAATACTTTGGAATCTTAAGAGGCAAGACACTCAAAATATTGTGATTTATCTTCAAATTGTCAAGGCAGCCAGGACTGTATGCGTAAAATGGTAAAATCTGTGGAATTAAGTTTATAAATATAGTTTTCATCAGATGAGGTTTATTTATGTCGGAGCTATGAATAGTACATCCATTCTGAGTTGGAACCTGAAATGCAGCACAAAATCAAATGCATTCAAATGTTGAGTGCTAACAGTACTCAATATTCTCTATCTTATCTTGAATGTTCCTTCTCCACTTTGTGTGGTCATGGGTCAAGATTCCCTTGAGCAACGAAACTCCTTTAATCTTTATTACATTTCCTAGCTTTCTGTCATCTGTAAATGTAATATGCCCAAATTGAGATTTTTTTAACACATCCATCAGGTTTTCAAGATTTGTACAATTGGAATAGGCAATTCAAGCAAAAAGATTCTTGGATTAAGTTTTGTTTATTTAACAATTATCAAGTGGTTCAACAGCATCATCAAATGTAAAATACCTGATCTCTTACATGTATGCACAAACGTATTTATTTCCTTTAAACTTGTTTCCCAAGCAACCCGACACATTTTGCTGATCTCACTTTGAGACCTCGTGGGAAATAACCAAGCATTGATCTATTCTCACATGCAGCTATTCCGATACAAATTACTAGATGCACACTTAAATTACTATAAACAAGGGCTTATATGTTTGATCATTTCAGACCAGTGCGACAAAAGATGCATGTGTTTTGGCGTATGTGTTAAAAATCTCAATTTGGGCATATTCAATTATTTTCCATTCTCCTAGCTGCTCTCCCATCTCCTGAATCCTAAAATTGATTTCATCTCAAGGTTTTCTCAGTTCATCTCTAACCAAACCCAACTGATATCATTTCAACAGTTAGGGCCATGGAGTCATACAGGATACGGCGTGGAGTTGTACAAATTCATATAGAACCAAGATGCACCATCTACGCTAGTCTCATTTGCCCGTGTTTGGCCCATATCCCTCTACACCTGTCCTATCCATGTACCTGTAAAAGTGTTTTTGAAATGTTGTTACAGTACCTGCCTCAACATCTTCCTATGGCAGTCGTTCCATAAACCCACCACAAAAAAAAGTTGCCCCTCGGGCTCCTACTAAATCATTCTCCTCTCACCTGAAAGCGATGCCCTCCAGACCTTAGATTTTTCCACGCTGGGGGAAAAAGGTTTTGACTGTCTACCATATCTATGTCGCCCATAATTTTAAATACTTCTATCAGGTACAAGACCCAACCTAATCTACAGAAACATTGCTAGTGTGTCTGGGAAAGATGCACTGTCATTGATCCATGACTGAAGGAACATTCACCATTTTCCAAGAGCAAATAGCCTGGCATCACAGGATTTACCATCTGACCGGACTACCCAGGATTTGCAGATTATTTGGGCAAACATGAAGGAAAGAATCTTCTGAAACACAACTTACTTCTAAACAATATTGATCAAAATATGTACATAAACACCTCCACTTTACGTCAATGACAGAATTGGCAACATGTACAGTATATATGCACAATTTCACGATAACTTCTGACGTTTCAAACAATATCGGAGGAGGCGCTGTCCTGAACGGCTGCCTGTCCTGCAGCTGTCCGTTTTTTTCCCCTTCTTTTTTTATTATTTTTAGTACGTTGAGGGTGCAGTCAGGGGGCCTAATCTTTTTATGTGTGGGGGGTGGTGGGGGGGAAGGGGGAAAACTGTTTTTCGAGTCCCTACCTGTTCGGAGGGGTTGCCTTACTCCGAGCAGCGCTTCGACCCGTCCTCACGGCCTACCAGCAGGGCCTGGAGCGGCGTTTCCTGAGAGGACCTGGCCAGAACCTCGGCTTCGGCGGCGGCACAGCGCTGGAGCGCTATCGCGGAGCGGGCGATGCCTTGTCTGGGTCACCACGCTGGAACTCCGGTATGCTGGGACCGCCGACAAAAACATCACGGAGCCGCGGGTCTGTGGGGCGGCCAGCTGCAGGGACCCGCCGATAAAAACATCGCGGGTCTGTGGAGTGGCCAGCTGCGGGCGGCGGCGCTGACTTTAACATCGCGGAGCCTGAGATCTCTCGCCGAGATCGCCAGTATGTGCAGCTCCGTCCAGAGCGGCCTGTTGGCTTGGAAGCCGCGGTCTCCAGTAAGAAGGCGGCCGTTCCTGGCACCCCAAGCCGCTGAGAGGGTTCCCCCGACGCCGGAGTACCATCACCCGGCGAGAACGGCCAGGAACATCGAGCCTCCGTAGTGGCGACTGTGGAGGCCTCAATAGGCCCGACTATGGGTGGACATGGGGATGGGGACTGGACTTTGTGCCTTCCCCCACAGTGGGAACCATTGTGGGGGGATGTTTTTATGTTTAATGTTAAACTTCTTAATGCTATGTTGTATTTTTATTAGTGTGCTGCAAGGACATCAGAATTTCCCCTGAATAAGGGGATTAATAAAGTAAAAATCAAATCAAAATCAATGTGGTCTTTTCCCGGATATGATGAAACTTTTGGACAGTTTCAGTTCACCCTCCTATTCTGCCACCTCCTCCACTCTTGCCTGAAATCTCAATTGCTCTACAACAGAATATAATTAGCATTCAAAAGCCTGCCCACTCTGCGAGGTGTTGTCGCATGGCATCCCCCCCCCCTCCACCCCTCCACCCCTCCCCCCTCCAACCACCTACCTCCGCCGAAAAAAGACAGACAGAATTTCCAGAGAACATTGATTGTACATTGGTCTCATTGGATTCTCAGCGGGTGAGCACAGCTGAGAATTTGCTGGAAGAAATAAATTGGTCTAAGGCAGGGGGCTGATGATCTTGAGGCCATCAGAAGATGTGCACTAATGTATAATGGTATTCATTTAGAAGTGCAATCAAATTATATATTAAATTATATGACAAGCAATTAGTAAATCCACCATTGAGAGAAGTGTAGATACTCACAAAAACACCACAAAGTGCTCTAGTGCAGATCTGGATCCTTCTTCAGACTGATTGTGGTCTCAACCCAAAATGTCACGAGTCCATATTTTTTAGAGATGCTGCTTTATCCACTTAATTACTCCAGCACTTTGTGTCTTTTTTTTGGTAACCAGCATCCACAGTTCTTTGTGTCTCCTTAGATAGTCACTGTGAAGGCTGACGTTGTCCACTCTTAATACTGCTATTGAAACAAAAAAGATGTGGAAGAGGCGACACAGTAACGTTGCTAGTAGGGCAACCTGGATTCAACATTGGAGTTTACATTCTTCCTATAACTGAGCAGGTTTCTTCTGGATACACCAATTTCCTCACACATTCAAAAGATTTGCAGATTGTTGGGTTAATTGGTCACTCTAAATTATCTGTAGTGTACTCAAGTGGGAGTTACATTTAGCTCTTAGGGCTAAAGGAACCAAGGGATATGGGGAAAAAGCAGGAACGGGGTACTGATTTTAGATGATCAGCCATGATCATGTTGAATGGTGGTGCTGGCTCGAAGGATATGTAAACTGCCTACTCCTGCACATATTTTTCTATGTTTTTCTATGTTTTTCTATGAATGTGTCTGGTAGAATCTGGGAGACCTTGATAGAAATGTGAGGAGAATAAAATTAGATCATCGTAGAATTATTAGAAATGAATGCTTGGTAACCAGCATGGATTAAATGGGCTGAAGAGCCTGTTTATCTGCTAAAAAACGATGAGATCCATAAAAACGTAATCTAACTCTGAACTCCTGCGTCTTTGAGACCTGGTGGGCAATAACCAAGTGTTGATCTATTCTGCCACAAGTTCATGTTTCAAGACTCAAAGCTAATATGTGGTCAATATGTTTGTCCTATACTCTGCATAGATGTTTGGACTATAGGGTCTATATTGTACAATTGTGCATTTTTTGCATAATTGGATCCAACAGTATTTGGCGTTATCCAAGATAAAATTATTCTATAACTTTGACAATTTGAGGGGAAGGGTCTCACTGAATATGACAAATTTCAATAGTTACATACGTTAAACTTGTCATGTGCTCTTAATCAATTTTTGGCAAAATGTAGCATTTAATTTAATATGGCTTTTTAACTTAATAAGTTGTATCAACAGGAACATGATGTGATTGCTGCTTCATCCTGCATATTGGGCCAGGGCTTGCAGGGAAAAGCCTACAATACTGTTTAGAAATCTCATTTACTATGGTAAGTGCCAGCAAATTCGGGATTCCGCACAAATATGGAGGAATCACGTTGGCTAGCAGAGTTCGGCCGGCAATCTCCAGATTGCATCCACAAGACAACAAGCAGAGGAATAAGAATTAGTTGTATTCCTCAACATTTGGCTAGAGAATACTGTATGTCCACAGAACCTACATCAGGTTCAACTTGGTGGAAGATCCACTGGCCCATTCATTTCAATTGAAGTTATAGGCTTTAACTAAAAAGGGTGTTATTTCTTAATTTTTGTGTTTGTGTTAATGATTCTACTTATTAAAGGATTTTTTAGTCTATTCCATGTTTTAATAATTTTGATTTTTTCTTACTATCTGGAACATTCTCAAACATTCCAAAAAATTGAGACCATTGACAATATCCCTGCAAAGGAATACCAGATGCCTTGTCGAGCATATACATCGTTACGGATACAAATCAGTTTACATATCCTCAGCAGTGAGTATGGCAACGAGCATCATATATTTGAGCCAATAAATTTTGGAATGTTTTGCTGCACTCTTAATTATTAATACTTACTGTAGAAAGGATGCATTGGTGGAGAAGTCATTTACAATACAATACGATACAATACGGCTTTATTCGTCACACTGCACATAAAGTGCAAGTGAAATGAATTTGCCAGCAGCGGTACAATGATAAAGAACACACAATACACAATAAAAATTTAACACAAACATCCACCACAGCATTCATCACTGTTGTGGAAGGCACAAAATTTGGCCAGTCCTCCTCCATTTTCCCCCGTGGTCGGGACCTCAACCCTCCGCAGCCATCGCTGCGGGCGTCCAGATGTGCAGACAAGTAAAAGTCCAGGTAAGTCCAGAGTCGGCTCTTCCCCACCGGAGAACGTGGCTTCAGGTTGGTGTAGGCCGCAGGCCGGCGGTTGTAGATTTAAAGTCCCCGCCGCGGCAGCCAGAAGCACCGCAGACCGCAGGGCCGGCGGTCGAAGCTCCCCTCCAGGGGTGATGGTAAGTCCACGCCGGGCCCGCGGTAGAAGTAGGCCGCGGGCCGGCAGTGATGGCTTCTTCTTCTCCTGGGTCCCCCACGAGGGATCCCGGGCTGCAGACGCCGCGCCAGCTGGAGCTCTGCAGACCGCGGCTGCCGGCTGCCGCGGGCCAGCGAAATGGAGCGCTCCCCTCCGGCGAGCCCCAGCGAGGGCTCGCCCGCTCCACGCCGAGAGTCCACGCTGTGCCCGCCGCTGAAGCCCCAGGCGCGTCTCCGGGAAAGGCCGCCCGATCCTCGATGTTAGGCCACGGGGGAGGCGACCTGGAAAAAGTCGCCTCTCCGTGGAGGCGACCAAAGCGGTTTCCCCCCTCACCCCCCCCACACCACCCTCCACACAAGACACACAAAGAAACATTAAAAACATACTTTAAAACATACTAAAAAAATAAAAAAAGTTGAAAAAAACTAACACGCTGCTGACAGGGTGCCGTCTTGCAGCACCTCCACTGACCTACAAGGCTAGGATAACAGGTAGGAGGATTAGCGAGAACCTGAAGAATTTTCTTATGAACCTAAGAGTGAATGGAGTCAGCAATATTGCCTGATGAGGTGTTGGAAACAAAATTCCTCGTCAAATTGATTACATGTGATGGAGTCAGAGAGAGTCCTAGAGTTAGACAGCAAGGAAACAGACCCTTCAACCCAACTTGCCCATGCCGACCAAGATGTCCCATCTGCACTAGTCCCACCTGATCACTTTCGGCCCAAATCCCTCTGAACATTTCTTATCCATGTACTCTGTCCAAATGCCTTTTAAATGCTGTTATAGTACCTCAACTTCCTCCTCCAGCAGCTCATTCCATATCCTCACCACCCTGTGTGTGAAAAAGCTACCCCTCAGGAATCTCTAAAATATTTTCCCTCAGCTTAAACCTATCACTCCTGGTTCTTGATTTCACTACTCAATTGTCCACTATTTACACTGTCTTTCAAGACCACCGTGATAGAAGACAAAAAGGTCTGGGAGGCTGTGCTGTCTGCGGCCTTTCTGTCCTACAGATCGGCAGTGAAGGATCTGCAGATCCTCACTATGTCCGTCTGCGAGGATGTTACCGAGCCATTTTCATCTTTAATACTGTGGATCATAGAGCATCCCCTGTGAACCTTATGGAAGAGGAAGCGTGTGCACGTCTCATCCTGCTCCATGCAGTGGACTCTGGATGGAAAGATGATCTTGGAGGATTCTGAGGAAAAGAGCCGAGTTTTCGGCACTTCACTTCTTGAAGTTCCTCCCTCACATCCATCCCCCTCGACCTCAGAAGGAAGAGTTGCTCAAAATCTATCAGGAGTTGGCACAATTCCCTTTGACTCTGTCTTGCTCTCTGCACAACTTTGAGGATGAAAAACCTCTTGAAGGATGCTGCCAAGCCAACTGTAGTGTTCCTGTCGGGTGTTAACACGGTTCTGTGCAGCACTGCGCTCACAGAAGGCCTGCTGCCAGCACATCTGTGTTGGTGACCCTGCATGCCCGACTGGGGTGGGCTTGACTAGTGGTGCTTTGCATTCACATTTTTCTCTGTTCTGGTAGGCATTGCTGAATCAGTCAGCCCGGGGTTGGGTTCTCAGCCAGTCAATTTACCTGTCTCACCACTTATGTATTACAACGAGACATTTACGGCAGGGGCCTATCGAGGAGATATGGCTTGTTGCTTTCTAGAACCATTAGATACAGTGCAGCTGCGTGTGGTCTATGGCCTCAAGACACACCACTGCAAATCAGCCACATTCGTGAGTGAGAACTGCAGCCACCCACAGCCACCCCAGCCAAGTAAACTGCCCTTTAAACAACTAATGACTGCTTTATTCTTCATAAACTATTTTAAGTATCCTCTGTCTTGATGTATTTCAATACCAGTTATTTTATGCATTGAGAAAACCTATCCAATCGATAGCCCCAATTGATCAGTTTACCAGGTTGCCGGCCATTCTAAAACTGCGACAATTCCTATGCCCAACATTTTGGCTTGGATTATATTTACCACAAACACAGCTTGACCCAATTCCAACAGCTGGTAGTATGTTTATTTTTTTCTGGCTTTGCTTTACTCATGGGCAGATGCACCCTGCAACCAAAGCAGGGATAGAAATATTGGCCAGCACCTTCAAGTTATCACATTTCATTCTCCTCTAGTGTACTGTGGGAACATGCACATGGGAATTAGATTGTAAACTCCAATGTAAACAATCTTTCATGCCCAAAGCAATACTCACTTGAAAGTATCTACCACTGACACATATGGCTTGCAATAAATACAATTGCAAGCAGTCCCGTGTACCCAGCTGCAAAGAGTTTCAGAGCACTGCAGTAAAGTGATGTTATGATGATTACAGACATCAAGACTGTATTACTCTTCACAACATTGACTATATCGGGGACAAATGCACACAAATGCAATGTATGTTGATCTAAATTGTACTGATCTTCCCTGTTAAAAATAGGTATTGAAATTTGTAGAACTTATAAAGTTTGCTCTCACTGCTAATTTTTCCCATCTGCTACTTTGACAAAGAAGTTGATTCTCACATGATTAGTTTAGTTTAATTTAGTTCAGTTTAGAGATACAGCATGGAAACAGGCCCTTCGGCCCACTGAGTCCGCACCAACCAGCGATGTCTGCACACTTACACTATCCTACACACACTAGGGACAATTTACAATGATACCAAGCCAACTACAAACCTGTATGTCTTTGGAGTGTAGGAGGAAACCGGAGATCCGGGAGAAAACCCACGTGGTCACAGGCAGAACGTACAAACTCCATACTGACAGCACCCGTGGACAGGATTGAACCCAAGGTCCCTAGTACTGTAAGGCAGCAACTCTACCACTGCACCACCGTGTACTCTGAAACATTTATTGGGAAGATAAAGGGAGCGCTAGAATGTTGTATGTAATTCAACCAAAATGTAACTTTACTTACAAAATTCAATTCCAGTCTTTCTCTTTTCATTTTCCCCATTGAATTTTTGCACACAAACTATATATCAAATAAGAGGGAAATGGTTTGTTTGGCAACTTTTCCCAGTATTATTAGAAGTTTGACATTGACACTAAGAAGAGTTTACTTTTTGCTCTCCAGCTGGAATAGAGAGGCAGCTGCGAACTACAGAAATGTTTGAAATGTAAATTCAAAATGGCTAGTTCACACTATTGTGTACTGGCTAATCACAATTGAAACTCATCATGTTGTTCAAATCAGAACGGTGGCTTCCACACATTCACTTGACTTTCACATAAAGCTGTGATGACAGTAATTTAACACAAATAAGTGGACATTTTATCCAGATGGAAGAACATTTCAGCAACAATGGATGAGCCATGTGTGATTTTTAGTTGTTTGGTGGGGATTTTTTTTAGTGAACTCTAATTACGATAAACAGCACAATTCCTTGTCAGAATCTGATCTTTAACTTTACATCTGCATGTGTGAAAGAGTCACGCAATAGCCAAGTCCTAAAATGTTGGGTGTTGGTCTTGGTAGTAAATGTGAAAATGGAAAGACGTTGAGTTGCATGCAGTATGGTGCAGATTATTGTCTGAGCTGCTTAATGCATGCGTATGTGGAGAGTGTTCAACATTCCATTTAGAATAACTGATGAGATGATTGAAAGGAACTCTGTGGTATCATAAACAATAATCTACCTTGTCCCGACATTGAGAAGATTAATTATAGGCATTCAATTGTTGAATGTAAAAGTTTGTTTGAAATAGCATACCCAACATTACATTGCATCTGTATTAAAAGACTGTGCAAATCATAACATATGTTTAGCAAGTTGTGATTTATTTTCCAAATATCAATTTTTCCAAGTGTTGATGGGTTTGTTAATGGAGTCTAAGACCTAATCATAAGTCTTATCATCACAGTTGGAATTTTGAAGATATGCATTAAATGGTTGAAGTAGTCATGGAAACAATGGGAACATATCCAGCTGTATAGTTTGATGACACTGTTGATAATTTTAACATTCTTGTGCTGATCAAGAAGAAGGAGGCATTGCAGGATAGTGGTTGAAGTTCATTAATTTTGTAATGCAGCTAAACTTAGAATTAAACTAAAATTAATAGTGGAACTCTTTCTTTTGAAATGATGAGCAGGTGTCTATTTTGTTTACTAATGTTATGTAATGCAGTGAAATCTATCCCAGACCGAATTGGTCTGACAAAGATTTCCTTTGTAGTAATAAAGGTCCTATGCCTTCACGGTGAAAATTAGAAATGATTTGGTGTGCATTGCCCACAGCATATAATTGTTCCTAATTTAAAATAACACTCTCCTCCCAGGTGCATTTTAGCTTGGTTTTGTATCAGATCAAATAAAAAACAATGGTTCACTATTGCACTGGGAAGTACTTATGTGATTTGAATGAATGGATATGATTGGAAAAGGCTGGATAAATTATTTTCAACAAACGATTGTTCTCTACTTACTTTGGAAATGTTTCATGATAACAGAGATATGCTGAAATGGAAAGTTTTTCATTCCCTGCAATGAAATTGTTCAACATTTACAGCAACAACTTGATTAGTTGGGCAAGTGGGCTGAGAAACGGTTAATGGAGTTTAATGCAGACAAGTTGCATTTTGGGCTGTCAAACTAGGGCAGGACCAAAGATCATAGAGCTCCGCTCTAAGATCTTTGGGCAGGAACTTCACGGTGAATGGAAGGGCAGTGTTGTAGAACAGAGAGATCTCAAAGTGCCCCGCATAGTTCCTTGAAAGTGGAGCCACAGGTAGATAGGATGGTTAAGAAGGCTTTAGGCACATTAGTCTTCACTGATTATTTGTTATGTTATAGTTGTACAATACGTTGTTGAGGCCACATTTGGAGTATTGTGTTTGATGTTTTCCACCCTGCTATAGGAAGGATGTTGTCAAGCTGGAACGAGTGCAGAGAAGATGTTGCCAGGACTTGAGGGCATCAGATGTAAGGAATGGTTGGGCATGCTAGGACTTTATTCCTTGGAGCGCAGGAGGATGAAGGATGATCTTATAGAGGTGTATAAGATCAGCAGGGAAATAGATACGACAAATTGCAGTCTTTGTTCCAGAGTAGGGGATTCAAGAATCAGAGGACATTGGTTAAAGGTGGGAAGAGAAAGATTTCATAGGAACCTGAGGTGCAACGTTTTCACCCTAAGGGTGGTGGTTGTATGGAATAAGCTGCCAGAGGAAGTAGTTGAGACAGGTACTATAACAAAATTTAAATGACATTTGGACCAGTACATGGATAGGAAAGGATTAGAAGGATATAGGCCAAACAGGGGCAGGTGGAACCAGTGCAGATTGGCATCTTGGTTGGCATGGGTAAGTTGGGCTGAAGGGCCTGTTTCCATGCGGCATGACTATAACTAACTTAAAAAGCATAAAAACATAAAAGCCATTTATTGTTTATGAGCAAACTATTGCAGTAAGTGCATAAAAAATTCCATGCCCTCTGGTCCTAGAAATAAAACCCTCATTTTATGGCATTCAGCGGCAAATTACATTTCAACCTGATTGACGACAATATACTCTATAATTGTCCCAGGTCTGCTGTGATGCAAGTTGAACATAATATATATATGTACAATAATAATTGTACCCTAAAGGGGCTGTCCCACTGCGGCCACCTAATCTGCGAGTTTAGAAGAGTTTGCCCTCGACTCATACTCGCAGCATGGTCGACACAAGGTCCTAGGAGGTCCTATGAGGTCACTGGAACTCTCCTTCATGCTCAAGGGAAGTTCCCGAATACTCGTGGCCTTAGCTGGGTCGCGGAAAAATTTTCAGCATGTTGAAAAATTTTCTGCGAGTAAAATTTGGTCAGCATGGTTCTTTTTAACTCATAGTGCAGTGGAGTGGGGTCGCTATTTAGTTACAGGCAGTCGAAGGCAGCCGTAGGCAATCTCCTTCGCCGGGCATTTTGATTGGCTCATTGAGTTTTCAGGACCAGGGAAAACCGACTGGTAGGTTAAATGCCCGCTAAACTTTATTATACTTCTTAAAAGTGTCTCCACTACTTCTCCCCCCCTTCTTCTCCCCTTCTCTCCCCTTCTCTCCCCTTCTCTCCCATTCTCTCTCCTTCTCTCCCCCTCTCTCCCCTTCTCTCCGCCCCCCCTTCCATGCTCTCTAAAGGACTTACCGTACACTGTGCCAGTCGTCTTTTAACTTCCTCTTCATCGCGGGTGTAAATTTCAGACAGCGCTCCCCCGCTTTCCCTGGTGCCCGCCTTTGCGACGTGTTCGTGTGTGCGGTCGGTCGATCCAGCTCGCGGTTTCAACGCTGACGGTCGATCCAGCTCGAGGTTTTCCAGGCGAGTCCCCTCGAGCTTGAAGGTCGAAGACACTCTTCTTAACTCGTGGATTAGGTTGCCGCAGTGGGACAGCACCTTAAGTTCTTACTTCCATTAACTTACTCGCACAAACTGACTGTCGTGGTTCCTATTTTACAGTAGTCAGGCACATCATTACTGATGAGCATATTGGGTCAGCTTTGGAATGTGAAATGCACTTTACTAATGCAAGTCTTTTTCTTTCTGGTATGTGGCAAATAAGGTATGTGGTAGAAGAAATATAAATGAATGCACTAGTTAGCAAAAAAAAAAGATTGAAGTCAAGATTAAGGATCTGAGGATATTGTTCAGGAGGGAAAACACAGGGGAGGCACGGTGGCGCAGTGTAGAGATACTGCCGTACAGCGCTTGCAGCGCCGGAGACCCGGTTTCAATCCTGACCACAGGTGCTGTCTGTATGGAGATTGTACGTTCTCCCCGTGACCGCGTGGGTTTTCTCCGAGATCTTTGGTTTCCTCCCACACTTCAAAGACGTACAGGTATGTAGGTTAATTGGCCTTTTGTATGTGTAAATCGTCCTAAGTGTGTGTTGGATAGTGTTAATGTGTGCGTGGATCGCTGGTTGGCACGGACTCGGTGGGCCGAAGGGTATGTTTCTGCGCGGTATCTCTAAACTAAACTAAACTAAACAGTTCAAAGGGTGTATTTAAGAGTCATTCTTCTTGTCACCTTTTGTCCTTGTACATGTTGAAGATTGAACATGCAGTATGAGACACCAAATGTTATTTTGTTGATACTACATAGCGTGATTAATAAATAGTTGAGACAGTGGGAGAGGACGTCAAATTAACACATTCAACAGATAGATAACAGTTGAAAATTAATTATAGAAATATATGGGGTAATATATTTGGGGGAAACAATAAGGGAATGGAAATATGAATTCAATGGAATCATGATGCAGCTCTATAGACTTTGGTTAGTCTGCGTTTAGAATATTGTGAGCAGTTCTGGTTGCCCCGTTACCGGAAAGATGTGGAGGTTTGGAGAGGGTACAGAGCAGGTTTACCAGAATGCTGTCTGGATTAGAGGATTTGAGCTACAGAGAGAGGTTGGATAGACTTGGAATGTTTTCTCTTGAACATCGGAGGTTGAGGGGAGACTTGATAGAAGTATGTAAAATTATGAGAAGCGTAGATAGGATAGAGAGACGTATATTTTTTCCCCAGGGCTGGGGAGTCTAAAACGAAAGGGCTCAGGTTTAATGTGAACAGGAATAAATGTAAAGAAAATCTGAATGGTGTCTTTTTTTCACACAGAGGGTGGTGAATATCTGGAATTAATGTCAGTGGAAACAATGAAGGCAGATACATTTATAACATTTAAATTGCAATTGGACAGGTAGTAGGATAGCAAAGGCATGGAGGGATGCCTTTATTGCAAAGATCTTAGAGTGGAGCAAGATGGTCCACTCCTGTAAAATCCAATGTACTGACGTGTAGTACGCAACGGAGCGTAACTTCAGCCATTTCAATAAACCCGACCCGACCAGTTATGCCTCTCGCAGTGTAATCAGCATTGTGGAGGGACAGTTTGCATGTTTTTAAACGTTTTAAATGTTTTTATAATTTTTTTTCTTTTTAAATGGCTCATGTCCTTTGTTTGAATTGATTTTTGTATTAAACTTGCACTCTGTAATTCATCTAATCCCATTGATCACAACTTCATGTATGCACCCATAAAGATGATATACACATATATAAATGTGATATAGATGCATATAATTATATAACACACACACATACATATATTTCTAGTTTCTTATATATATATAAACACATATATATTCATTATATATATATATGATGCATATATATATATATATATATATATATATATATATATATATGTGTGTGTGACATATACGTACATAAATATATAACACACATATATATATTATCTTGTTTATTTCTTGTGATCTCTAATTATTTGTTGAGCAACCTTTTTCTTTCTTTCTTTCATTCAACCTATCTCTCTCTCTCCCTCTACGAAATCCTAATCCGCTCTAAGATCTTTGCTTTATTGCCCATAAAATGGGCTGAATGCAGGCAAATGAGATTAGTGCGAATAAGCATCATGGTTAACATCGGCTGAAAGGACCCATTTCTATGTTGTATAATTCCATGATTTTATGATTCGATTCCAGCAGGAAACTTATAATTACTCAGTAATTTAAAACTCTCAGCAAATTTCCACAGGAGTGAAAAAGATTAAGAGATCTAGCGGTTTTACAATTATAAGGGGTTACAATGGTGCAAATATACACAAATCAATTTTCAAAATCATTGTCAAAATACCAGTGGGTTAGAGACCAATTTGTCTTTTAATTTACAATAGGATAATTGATTTAAAGAGAAAATGCAGATGAAAACAATACAGTAGAATAAGACTAGGATGGTTGTATTCACCTTGTAGTTCATCACCTTTTCATAATTTTACTGCGAAGAAAATGTGCATGCTATTATTCTACACTGACAGAGTACAAAGTATTCATTTATTAATTAAAATTTCTGAATGAGATTTGATTTTACATTAAAAAATAGCTTCCGCACTGAAGAAAATTGTAATAAATAAGGTTGGTACACAATAACTTGCAACTGTCTTTCCTGTATTTTTAAGCCATTTTGTTTTCTTTGCCTCTCAACTAGTGTCATTCTTCCTGGAGGGTTCAACTGTGCAATTCCATTTGGACATAAAACAAAGGTCTTTTAGTTTCAATAGATGCTGTTCCTAAGCATTCCCTCCCCCCCCCTCCAACCCCTCCTCTTGTGTTTAAGATTATCTTCCTTATTTATGACGAGATTGAATATGTTCACATTTTCATATGTGAGTAATGCTATAAATAGTACAAATGGTATAATAGATAGATAATAGATAAGGAAAGGAATAAAATATTCTGCCGATAAAATATTTCACATCAATTTGAAGCCTTTTTTATGTGAATTTTGTTCATTGATTTTTTTACTTTATGAGCTATTCTAGCCCTGGTGGATAATTGTACTGTAGAATGAGGATTTTCCACGCTGTACACCGGCTGGCTGGCTTTCTTAATGCATTATATTGTGGGACAATAAACACTTTGTAACAGGGTAGAATCCTTTGTTTGACTTGTCTCATTCTGAAGATCATTACTGTCTTTCAAACTATGGTTATAATTAACCATTGTTTGAGAATTATAAATTTGGGCTGTTATCATGCAAATAAACTATATGAAAGACCAATTGTATGAGGCTATTCTATCTGTGTAATGCAAATTATCACTGATAAGAGAGTGATATAATGTTTTTAGATGCATGTTAAATGAGAAATTGCCTTGAATGGACATGTGATTGCTACATGTATGCCTAGAACAATGCAAAACATATTATTAGATTCCAGTATAATGAGGTTCACCTCTGTCAGAGCTTCCAAAACTGTTGAAAAATTAATTTGTATTCCACTGGCCTTTACAATACTCATATCATATGTTATTAGTTGTTCAATAAATTATTTTACGTATTACTGATGTTTACTATTCTAGTAAGGACTGGTCATTGTGGGTGCAGTGTTAAAGGAGTGAACTAGTTAAAACCTGAAACATTATCTTTTGTTGCTGTGTCTCAAACTTTGTATTGTATTTCCATGACCTAATTTGTCTATAACTAAAAGAAGGGAAGCAGAATATAGTTTGGTATACAATTGGCTACATTTACTGCTGTATTAGTGATGGCCAATTTGAAAATGTATCAAAGAGGAACCAGAACAAAATATGTTTGCAATTTCAGTTGAACAATTAGCACTTTTTGGCCTGAATTTAAACCACGCCAGCTGTGCAAACTGAAACAGTAAAAAAAAACACTACTTAAAGGATTTAAAAGTCAGTTTTGTGAAAGATTCATTTCAATTATGCCATGAGTGTACAAAGTACATTCTGGTGCTGGGTTTTGTGACAGAGCATATGTTTTTCCCATGGCTTGTTTCACAAACTAGTTGCTTGGATACACAGAATTTTGTTATTGCAATAATAAAAAAGACACCAATCCAAAAAAGTCTCCGTACTGGCACCTTCATGGTGGGACTTACTTGTTATTGTGACTAACTAACGAATGAATTAGTGCTGGGTTCTAACAGCACCAATTCCACTGTTCAGATTAGCAGACCTTTAAAACAAAGAACTTTCTTTCTTGGATTCATTCTGCGGTATTTCTCTGCTACCGATAAATCAAATTTGCAAAACCTTTTAATTAACCTTTTCACTTATTTCCCAGGCTTTCACACACTGATGTATAGAGAACCCTAATTAGATTGACAATGTTACTTCACTGAAACTCTGAAAGATCTTATTAAAGCAATTGCTGATGAAGCTGGTCAGTGGGACTCCAGTTAATTCACTGTTCGCTTAAAGTGCATTTAATATGCAAATATTCATCTAATGATCCTAAAAGCTTTCATATTCATAGTGACCTATTTAATTTTTGTTGTATATGTCTATGGTCTGCGCTTAAATTACCATTTTTATAACTGCTTGCCATGGTGTGACATATTCATTGTGGCTCAGTATGTAGCATTTTTGTGTCAATCAGAAGGTCCTGGGTTAATAGTTCACTCCAGAAACTTGAGCACAAAATCCAGGCTGATGCACAGAACTAAGATAGTTCTGCACAAGCATTTCTAGCATCTTTCACTTGAGAAATTAAACCAGCCTTTACAGGGAATAGATTTTCAATAATGCTTTTGAAGAAAACGCAAAGTTATCCCAGGTGTCATTTATCCCCAACCACATCTTTTAAAGCAGATTATCCGGTCATTATCTTATTGCTGGCTGTGGATATACAATGCGCAATTACAGCCTTCCTTACATCATGACAGTGACAACACTTGAAAGGGAAATTTCATTGGGTGCTAACTGCTTTGGAACTTCCTTAGGTTGTTAAAGGCCCTTGGTATATTCAATGTTTTTCTTTTATTAGAAAACCTCAGACAATGAGGCTTTCTTTTAAAAGCTCCTTTTTTTCTTTTCTTTACGTACAATTTATTTTTCCTCAGGGATGAATTCAGGGATGGGCTTCGGCTTGGGATTTGGCCTTCATTCAAGAGCCTTGTGCATCATGTGGTATTTATCCATCACTGGAATGATTCCACAAGTGCAGGAGAGTATTGACTCCATCTGTGGTAATTATATTTTAAATTTTTTTATTGTTGCTTTGAGATGGAACTTGGATTTTCCGTTCTGACTCTGCCAGATTTCAGATGGATCTTGGGCAGGCAGTGGTGGAAAATTGGCCAGGGAGTCTTTCTGGTCTCTATCGATTGCTGCCACTTTCAAGATTTTCTGGAAAAGATGACCTGAGCCATGGAATATTTTCATCCAAACAGTGATGGGGATGTTCACATTGCACAGCAATTGTAGAACATCATCATGTGTTACATTTTCTGTTATTAGTTTTATATTCGTGATGGAAACACAGTGAGAAAGTTGATTTAAAACATATAAGGCTCTGCTGTGAACATAGGTTGAAAATATTCTTAGGAAATGTATTTTTGCGTATTTTTGCAAAAGGATTTTACCTATAGCCCAAGTTTTAATTGTGACCAGATACTTTGTTTATATTTCGCACTCTTCCTACGATTAAGTCCTCCCTGCATCTATGTGCTATGCCTGTGTGCCATGCCTATGTGCTATACAGCAATGTCAATCAGTATACAATGCACAATTAATGAGATACTCTATGTGAAGTTCTCCTCTGCATGTAAAATTTGTGAGAAGCATGGGCCTCAAACAGTATCGTAGATGTTAACCAGAAGGTCAAGTCCCAAATAAGAACCCTTTCTGCAATCTCTACTTTCTGCAACGGTGGGGGATCACAGTGGAAGGGATTCTGCACACGACTGACGCACTGTCTATTGTACTTCACATCTTGAATCCTTGTGTGTGCTGTGCCATCAGACGAAAATGGCATGGGACCCTGTGCGGGAACTGCTCCAAGCATAAATGTATCGAAGAATTTCTAGCCCAATATTTATTGTAATTTGTCACATTGTGACTAAAGCAGAAGTCGCTCTATTCATAAACAATAGAATTATATATTTTTTTGTATGGTTTTGTATATATTTGATTAGTGTATAAATGTAAATAATTTGGTGTACATATAGCTGCTGGTGTACATATGGTGTACATATAGCTGCTAAATTTGTATAAGATAATTATAATCAGTTGAATAAGGGGTGGGAATTAATAAGCTTTGGCTTCTTCCTGCTCCTTTTCGGACACATACGATTTCATTTATTTATAGATATTGTTTATGACACTTTATAAATATTATTGTTTTGTTTTTATGTTTTTTGTATGCTGTTTCACACTTGCTTTTTATTCTTTTATTCTGTTCGAAATAAAGAATAAATAAATAAATAAATAGATTTTCAATTGCTCCAGATCAGTAGCTGTATTCTGCTGCAGCAGATAGACAATTGATTAAATGGATGAATATTCTTCAAAATATCTCCTGCAACAAATATGTACTGATGATATAAATCATATTCATAACTTTCCATGAGCCCAAAAAACATTTTAAGATGGCTTTATGTTCAAAGAAAAATTAAAACCTACTTTACTCAGAAAATTAGTTGGGGGATCATCATAATTATGTGAATAATTGTGTAGTTAACATTTGTAATGTTGATTCTTGACTCATATGAGGAATGAGGGATGTGGATTACAGGGGTAGGATTGAGACACTGGGCTTGTTCTTCACAGGGAAGGGCAGGCAGATAAAGGATGTGATGGAGATGTTCAAAATAAAGATGGTTCCAAACAAAGCAGATAGAGAGAACCCTTTCTCATTGGCAAAACGGTAAAACACAGATATAAGTTCATGTGCAAAACAATCTATGATGACATAAATATTTTTTATGTAGTGAATGGATGGCACCTGGATTGTATTATCTGACAGGACAGCATTTGGAAGTAAAGATGTTGCATTAGAAGGCAGGATGAAAGTTGGATTGAGACAATTTGCATTAGTTAGTGAAAAGTTCATATCGACTTAAATGATGAAATAGAGTTCTCCCGTGCAATTATCATTCCATGTATCTAAGTTTCTCTCAACAAAACTTTAAACCAAAACTACTGAGAAACGTATACTTCGACCCTGCACTTTACAGCCTTTGAAATTCAACATTCTCGAACAATAACCCGTTCCAGTCTGTTTTGGATCTGGCTAGTCCTGAAACTGGCTGAGTTTTTATCTCTCTTCACTTGCTGCCTGAACAGCTGCGTATTTCCACCACTCATTTATTACTATTTTATTTCAGATTTGCAACACCTCCTATTCTGTATCCCAATCCCTGCGATGCATTTTTACCCTTTCCTCAGATCTCAATCACCTTCTTGCCGTAAGGTCAACTGAGATTAGCAAACATTCATCATCCATTCTCACTTGGGTCATTCAGTTTAACATTGTCTTTTCCATTCTTCCCCCTTCTCTGCAGCATCAATTCTGTTTGATTCCTTATGACTGCTTCTTCTAATGAAATATCACAGAGCTGAAATGTTCCATTGATGCTGCCTGGCCTGCTGAGTAATTAAAAAATGCTGGAGAAATTCTGCGGGTGAGGCAGCATCTATGGAGAGAAGGAATAGGTGACGTTTCGGGTCGAGACCCTTCTTTAGACTGAGGGGACTTGACCCGAAACGTCGCCTATTCCATCAGTCTGAAGAAGGGTCTCGACCCGAAAAGTCGCCTATTCCTTCTCTCCATAGATGCTGCCTCACCCGCTGTGTTTCTCCAGCATTTTTGTCTACCTTCGATTTTTCCAGCATCTGCAGTTCTTTCTTAAACATGCTGAGTAATTCAAGCATTTTCTGTTGTTATTTTAAATTTCCATCATCTGCTGTTGTTTTTTTACTTTCAGTTATATGGTGCCTGATAAACTGAATACTCAATAATTGGATTAATGTAATACTAAGTTTAGAATCAGGAGTTTGTAGCTGTGGTCCAGGTGCACTTGTCAAACCAGTGCCCATTGTGTCATCTTTGATTATTAATACATAATTTTCTGGATAGAAACTTTGAAAACAATGATCACATGAGTGAATAAATATTGCTCTGGGAATCCCGCATGGATTTCATATCAGGGAGGGCTCTAATAAGGAAGCCTTCATACCTTGCATCCCAGACCATTCTCAGACAGCTAAATCTGAATTAGGCTTCTTGCATTGCCTAACGAGGAGCCTGTTTATGGAAGTCAAGCAACTTTATGAGCAGCTATCATCACATATTGCAAATAAATCTGTCTGTCCTCAAAGTCTTCAGATGCCAGAGACAGCACTTACCAAATCTAGGACCTCAACCAGCTAAAAGGACAAGGGAGCATTGGGAACACCACTGGAAGTTGCCCTCCAAGCCACACATCATCCTGATGGAAATATTTCACTGTTCCTTCACCATCGTTGAATTTGTAAGAATTTGTAAGAATTCCCTCCCTAACAACAATGTGGGTATTCAGGACCTCATGCACTGCAGCAGTTCAAAAAGCAGCTCATCGCCACTACATCAAAGACAATTAGGGATGGACAATTAATGCTCGTTCAGCCTTTGAAACCCACATCCATTGAATGAATAAAAAGAAAGTGCTATTGGCATACTTTCCCTTCATTGCATTTTGTTAAGGATGCTTAGGAAAGGTGGGCTGCTGACATTGATCTCCTCTCCCAATGCACCTGATATACCTGGAATCCCATCCATGTAGAAATTGGGCATGTTTCTGCTTTGTAAACCAACATGTGGCTTTGTAGATCTCTACAATCCAATGTATGAAAAGGTAGTCAAATGAGTTTCATTTAAATTAAACTAAATACATTAATTTGGCAAATTTGTGCTTGCCAACCGCAATCTCCCCTTTCTCCTTTAGCTGCTGGGTTACTCTTCCTCCTCCCTTTCTTGGTACCGCTGTTTAAACCCACACTCTCCACTACAGTTGATTCCAAATGTTTAAGAAATGGACAGAACAGCAAAAATCAAAAGGGTTTAATAAATCAGTGCAAGAGCACTAAGAATTAAGTGATTGTGAATCGAGAACGATTCTGGGGGAGAAAAACATAGTAAGTGCCTTAAAAATGCAGCACAGTGCAGTGATTTGGTGGAGCAGTCCATGGTGTGGAGATGCGGTATTCTCATGCTGTACAGCTCAATCAAGATAGAAGGAAGGGTGTCGTTTCAGTGAAAAAACTATGAAAGTAAAGTGGTTAGAAGGAATGAGACATGAAAAAAAAATCAAACTAGTCACAGCAGTGTTGCCTGAACTTGTAAACCACAAACAATCCCTGCATGTGTGATATAAATTCCAGCAAACCACTGCACCCAAATGCATATTATATTTATACCACACAAGCTCTGAAACTACCAGTATGATTCACGTTTAGGAGAATATTGTTAAAGATTTGTTCAGATTTTATGTTATTAGCCGATGCCAATTTTTGTGCAGAGGAACAAAATTAGCGCTGCATTAATTTTTGATCCGAAGACCATTTACGGTTGCAGAAAGAGGCACAATTACAATAGACCTAAAGAATTACAATGGTGACCTGAGGGTAACATTTATTTTGGCCTACTTCAAGCTCATAATTGACAGAATTGGAGAATCAAGGTTCGTCCAATATCAGAACAAACTGCTAGCTTCCGTCATGATTTCCCAGGCATCATGCAAACACAGTCTGATCAGAAGTCTGATATAAATGATCTAAACGTAAATGTAGATGGATTGGTGAGTAAGTTTGCTGACAACACCAAAATTGGAGGAGTTGCAGACAGTGAGGAATGGTGTCAGAAGGTATCATGAGAGGAACAGGTCGGGTAGACGTACAGAGTCTTTAGCCTAGTGCAGGGGAATCGAGAACTAGAGGACCTAGGTTTAAGCTGAGGGGGGAAAGATTTAATAGGAACTGGAGTGGTGGTGGGTGTTTGGAACGAGCAGCCGGAGCATGTGGTTGAGGTAGGTACTATCGCAACATTTAAGAAACATTTAGACAGGTACATGGATAGGACAAGTTTAAAGGGATATGGGCCAAACAAAAGCAGATGGGACCGGTGTAGATGAGACATGTTGGTCGGTGTGGGCATGTTGGATCAAAGGGCCTGTTTCCATGCCGTGTAACTCTATGGTGAGTAAATTTGCTTATGACACTAAAATTGGAGGAGTTGTAGACAATGAGGAAGGTTGTCAGAAGATACAGCATATATCGATCAGCTGCAGAAATGGGTAGAGTAATGGCAGATGGAGTTTAACCTGAGCAAGTGTGAGGTGTTGCACTCTGGGAGATTCAATGTAAGGAGAGAGTATACAGCTAATGGCAAGACCCTCAACAGCAATGATATGCAGATGGATTTTGGAGTCCAAGTTCATAGCTCACTGAAGGTGGCAGCACAGATAGATTGGGTGGTAAAGAAGGTGTATGGCATGCTTGCCTTCAATGCTAGGGGCTTTGAATGTAAAATTCAGGAAGTCATGATGCAACTGAAAAGAACTTTGATTAGGCCACATTTGGAGGATTGCATGCAGTTCTGGTCACCCCATTATCGGAAAGATGTGGAAGCTTTGGAGAGGATGCAGAGGCGGATTTCCAAAATACTGCCTATATTGGAGGGTTTCTGCTACAGGGAGAGGTAGGATAGTGTTGGATTGGTTACTCTGGAATGCCAGAGGTTGAGGGAAGACTTGATAGAAGCTTGTACAATTATGAGAGGCATAGATAGGAAAGACAGTCAGAACCTTTTTTGCCACAGTGGAAATGTACAACAGAATAGAGCATAGCTATAATATGAGAGAGGGAAAGTTTAAGGGAGATGTGTGAGGCAGGTTTTTTACACTTAGATTAGTGGGGGCCTGGAACATGTGGCTGGGGGTAGTGATGGAGGCAGATACGTCGGTGGTGTTTAAGAGGCCTTTAGATGGGCACATGGAAGTGTAGGGAATAGAAGGATATGGATCATGATGGCAGATGAGATCAGTTTAACTTGGCATCGTGTTCGCTGCAAACATTGTGAGCTGAGGGGCCCATTACTGTGCTGTACGGTCCTATAGTCTATGTCCCAGAAGTGCATATTAATTATTACCTAATCTAATTAATAAAGCATGTCAGAAAATAGGATTTCTCTAAAGGGAAATGCATGATAGACATATTGTCATCCTTATATTTCCTTCGCTCCATAGATGCTGCTGCACCCGCTGAGTTTCTCCAGCATTTTTGTGTACCTTGTCATCCTTATAGTTTAGTTTAGTTTAGTTTAGAGATACAGCGCAGAAACAGGCCCTTCAGCCCACCAGGTTGGCACCAACCATCGATCCCCGCACATTAACACTACCCTACACACACTAGGGATAATTTTACATTTTGCATTTATACCAAGCCAATTAACCTGCAAACCTGTACATCTTTGGAGTGTGGGAGCAAACCAAAGTTCGCAGAGAAAACCCTTGCAGGTCACGGGGAGAACGTACAAACTCTGTACAGACAGCACCCATAGGCAGGATCAAACTCCGGTGTCTGGGGCTGTGAGGCAGTAGCCCTACTGCTACACCACCGTGCCACCCATTTGTTTTGACATCAATGTTCTGGGAAATTCTGAGAATGTCATGGGGTCTTTGTCACACCAGCTCAAAAAAATCCTCTGGAAGAGAGTAAAGGGCCTGTCCCACTTAGGCTATTTTTTAGGCGACTAGGCTGTTGCCACATGGTCGCCTGTGTGGTCGTGAGTAGTCTCCTCAGTCACCCAAAGAGTCGTAGTGTCTTTCCAGTCGCCGCTGGATTTTCAACATGTTCAAATATTTTCGACGATAGTCGGCGACAGTGGGTTGATGCCAATGACTTCTCCTGACATAGGTGCTGTCGTAGGTTGTCGCCGGGTGATGTAGGTTGTCGCCGGTGCTGCCGGTGAATTCCATTGTCGACTACCTACGTCAACCGGCGACAGGTACCGGCAACTGAATTGTCTTCAGTTGTCTTCAGTTGCCGCTGACAGGGTTGTAGCTTGTCTTAGGTTGTCGCTTGTGGACGTAGGTTGACTTCAGTTGTCGTAGGTTGTCGCCTGTGTGGTCATAGCTTGTCGTAGGTGTGGTCGAAGGTGGCTGTCCTAATGGGTCGCCGGTTGTCGGTAGCTTGCCGTAGCTGATGTCGACTAGGTGGTAGGTTGTTGTAGCTTGTCGTAGACATTGTCGTAGGGGTGTTCAGTCACCGTTTTTTCGCTGACCTGCTGTGACTATGACAGTCGCCTAAAAAATCGCCTAATTGGGACAGGCCCGTAATGAGAATATCTATATCTGAAAGGATTAAATTCTCACTCTTGTGCACAAATGATGATCGACACAATGCAAAGATGACAAGATCCTGAAACGTGCATTGTCTACTCCCAAACCGTGCAGGTAGAAAGACATTGTATGGTTTGTCTCTCGTGGTAATCACAGGTCTCAGGTAATATAGCACTGCCCCACTTCATCAAGTCCTGTCTTGACCTTCTCACGTGGGTGCAAAAGCCATTTGAGAGTCTAACATGTGGGGTCATTGGGCGATGTTAACCAGAGAATTTCAAGTAACTAATCACTGGAGGAGGGGCCGAGGGAAATCATGACAAGTCTTGAACGATAATTAAATATATTGTTACTATGGTAAGAAGGCTACTGATGGTCTCAATATAGGAGTACAAGGAAACAACATTCTGTTGACTAAGGCATGTTTATAGAATGGGCTTTGACTTTGAAGGAAGCTGGATCAGTATCTGTGCATGACAAAGTTGATGATTCTAGACATGTAGGATTTTAGCTTAGAGGTGAAAGAGTTAGGATATAATAGTATAGCGTATCAAAGAGTTATTTGAGAAATAAATTTCAACAGAATCACATGCCATAAAGTTTGGATGGGGCTCGTTTGATCGCTTTTGGGCTTTTCACAATCTACAGCTTCTTGTACCCTAGTGTTGGTTATAGCTGGAGAGTTCTCATGTGAGGTGAATGCATTTTGAACACAAACTCCAACAAACATACAATGAAAAATCACCTGTCTGTTAAAGTAAAATGTTGCAATATTCAAAGTGTAATCTGTTGTTATGTTTCCAATTAAAAGCATAAATTAACCCTTTTAATTAGTCAAGTCAAGAGTGTTTTATTGTCATGTCCCAGATAGAACAATTAAATTCTTACTTGCTGCAGCACAACAGAATATGTAAACATAATAAATAATATAACAAAAACTCAGAAAAAAAGAACAAACAATAACAGTGCAATAATAATAATAATAATAATAATAATAGTTTATTGTAGTTCAGAGCTTATGAGGTAGCAGTGTTTAATAGCCTGATGGTTGTAGGGAAGAAGCTGTTCCTGAACCTGGACGTTACAGTTCTCAGGCTCCTGTACCTTCTGTGTGGCCAGGATGGTGTGGGTCTTTAATGATGTTGGCTGCCTTTTGAGGCAGCGACTACGATAGATCCCTTCGATGGTGGGGAGGTCAGAGCCGGCGATGGCTTGGGCAGTGTTTACAACTTTTTACAGCCTTTTCCGCTCCTGGACGTTCAAGTTGCCGAACCAGGCCACGATGCAGACTTTAGTGGATACAGTATATGTTTCCATAGAATCTGCAGTAAAGTTCTTTGAAACCACTACATAACATGTTTATTATTTTGTTTCTGAAGATTTAAATGCATAAGGATTGAAAGTCTTGAGAGCAATTATTCACATTTTTATCAGGTGACAAAGAAATATATTCCTTAATCCTTCCATTTGATAGCCACTGTCATTATTTTTCATTCATGCCACTTCAGATTTATTGTTGGCAATAACAAATACATTGGTACTCTGGAAACGAAGGAAAATTTCCATCTTGCCATTGGAAATATATTAAAAATATGGGAAGTTCTGCCTCCGGTGCTGAAATAAGGGTCGGCATATAAATTACCGGAGATTTTATTTAAAAAGTTAATGCATTGGCAAGCATGTAAATTTTTTGTATTTCTGAAACAGAACATTTCCCAAAGTCAGGTATTACTATTGGAATATTTTCCAAGCTACCAGTTTGGAGCAGGAAAAGTAAGTATCCTATTTCTGAGCAAGCCAGCTCCCAAAAATTAGGAAGATCAGTCATAAAATTATACACTACAGTACTTTAAATATTTAGGGCTTCCTTATATATTCTGTTCCACGCTTTTTTTTTGTAATGTTTGTCATAAGGTCATAAGGAATAGTAGAATAAGGCCATTTGGCCCATCAAGTCTACACCATTCAATCATGGTTGATCTATCTCTCCCTCCTAACCCCATTCTCCTGTCTTCTGCCCATAACCTCTGACTAATCAAGAATCTATCTATCACTCCCTTAAAAATAGCCACTGACTTGACCTCTACAGCCTTCTGTGGCAAAGAATTCCATAGATTAATCACCCTCTGACGAAATAAATTTCTCCTCATCTCCTTCTGAAAAGAACATCCTTTAATTCCGAGGCTATGACCTCTAGTCCTAGACTCTTCCACTAGTGGAAACATCCTCTCCACGCCCACTCTATCCAAGCCTTTCACTATTCTGTATGTTTCAATGAGATCCCCCTCATTCTTCCAAACTCCAGCGAGTACAGGCCCTGTACTCGTCCTGCATAACATGATGCTGAAAGACACTGAAGAACTGAGGTTGCTGCAAGTGCAGGTGGAAATGGATTATAAAACAACACACATTTTCGCAACGCCATAAAGTGTGCAGAAATTTTTGTCAGGTGGCAGTTTCTTTGTGCTCTTCCTGAGGAATACAATACTCCAATGAAAATAAGACAAAAATAAACACATTTGTATAAAATGAATACTCCATGCAGTCTCAGATTGACACAAAATGCTGGAGTAACTCAGCAGGACAGGCAGTATCCCTGGAGCGAAAGAATCTTTCGTTTTCACACCTTATCCTTCCATATCTCTGTCTCCCTCTCCCCTGACTCTCACTGAAGAAGGGTCTCGACCCGAAAAGTCACCCATTCCTTCTCTACAGGGATGCTGCCTGTCCTGCTGAGTTACTCCAGCATTTTGCGTCTATCTTCGATTTAAACCAGCATCTGCAATACCTTTCTACACACTCCATGCAGTCTACTGCATCTCTACTTATCCCCCCCCCCTTTATAAATCTGTCCAAAAGGGTTATTTTCTACAGTCCATCTGATATTTTTATTAAAAGTGAAAATTAATGCCCATTGTATTTCAAGCTATTGAAGGAATATATTTTAAAGTTTTGGCCAGGAAATATGTAAGTACTCTCTAATCTGCAAATTTCCCTCATGAAACAGAAATTAATCTACAAATGTCCCTTCATTGTACAGTATAGCTACAATAATTTAGCTTTATGCAGTGCTGTTACCTTGTAAAGTACTGGTGCTGATTTTGGAATTGGGTTGTGCACATCTCTGAAGATCTTTCCTGGTCCGAGAACACTGATGCAATTATCAAGAAAGCACATCAGCGTCTCTACTTCCTGAGAAGATTACGGGGAGTCGGTTTGTCATGGAGGACTCTCTCTAACTTCTACAGGTGCACAGTAGAGAGCATGCTGACTGGTTGCATCGTGGCTTAGTTCGGCAACTTGAGCGCCCTGGAGAGGAAAAGACTACAAAAAGTAGTAAACACTGCCCAGTCCATCATCAGCTCTGACCTTCCTTCCATCGAGGGGATCTATCGCAGTCGCTGCCTCAAAAAGGCTGGCAGTATCATCAAGACCCACACCATCCTGGCCACACACTCATCTCCCTGCTACCTTCAGGTAGAAGGTACAGGAGCCTGAAGAGTGCAACGACCAGGTTCAGGAATAGCTACTTCCCCACAGCCATCAGGCTATTAAACTTGGCTCGGACAAAACTCTGAACATTAATAGCCCATTATCTGTTATTTGCACTTAATCAGTTTATTTATTCATGTGTGTATATATTTATATAATGGTATATGGACACACTGATCTATTTTGTAGTCAATGCCTACTATGTTCTGTTGTGCTGAAGCAAAGCAAGAATTTCATTGTCCTATCAGGGACACACTACAATAAACTCACTTGAACTTGAACTTGAACTCATGCTTTTCTTTGAAGTAGTGCCCTCAATGGGGCCACAAAGAAGGTTGAATTCTCCAATTTCAGGCAGATAACTTATTAACAACCTCCCCACACCTCCCCCACCCTTCCTTTCACTGTGCCCCACCTGGATTCATACCCATTTCTTCTCTTCCCACTAACCTTGTCCCCTTCCACCCATATTCCATCCTCTGCCCAGGCACAGAAATCGTTATCAAAACATGGGAGGGACACAATTTCTTGGCGGCCGCGCGCACACGCACACACACACACGCGAGGCTTCGGCCGTGGGCCCTGTGGACAGTAACATCGGGAGCTGACCTGATTGGTGAGGTTCGCGGGGCCTTTGATCGGGCTTCAACATCGGGGGCCTCGATTGCCTCGATGCAGCAGTTTGATTTAAAGCCGTGCCGGGCGATGAAAGACCCCGCGAACAGGCCAATTCAGCCCTTAGAAAGCGACTGATAAAGTCCGGATTACAAAACATGGGGGGGGGGGGGGGGGATAGTCCCCCGCCTCTTAAAGCATGGGGAGGCGCCACCCCCGTCCCCCCCCAGGATTTCCGCCCATGCCTCTGCCCCCCACTCCCTCCACACCAATTATAATCAGACTGATGAAGGATCTGAAACATCACCCTATATATAAATTAGATTGGCAGGGGAGGGGGTAGCACAGAAGGAAGGAGACAGATGAAAAGTAGGGGGCAAATACTGTAGTCAGAGAGATCAAGATTAATGGGCAGGACAGGTATGTGCATAGAAAATAGTGGAAAGGCCAGTGATTTAAACTGTATTGAGTTTTTCTAGCATTAAAATCTTGCCATTGATAAGAATAAAAAAGTTGACTCAAGGCATCAGATGAAATTTTCTGTACTGGAATAGCTATTTCTTCACACAGTTTTTATTTCTCAAGATACTTTCATTTTATTAAACGTTAAGTGCACAATTATAACTCAATAGGTGCAGGTCATTTGTGAAACATCCATTAAAGGCTCTTTATATGTATCATGTTTCAAGGTTTATACTGGCATTAAAACTTAAAATGCCTGAGCAAATAGGCCATTAAAAATATTCCTTTAAACTGGATCTGGCAATCTGGTGAACCAGAGCTTCACACGAGACATATTCACCCAAAAGTGTAGTAATAATAAAAGCTTGCAAACAATAGAACTCTGAAGCCGAAACAATGGGTAGATCAGATTTATTTTATGCTTATTTTGGGTAAAATTTGTTTTAATCCAATTATGAAATGGTTGCATTGGGAGAAATTGAACATTTTCTTCCAACTTGTTGTGCAGGATAAGTTCAAACATGAATGTGATGGAAATGTGCACACCATGCTTCTACGGTCATTAGTATGACGAGGGACTAATCCAGAGGCTTGAACCTATGATGCGAGAGCATATGTTTGAATCTCCCTGGGCAGTCTGGAACATAAATTCTGTTAATTAAGTCAATCTAGATAGTGGAATAAGTAACAGTGAACCATAAAGGGCCTGTCCCACTGTACGAGGTAATTCAAGAGTTCTCCCGAGTTTTCCCCTGATACGAACTCGGAGAATGTCCGTAGCGGGTCCGTAGGAGTTCGTGAATATCCCGTAGCGGCTCGTGATGCTAAGGGTAGGTACTCGGGAAATCCGGTAAACTCGTGATGTTTTTTCAACACTGTGAAAAATGTCCATGAGTAAAAAAATACTCGTGATGAAAAAAATTGTTACTTATTACTCGTACGAGCCGCTACGAGATATTTTTAAATTCATCCTGTGAATTGGCCTCGACTGCCTTCTGTGGCTGATAATTCCTCAAATTCACTACTCTCTGGGTGATTTTTTTTTTCTCATCTCAGATTTAAATGGCGTCCCCTTTATTCTTAGACAGTGGCCCCTGGTTCTGGACTCCCCCAACATTGGGAACATTTTTCCTGCATCTATCTTGTCCAGTCCTTTTATAATTTTATACGTTTCTATAAGATATCCTCTCATCCTTCTAAATTCCAGTGAATACAGCCCCAGTCTTTCCAATATGACAGTCCCGCCATCCCGGGGATTAACCTTGCGAATCTACGCTGCACTGCCTCAATAGCAAGGATGTCCTTCCTCAAATTAGAAGACCAAAACTGCACACAATACTCCAGATGTGGTCTCACCAGGGCCCTGTACAACTGCAGATGGACCTCTTTACTCCTATACTCAAATCCTCTCGTTATGAAGGCCAACATGCCATTAGCTTTCTTCACTGCCTGCTGTACCTGCATGTTTACTTTCAGTGACTGGTGTGAAGTAGTCACACCAATCACACCAGTGACATCCAGGTCTCATTGCACTTCCCTTTTTCCTAATCTGACACCATTGAGATAATAATCTGCCTCCTTGTTCTTGCCGCCAAAGTGGATAACCTCAAATGTATCTACATTATACTGCATCTGCCATACACCTGCCCACTCACTCAACCTGTCCATGTCACCCTGCAACCTCCTAGCATCCTCTTCACAGTTCTCATTGCCACCCAGTTTTGTGTCATCTGCAAATTTTCTCGTGTTACTTTTAATTGCATCATCTAAATCATTAATATATATTGTAAATAGTTGCGGCCCCAGGACCGAGCCGTGCGGCACTCCACTCGCCACGGCCTACCATTCTGACAGGGATCCGTTTATTCCTACTCTTTGTTTCCTGTCTGCCAACCAATTCTCTATCCATGTCAATACCCTACCCCCAATACCATGTGCTTTAATTTTGCCCATTAATCTCCTGTGTGGGACTTTAACAAAGGCTTTCTGAAAGTCCAGATACACTGCATCCACTGGCTTTCCTTCATCCATTTTACTTGTCACATCCTCAAAAAATTCCAGAAGATTAATCAAGCAGGATTTCCCCTTCATAAATCCATGATGACTTGGACCAATCCTTTGACTGCTATCCAAATGTGCCGTTATTACGTCTTTCATAATTGACTCCAACATCTTCCCCACCACCGATGTCAGGCTAACTGGTCTATAATTCCCTGTTTTCTTTCTCGTTCCTTTCTTGAAAAGTGGGATAACATTAGCTACCCTCCAATCCACAGGAACTGATCCTGAATCTATTGAACATTGGAAAATGATCACCAATGCGTCCACGATTTTTAAAGCCACCTTGAGTACCCTGGGATGCAGACAATCAGGCTCTGGGGATTTATCAGCCTTCAGTCCCATCAGTCTACTCAATACTATTTCTCAGTCCCATCAGTCTACCCAATGCTATGTAAGGTAAATGGTATTTTATGGGATCTTCATTCATTTTGATTAATTAAATCATTGATAAGGGTTCATTGGTCAAAAACATGAACTCTATTCTCCCCACACATTTGCAGAACGACATGTAAGTATTGCAACATTATCTGTTTTTATTTCTGATATCAGCATCTGAGATTAATTAGAAAATGGACTAATGGGGAGAAGTAAAATGTTGTGACATGAGTTGTTGTGATCAGGAATACTCTCTCCAAAGGATTCTTAAAGCAAATTTGTCAGTACAATTCGAAAGGAACCCAAAAAATATTTGGTAAGTACACATGTGGATAACTATGAAGATAGAAATAGAAAATGGTACAAATTGGAGAATTGTTTTGAATTGTTTCTTCTATAGCTTGCTTGGCAGCTCATTCCATACACCTACCATCAACTTGTGTTACTGGCACAACATGCCAATGGCCTCCATCAATGTGTGATTTCGTGAAAACATTGGCAGATCTGTGCTACAGTGTTTTGCTGAAGCATTCGATCATTCAACAATTTTTTTCCCCCAATTGTTTTGAACCAGATTATATTTATACTGCGCCAAAGTGATGTCAAAAATGCAGCCACTGGACATCTGCAAGCCACAAGTTCCAGCAAACAATGAAACTCAGAAGTTGAGTTCTACTTGTGTAATAAACTTGGTAATTGGTCCGGTTTGATTTCTGTGTGCCTGGAAGACTGGAAAAGGTTAATTGGTGTTTAACTGTTAACTGTTACACAAAGGTCCATCAGAATCTGCAGTTTATGATAACTTAACTGACTTTATTGATGACTCTAGAAGTTCCATTGTATGCCCCAAGGAGCCTGGTTAAAAGGATTTGTGGGCACGCCAGTTTGCCCAAATTGTTTTGCCACAGAATGTGCAAGTCAGTATTGTTTCCAGATTGTAACATCACTCGATCATATCGTATAGGAGCAGAATTAGGCCATTCACCCCGTCGAGTCTGCTCCACCATTCGATCATGGCTGATCTATTTTACCTTCTTAACCCCATTCTCCTGCCTTCTCCCAGTAACCTTTGAAACACCAACTAATCAATAACCAATCAATCTCTGCCTGAAAAATACCAAATGATGGCCTCCACTGCTGTCTGTGGCAATCAATTCTACAGATTCACCACCTTCAACCTAATGAAATTCCACCATATCTACATTTGAAAACTACAAGCTTTTATTTTGAGGCTGTGCCCTCTGGTCCAAGACTCTACCACTATTGGAAACATCCTCTCCACATCCATTCAATCTTGGCCTTTTATTGTTTGGTAGGTTTCAATGAGATAACCCTTCATCCTTCTAAACTCCAGTGAGTACAGGCCCAGAACCATCAAACACTCCTTGTACATTAACCCAATTATCCGCGGGATCATTCTCGTAAAACTCCAGTCAAGATTTACGAGGAATTTGCCAGGACTCAAGGGCATGAGCTACCGGGAGAAGTTGAGCTAGCCAGGACTTTATGCCTTGGAGCACAGGAGGATGAGAGGTGAGCTTATAGAGGTGTGTAAGATCATGAGAGGCATAGATATTGTAAATGTACAGTCTTTTACCCAGAGTAGGGGAATCAGGAACAAAAGGACATATGCTCAAGATGCCAGCACATCCTTCCCCAATGCCAGCACATCCTTCATCTTTGTTGATTCTTTGCCCCGGCTGGTCCCTTCAATGGATGATACTTCAGCAGCAGTAAACCAACAGTATATTTCCACTC
Source organism: Malacoraja senta (assembly GCA_038087875.1). Classification (NCBI taxonomy): domain Eukaryota; kingdom Metazoa; phylum Chordata; class Chondrichthyes; order Rajiformes; family Rajidae; genus Malacoraja; species Malacoraja senta. Next base: position 52,330,973 of record CM075982.1, read on the forward strand.
TTGATTTTAGTGTCATTTTAAATTTCACATACTATCCAGCAGACTTACAGAAACCTGTGTTTGTATGTAGCACATGACAATTTTTGAACAATTATCACTGCAAAATTGACCAATGTCAGCTTAGTCTCTGATCATTCATGTTTCTTTTAACATAAACAATTTCATTTCTGTTGAACCACAAATTATTTGCAGCAATTAAATGTGCTGAGGCTCTATAAGGCGCTGGTCAGGCCGCATTTGGAGTACTGTGAGCAAGCTTGGGCCCCATATTTGAGGAAGGATGTGCTGGCTCTGGAGAGGGTTCAGAGGAGGTTTACAAGAATGATTCCAGGAATGAGTAAGTTTGCATATGATAAGCTTTTGACAGCACTGGGCCTGTACTCACTGGAATTTAAAAGGTTGAGGGTGGACCTCATTGAAACTTACAGAATATTGAAATGCATAGTTAGTGTAGAAATAGCAGGGGCTATGACAGAAATATTTCAAATGTCATTGGAAACGGCAATAGTGCCGGAGGATTGGCGTACTGCGCATGTTGTTCCATTGTTTAAAAAGGGGTCTAAGAGTAAACCTAGCAATTATAGACCTGTTAGTTTGACGTCAGTGGTGGGCAAATTAATGGAAAGGATACTTAGAGATAATATATATAAGCATCTGGATAAACAGGGGCTGATTAGGAACAGTCAACATGGATTTGTGCCTGGAAGGTCATGTTTGACTAATCTTCTTGAATTTTTTGAAGAGGTTACTCGGGAAATTGATGAGGGTAAAGCCGTGGATGTTGTATATATGGACTTCAGTAAGGCCTTTGACAAGGTTCCTCACGGAAGGTTGGTTAAGAAGGTTCAATGGTTGGGTATTAATGGTAGAGTAGCAAGATGGATTCAACAGTGGTTGAATGGGAGATGCCAGAGAGTAATGGTGGATGGTTGTTTGTCAGGTTGGAGGCCAGTGACTAGTGGGGTGCCACAGGGATCTGTGTTGGGTCCACTGTTGTTTGTCATGTACATCAATGATCTGGATGATGGTGTGGTAAATTGGATTAGTAAGTATGCAGATGATACTAAGATAGGTGGGGCTGTGGATAATGAAGTAGATTTTCAATGTCTACAGAGAGATTTATGCCGGTTGGAAGAGTGGGCTGAAAGATGGCAGATGGAGTTTAATGCTGATAAGTGTGAGGTGCTACATCTTGGCAGGACAAATCAAAATAGGACGTACATGGTAAATGGTAGGGAATTGAAGAATGCAGGTGAACAGAGGGATCTTGGAATAACTGTGCACAGTTCCCTGAAAGTGGAATCTCATGTAGATAGGGTGGTAAAGAAAGCTTTTGGTGTGCTGGCTTTTATAAATCAGAGCATTGAGTATAGAAGTTGGGATGTAATGTTAAAATTGTACAAGGCATTGGTGAGGCCAATTCTGAAGTATGGTGTACAATTTTGGTTGCCTAATTATAGGAAGGATGTCAACAAAATAGAGAGAGTACAGAGGAGATTTACTAGAATGTTGCCTGGGTTTCAACAACTAAGTTACAGAGAAAGGTTGAACAAGTTAGGGCTTTATTCTTTGGAGCGCAGAAGGTTAAGGGGGGACTTGATAGAGGTCTTTAAAATGATGAGAGGGATAGACAGAGTTGACGTGGATAAGCTTTTCCCATTGAGAGTAGGGAAGATTCAAACAAGGGGACATGACTTGAGAATTAAGGGACAGAAGTTTAGGGGTAACATGAGGGGGAACTTCTTTACTCAGAGAGTGGTGGCTGTGTGGAATGAGCTTCTAGTGAAGGTGGTGAAGGCAGGTTCGTTTTTATCATTTAAAAATAAATTGGATAGTTATATGGACGGGAAAGGAATGGAGGGTTATGGTCTGAGTGCAGGTATATGGGACTAGGGGAGAATACGTGTACGGCACGGACTAGAAGGGTCGAGATGGCCTGTTTCCGTGCTGTAATTGTTATATGGTTATATGGTTATATAGATAGAGTGGATGTGGAAAGGATATTTCCACTGGTGGGTGAGTCTAGGACCAGAGGTCATAGCCTCAGAATTCAAGGGCGCTCGTTTAGAAAGGAGGTGAGGAGGAACTTCTTTAGTCAGGTGGAAGTTAATCTGTGGAACTCGTTGCCAGAGAGGGCTGTGGAGACCAAGTCAGTGGATATTTTTAAGGCATAGATAGACAAATTCTTGATTAGAATGGGTGTCAAGGGTTAAGGGGAGAAGGCAGGAAAATGGGATTAGGAGGCAGAGATCAGCTATGCTTGAATGGTGGAGTAGACTCAATGGGCTAAATGGCCTAATTCTACTTGTGAATATGTGGACTTGTGTAATGCCAGAATGCTAGTATGTAAAAAGGTTTGCTATTCTCCAAATTTTCAGTTGCATATCAAATGTCACCTATCATTTTCTTTTTAAAGGTTACTAAACCAAGAGTATACTTTTTTATATATATTTATATTTTATATATATTTTACTGTTTGTATGCCTCGTTGTTCCCTTCCTCTCGGCCAACAATGAACCATTGTACATTTCCTTGATCATTGTCTGCTTTGATCTGTCCTTTTCCTACCTTACATTCTCTTTGACCTGAAACGTCACCCATTCCTTCTCTCCAGAGATGCTGCCTGTCCCACTGAGTTACTCCAGCTGTTTGTGTCAATCTTCAAGAGTATACTTTGTTTATTTTCTGCTTACTTTAAATTTAATTTATTTTTCCCATTCGTTCCTAATCTTATCAATCTTGATAGGCTGGTAAATATGCCTTGGGTCTTCGCTTTGGTTTCTTATGTTCTGGATTGCTGAAATTCAGAAATACAAGAAAATTCAGAAATACAAGAAAATTCACCAGCCACTGTATGATGGTCTGTGTAACTGATGGTGAGTGTAAGCGAAGATTGAATTCTCGCCCTGAAGGATCTTTGAAGGAGAAATTATTCAACACTGTGTGGAAATAATGTGAGCAAAGCAAGGATCCAATAAATAATATTATTTTTTTATCCCAAAAAGGAATGGAGAGATAAAAGGCTGAGACATTTTTGCTTTTCTGAAGGTGAATTGCACCAAATTCCCAAATCCCCTAATTTGTGTCTTCTATAGCAGATGCAGATGGAAAACGCCGAAAATAATTTTAGGTTTGGTTGGTCATTTGTATTTAAGTGAAGGTTTCTGTTGGAAAAAATGGATGGATATGGGAAAAGGGCCAAGGAATGGAACTAGCTGGGTTTCTGTCAAAAGACCAATGCAGACCCAGCTGTTTGAATGGACCTCTGCTGTGTGGTGCTGTTCTGTAATTTAATAAGCATGTAACAACTAGAAGGCTCACAAGACAACATGTAAGACAAAGTGAAGTCCAAGGTAGCCCCAGTTGAGAAATCAGCTAATTGATTCTGTCACTTGGTACATCGACTTGTCAGCAACATTCCTGTGGCAGTTTGCTCAGCTTTGCCGCTGAAGACCTGGTGAAAGTATTTTCCAACATCTATTTAAAGTCAGAGTGAAAAAGATTGAAAATGGCTGTGATTACTCCAATTTTCCATCATTTGTACAGCAGCATGTAAAGCATAAAATTTCATCATTGCTCTTGGGATATAAATAGGTGGTAATGGAGTTTTCCACTGAGGAAAATAGACTGTTTTAATGCATGCTGCGGATCTACTGCTGGTTATTCTCGACTGACATACTTGGCCCCATTGACTCCAATGAAGCCAAAAGAGCAGAGATGAATAAAACGACAGCCAATACCTGTGAGTGATTTTAATGCTGCTGACCAAAAATAAAAATAATTAGGACCAATACAATTGCTTGTATTGGTCCTAATTGGATTATTGTGCCACGCTCTGTATCTTTCAACATTTAATGACTAAATGATTCATGCAGCACGGCATTTTTTTTCATGCTGCACATCCCATAATTGATGTAACTGGAGTAACTCGTATTAGCTTTCACAGATGGCAAAAATTACTCCAGTTATGAAATTAGATGTTACTTCCGCCCATTATCCACTCATTCAATGGTGGCTCAGTGCTCAGTGCCTATACAGCTGCAGTACTCCAATATCGGATGCATTGGGAAAGGTGTGACAGGTCACAAGGGGAGAGTCAGGAACTGCAGGAACAAGAGAACACATCTCAAAGATCCCAAATCATAACAGAAATACAGGCAGACCTCAACTCACAGAGGAACACCATTCACAGCTTTGATTTTAGTAGGTAGAGAGAGCTAGATATCTGGGATAGTTGGATTTTCCAGCATTCTTGACTCAAACAAAAGTAATCAACCAACAACTTTCTCTCAAAGTGGCTCACTGCAGGGATCTGATATATTCACGTCCATTGGAAAAGCATCTTTTCCACGGTGTCAGCTCATAACGAAGAGGTATTTGAGTGGGGGTGGTTTTGCAACAGAGAGTTGAATTCTCCTGTGCAACATCTCTCAATTTCTGGGAAACATATAGCTATCTCCTGGTACCACTCTTCTAGTGGCCAGCATTTTAATTTTCTTCCCACTCTCACACTAATCTGTCGGTGCTTGGCCTCCTCCACTGCTAGGGTGAGGCTAAATGGAAACTAGAGTAACACCACCTCATATTCTTCCTGACACACTGGACAATGAAAGGTGAACAGATGGCCATTCTTTCTATAACTGCTATCCACTGTGAAACACAATCCCAAACATAGGACCCACATGGTCATTTTGGCCTTTGCTGACTTTATAGATCCACTCATTAGATCCACCTAAATGCCATTTCTGGCAATTGTTTCTTTTGCAGATATATATTTAATTTATTTTTCAAAAAGTAAAAGTAAATTTCCTTCCATCATTAAGTGAATTCCGGATCATAACTGATTGCAATAGAAGCCACCTACAGATAGATGAGCTATACATTGGACAGTAAATATAGAAAACCCCAGCAGCATTATTGTGTATTACCTGACATTAAGGAGACTATCTCTAGTCAAATGGAAATGGTGCAAACTTATTTCCAACCTAGTTTGATAAAATATTTGACTTTTTTAGGATTTGCCTGGATAAGTGTTATTAATTAGTCACTATTCAATTTTCCTAAGTGTAGCACAGATCCCTCTGCTGGTCCTCTGAAATAAAACATGGAGACATGCACTGCTGATCCCACTGTGCACTTATATGGGGATCTGTGCAAATGATTTTGAATTCTTTATGTCTTTCTCTTACTTTGTCCAGCCCATTGGAAATAGTTGTTGTGCTGCAGCAAAATATCTTCATCTTAGGCAGTTATCTGAGACAGAGGATATCTACTTCCATTCTGATTTTGTGAGTTCTGTCTTTGCTAGTGAGGGCAATATGAGAACCATGGACTCCTCCATGGATGGAGCAGGTGGTGGCTGACAGGCATTCAGCAGCAAGGTTTGTGAGATGGTCTTCTCCATCTGCTGCCTACACACAACCTCTATGTCCTCCAGATGCATAGCCCCAAGGCTGCTGAATTGTGTGACTCCTTTTCCGTCATGAACCAGATATTCCTAGAGTCAGTAGAGGTGTTGCACCTCTTCAAAGAAACTTTTAGCATATCCTTGATTTTTTTTCCCTTTGGCTTTCTGATAACCCATTCCCATGACAAAGCCACAAACTAAATGTCAGCTTCTGAAGTCTAGTGTCAGGTAGATGACAAAGGCAGCCTGCCCACCAATGCCAACTGAGTGTAATGGTACATCTACTGGAAAAATGAGCTTGGGCAATAATGCTGATGTGGCTTATTTTTTCCTTCCAGTGAATTAGGACGATTGTCAATACAGCATTGCGGTTATTTCCAATGTTCATATCACTGGGTTATAAGCCATGCGAGTGGAATATGACTTGCTGTTCCACCAGTTTGCATCACTCTGGCAATGGGGGAGACCAAGGACAGAAAGGTCAGTATCGGAATGAGAAGGGGAGTTTAAATGGTTAGCAACCGGAAGATCTAGCTGGCCTTGGCAGATAGAGCGGAAGTGTTAGGTGTGACAACCGCCTAGTCTACACTAAGGAGGTTGCATCAGGAGCACCAAATGCAGTAGACAAGGTTTGAAGGGATGCATGTGAACCTCTGACTCACCTGGTAGGTTGGGGTCCCTGGATGGAAGTAAGAGAGGAGGTGTAGGGACTGGTGTTACATCTCCTGCAAGTAAAATTGAATTCTCCAATTTCCAGAAATATCCCCACTTGCCCCTCCCGCCCCCACCCCCACCCCCATCCTGGCGAGCTCTCTATTCTCCCAACACCTCCCCTCAGCCCCATTCACCCTGTTCCTTTCCCCTTCTTAATACACTCATCTCCCGTTCCTAAGTCCCCCATTTTCCTTTCAGTTTAGTTTAGAGACACAGCATGGAAACAGGCCCTTCATTCCACTGAGTCCACGCTGAACATCGATCACACGTTCACTTTAGTTCTATGTTATCCCACTTTCTTAATCACTCCCTGCATATTAGGAGCAATTTACAGAGGCCAATTCTAGGGGCTGTCCCACTTGGGCGACCTAATTGGCGAGTATAGAAGAGTTTGAAAAGTGACATGTTGAAGACTTCCTTCGACTATGTTGAAGACCAGCTTCGACTAGCTACGACTAGCTACGACTAACTTCGGGAAAATTGGACACCAAATAGTGGAGAGTGAAGACGACCGCCTTCGATCTCCTTCGACCTCCCTTCGACCTCCCTTCGACTATGATGAAGACTACCTTCGACTACCTTCGACTACCCTCGATTACCTACGACTAACATGCCGACCTACTACGACCTACTACGACTAAACCTATGAGTAAAAAAAGTGTTGATTTTTTCCATGGCGACCTTTTTTTACTCGCGGGCATTTTTTAACATATTGAAAAGACGCCGCGACCTAGCTGAGGCCTCGAGTACGCGGAGACCACTCTCGAGCATGAAGGAGAGTTACGAAGACCTCCTACGACCTCGTGTTGACCATGCTGCGAGTACGAGTCGAGGGCAAACTCGCCAGAACTCGCGGATTAGTTCGCCCAAGTGGGACCTACAAACCTTCACATCTTTGGGATGTGGGGGAACCCAGAGTACCCAAGGAAACCCATGCAGTCACAGAGAGACTGTGCAAACTCCGCACAGACCACACCCGAAGTCAAGATCAAACCTGGATCTCGGGCACTGTGATACAGCAGCTCTTCTCCCATCCACCCACATATCTCCCTTTGGCTACATTTCACAACTCTTCTTATCTGACACCATTCAGTCACTTTTTTTTCACTTCTAGCCTTTGTCACTTACTATACCCATCTGCCAAACAAACTCCTGCCCCTCCCGCCCCACCTTACCGATCCACCTCTGACTTGCCAGGCTTTGTCCCACCCCCGCCTCACTTTTCCAGCTTTTTCTCCACTATTCCAATCAGGCTGAAGAAGGGACCCGACCCGAAACATTGCCTGTCCATTCGCTCCCCAGATGCTCCCTGGCCCGTTGAGTTACTCTAGCATTTTGTGTTTTGCTCAAGGCTCCAGAATATGCAGTTTCATGTCATTAGCATATTTGGCAATGTTTGCAATTCAGTCAAAGCTACAAAAACATTATTTGACTAGTATTGCATTGTTTGAGACATGCTAGCTCAAAAACTAGCTGTCACAATCTGCACATTCAAAATTATTCCTTTGGCTGGGAAGGGGTTCTGGTGACCTGAGGCTTTATAAATACAGTACACTCATTGTTTCTTTGAAGGAAGTAAGAAATGGCACGGCAAGGTTTAAAGAACAGCCTCTAAAGTTCAGGTATCATTTAATCAGAACTTGATTCCCTGCTTAAGGCTTGCCTTCAATGTATGAAGTTCTTGTCATCTAAATGTTTATTGCACAGCTTTTGATTCTACTATGCATGCCTAGCTAGATATAGGCGACCAGAACAGAAATTTGGAAGCTGCGCTCTATATGCAATTATCTTTACTGGGCAGGTCCTTGTGAAAATTACATTACCGAGTGTATGAAAACATTGTTAATTGCAACCAAATTCCCAAGCTAGCAACCTTCACTTCTATGTGTTTTTAACTGAACTAACTGTTCATCACACAACAAATGACTTGGATCTCAGATAACCAAATGCATCAGAACTGTTGGATTCATGGGGAAAAAAACAATGTCATTCATATCTATGCTAAAAGTACTGTAAAATATCAGCAAAAAAAAAAAAGATACATTTCTAGCCTGATGAAGCCAAAAATTGAATCTGGAGCTCATTGTGAAACTCTACCATTGTATTAATGCTGGGGCTCAGCAGAGGTTTAAAAAAAACATGTGTATAATTCCTCATCGAGAATTGGTAAAAAGTATAATATTCAGCAATGATATTACATTGGCAAATAAAATTAGGTTTGGCATTTGTTATTTGTTATCTGCCCAATTTCATTACTAACATTGACCAATTTGTCTCCTTTTTGATATCTGCTGCTGTAAATTTGTCTGGTTTCTCATTGGTTTCTACTAGAATTCACCAATGTAATCATAGGGTGATTAGTCCACTATATCCACATCAACCATCAAGTAGCCAACTGTATATCTCATCTACATTCAACCTCCCAATGTGGGCGGCACGGTGGTGTGGTGGTAGAACTGCTGCCTTACAACACCAGAGACCTGGGTTCAATCCTGACTACGTGTGCATGTGCTTCTAGAACCTGGGGACAATCCTGGACTATTCATTGCCAAGCATGGATCAATGAAAAGATATGATTTTTAAGAGTCCCGAGTTGCAGAGATCTCAGAAGATCAGCAAACAGGCATGTGACTGATATACATGAGCAATATTTTTAGTGCTATCTACTTTTGTTTGTAGCTTCTCTGCACAAAGCACCCATTTGATTATTATGGTGGACTCGTGTTGGATATTTCCACCCTGGGAAAAATGTTCTGACTGTCTACCCTATCTGTGTCTCTCATCATTTTATATACTTCTGGCAGGTCTCCCTTCAACCTCTGAGGTTCCAGAGAAAACAATCCAAATCTATCCAACCTCTCCCTGTAGCTGAAACCCTTTCATCCAGGTAGCATTCTGGTAAACCTGCTCTGCACCCTTTCAAAAGCTTCCATATCTTTTTTGTAATGGGGCCATTAACTGTATACTCTCCTTACATTCAACCTTGTAAAGTGCAACACCTCACACTTGTTTGGATTCAACCGTATCTGACATTTCTCCGCCCATTTCTGATCCATAGCTGTATCTTCTGACAGCATTCCTCACTGTCTGCAACTCCTCCAAACTCATCAGTAGGCTTATGCACCAACCCATCTACATTTATATCTATGCTATTTATATATATCACAAACAGGAGATCCCAGCAGCGCTCCCTGTGGAACTTCACTAGTAGAGACCTCCTTCCACCACAACCCTCCGTCTTCTATGAATAAGCCAGTTCTGTATCCATATGACCAAGTCATCGTGAATCCCACACATCTTAATCTTCTGGAGCAGTCTATCATGAGGGACCATATCAAAAACTTAATTACAATTCATGTATATAAAATCTACAGCCATGCCTTCATCAATCTCCTTTGTCACCTCCCCAAAAATACGTAATCAAGTCAGTGAAACACAACCTGCCACGTACAAAGCCATGCTGGCTATCTCTAATTAGTATTCTCCACACTGATCTCACTGTCCTTCCCATCGGTCAATACAAAGTACCTGTTTAGTACCTCACCTACATCCTCTGACTCCAAGCATAATTTCTCTCCTTTACGTTTGAGCTGTCCTACCTCCCTGGTCACCGCCTATTTTTTAACATATGTATAAAAAACCTTGAGATTTTCCTTAAACTGACTCACCAATGATATTTCATGCATCCTTCGGGCCCTTCTAATCGCCCACTCGAGTTATTTCCTATTGCTTTATATTCGTCATAAGCTCAGTCTGATGTCACCTTCTTAAACCTGGCATATGATGCGTATTTCTTCCTGACCAAGCTTACAACCTTCTTAGATAGACACAAAATGCTGGATGAACTCAGCGAGTCATGCAGCATTTCTGGTGTTCACAGAGGCGGTAGAGTGAGAAAGCGTCTCAAATAACTCCCTTTCTGAGAACATGAAAGTAGGCAAATCCTGAAGTGACTTTTCACTGGAGCAGTCAAAATGTAATAACAAGGAACTACAAATGCTGGTTTATACCAAAGATAGACAAAAAATGCTGGAGTAACTTAGCGGGTGAGGCAGCACGTTTGGAGACACTCCATAGATATCTCCAGAGATGCCGCCTGACCCGCTGAGTTACTCCAGTATTTATATCTGTCTTTGGAATAAACCAGCATCTGCAGTTTCTTGTTATTACATTTGCAAACTCCTTGATCATTCACGGTTTCCTTACCTGGCCATCTTTATCCCTCCTCCTTACTGGAACATGCTGATGCTGAATATGTTGATCCACCGCTAATCCTGCACTTTGATCAGCTGGCCTTAAATCAGCTCTCACATGTCTTACCCAATAACAACTGCTCCCAATTTACTCTCCTTGGCTCCTGACCCTTCCCCCAACATCCAGACCTGACCTTATTCAAAAAATCTTAAAACTTATGGAGTTGTGATCACTATCTCCAAATTCTTCACCCACTGCCTCACCAGTCACCTGGCCAGGTCGTTTCCCAATACAAGGTCCAGCATGGTCCCTCCTCGAGTCGGACTACCAACATACTGTACAAGGGAACCTTCTTGGATACACTTAACACATTTTGACCCATCCAATCTTTTTGCCCTAAGTAAGTCCCAGTCTATTTTAAGGTAGTTACCCACTACAACAATCCTATGGTTCTTGCATCCTTCTGTAATCTGTTTATATATATGATCCTCTATCTCCTTCTGGCTATTGGGTGGCCTATAATATAATCCCATTAGAGTACTTGCTTCTTTCTTATTTTTTAGCTCAACCCATAATGCTTCAGTAGACGTACCCTCCAGTATGTCCTCTTTTAGTACCGCCATGGCATTCTCCCTGATTAATAAAGCAACTCCTCCACCTCCTTTATCCACCTCTGTATCTCATCTAAAACCTCGAAACCCAGGCACATTGAGCTGCCAGTCGTGTCCCTCTCGCAACCAAGTTTCAGTAATGGCCACAACATCATTATTCCAAACATTGATCCAGGCTGTAAGTTCCTCAGCTTTACCCACAATACTCCTTGCATTGAAGCAAACACACTTCAGCCCTTCATTATCCCTCTTCCTGTCTGTCCTTCCTTTGAGAATTACTGATCATAGCTTCCCCTTTCTCATGACTTGCTACTCTAGTTCCCACCCTCTGCCATTCTACTTCAAACCCTCCCAAGCAGCACTAGCAAACCTCCTTGCAAAGATGTTGGTGCCCCTTCATTTCAGGTGTCACCTGTCCCTCTTACACAGGTCACCTCTGCCCCAGAAGAGATACCAAAGGTCCTAAAATCTGAAACCCTTTCCCCGCACCAACTCCTGTCACGCGTTCATCTGTCCTATCTACCTATTGTTACCCTCCCTAGCGGGTGGGATCAGTATTAATCCTGAGATAACCACCCTCAAGGTCCTGCATTTTAACCTTTTGTTGAGCCTCCCTATATTCACTCCATAGGATCTTATCCCTTCTCCTACCGATGTTCTACCTATACCCCCTACCTGTGCCGAGGTGCACAATGACTTCTTGCTGCTCACCCTTCCTTTTAGAATTTTCTGTAGCCGCTCCATGACATCCCGGTCCCTGGCAGCAGGGAGGCAACAGACCATTCTGGAGCCCCTTTTCCTGTCACAGAATCTCCTGCCTGCCCCCTAACTACCGAGTCTCTGATCACTATGATTTCACCCTGCTCCGCTGTGCCTCAGAGCCAGGGCCAGTGCCTCAGACCTTGCTGCTGCTGCTCTCCCCTGAATGGTCACCCCACTCTACAATATCCTGTGGGGTATACCTGTTTTGCAGGGGAATAGCCATGGGAATTCCTGAACATATTTCCTACTTCCTCTGCTGCAGGCTATCCATCTATTCTCTGTCTGCAACTTAGGGGTGACCACCTCTCGATAGCTCCTACTATGACTTCCGCATTCTCCTGGATGAGCCTGAGGTCATCCAGCTGCAGCTCCAATTCCTTAACACGGTGTTTAATGAGCTGTACCTGGAATTACCTTCTGCAGATGTAGTCCTCAGAGACACCGGCCGTCTTCTTGAGTTCCTGAGATACTTCAATGTCAGCAATAATTACTCTCTTTGACTTTTTTCAGCTCTTGTAATTTTTTGGAAACATTTTGGTAAAAGTTCTCCAAATGCTATGAAGTCACAGTTCAAAGTTTTCTTATCAGATAAACTTGCACATCTTTAATAGGACTTTCTTCTATAAAAATACAAAGTTAAGGATTGGAACTGTAAAAACAGTTCTAATTATGTGGGAAAATCTATGGTATTAGGTTCAAGATTAAAAGTTATTAAAAATATTTTGAGGTCACCAGTTCCACTCACTTCTTGGCCCTCATGATTGAAGATTGAATGATCTCTTAAAAATTTGACATCACCAGTGTAACATATCATTCTGTTCTGGTTCAGGTTGACATGAAAAGTATTGGTCTAGAAATTCTATCACATCGGGTAATGTTTGTGTGTAGTATGTAATTATATACCTATTATAACATTTTCCAAATTGCTTCTCGGTTATGGGCCTCCCATGCTGAAACAGGTCTTCACAATGAATGTAAGACTTACTTCATTGTAATTTAAAGGGGACCTGCCTCCAAGACATCCCCTTTACGTTGTGATTCAGGGTGAAATTCGACCACCTCGTTGCCTCGATAGATGTTACTGAACTTACTGAGTTATTTCAACAGTTTATCTTATTCACCTTTAAGTTTCATTATCTTCCCTCACTTGGGATTTTCTTCAGGCCCTCCACCACTGTATCCTGACCTTACTGTGACCCTGAATCCTTTTGCCAGACCACTCCACTAGATGGCATTCCTCATCACATGCATCTTCCAAAGGTCATTGTGTTCTTTCCCAGCCTGAGCCAACACAATCCAAATCCAACAGGCTTGACCCTTTCCTGAGTAAAACTCTGAATTACCCCCACCATATTCATTCACCCAGACCACAATACTTGTGCCCTGGATCTGCCTTATTTGCATTCCACTACTCACACCACAAAGGACGTTCCTTTAGGAAGGAGATGGGAAGAAATTTCTTTAGTCAGAGCGTGGTGAATTTGTGGAATTATTTGCCACAGAAGGCTGTGGAGGCCAAGTCAATGGATATTGTTAATGCAGAGATAGATAGATTCTTCATTAGTTTGGGTGTCTGGGGTTATGGGCAGGAGAATGGGGTTAGGACAGAGAGATAGATCAGCCATGATTGAATGGTGGAGTAGACATGATGGGCCAAATGGCCAATGAACTGGCCTCAACTACATTCTGTGGCAGAGAATTCCAGAGATTCACCACTCTCTGTGTAAAAAATGTTTTTCTCATCTCAGTCCTAAAAGATTTCCCCTTTATCCTTAAACTGTGACCCCTTGTTCTGGACTTCCCCAACATCGGGAACAATCTTCCTGCATCTTGCCTGTCCAATCCCTTAAGAATTTTGTAAGTTTCTATAAGATCCCCCCTCAATCTTCTAAATTCTAGCGAGTACAAGCCGAGTCTATCCAGTCTTTCTTCATATGAAAGTCCTGACATCCCAGGAATCAGTCTGGTGAACCTTCTCTGTACTCCCTCTATGGCAAGAATGTCCTTCCTCAGATTAGGAGACCAAAACTGTACGCAATACTCCAGGTGTGGTCTCACCAAGACCCTGTACAACTGCAGTAGAACCTCCCTGCTCCTATACTCAAATCCTTTTGCTATGAATGCTAACATACCATTCGCTTTCTTCACTGCCTGCTGCACCTGCATGCCTACTTTCAATGACTGGTGTACCATGATACCCAGGTCTCGTTGCATCTCCCCTTTTCCTAATCGGCCACCATTCAGGTAATAGTCTACTTTCCTGTTTTTGCCACCAAAGTGGATAACCTCACATTTATCCACATTATACTGCATCTGCCATGCATTTGCCCACACACCCAGCCTATCCAAGTCATCTTGCAGCCTCCTAGCATCCTCCTCACAGCTAACACTGCCCCCCAGCTTCGTGTCATCCGCAAACTTGGAGATGTTGCATTCAATTCCCTCGTCCAAATCATTAATATATATTGTAAATAGCTGGCGTCCCAGCACTGAGTCTTGCGGTACCCCACTAGTCACTGCCTGCCATTCTGAAAAGGACCCATTAACTCCTACTCTTTCTTCCTGTCTGCCAGCCAGTTCTCTATCCACATCAATACTGAACCCCCAATACCATGTGCTTTATGTTTGTATGCTAATCTCTTATGTGGGACCTTGTCGAAAGCCTTCTGAAAGTCCAGATACAACACATCCACTGGTTCTCCCTTATCCACTCTACTAGTTACATCCTCGAAAAATTCTATAAGATTCATCAAACATGATTTATCTTTATATTTTGTCTAAGATAAATCCAGTATCTTGTATTGTCAATTAATAAATAGTCATTTTCAAGTAAACAATTACTATGGTGAAACTCAAGCAACTTTACCCAGTGTTGCTGAATCAATGTGACACAGAAACGCCATGCCAATGAAATAATATATAATATAACGCCAGGATATTGGTCCCCCTCGGGTTCAAGTGCAACCCGTCCTTTTTGTACAGGTCACACCTTCTCCAAAAGAGGTTCCAATGATCCAGAAACTTGAATCCCTGCCCACTGCACCAGTCCTTCAGCCACGCATTTATCCTCCACCTCGCTCCATTCCTACTCTCACTGTCGCATGGCACAGGCAGTAATCCTGAGATTGTTACCTTTGCGGTCCTTTTCCTTAACTCTCTTCCTAACTGAGGGCAATGTTTCGGGCCGAAACCCTTCTTCAGACTGGTCTGAAGAAGAGTTTCGGCCCGAAACGTTGCCTATTTCCTTCGCTCCATAGATGCTGCCACACCCGCTGAGTTTCTCCAGCATTTTTGTCTACCAAGGCATAGAAAGATACAGTCCTAATGCAGGCAAATGGGCAAAAAGGTCAGCATGGATGTGGTGGGCTGAAGAGCCCATTTCTTTACTGTTCTATGGCTCCATAAATGTTTAAATGTCATTATAGCTGCAGTGAGCAAATTGGCCACAGTCCCTCTCCTGATAGCATGAAAACATAATGTCATTCAACACTAACGATCCAATGCACTTGTGACATCTCCACTAGGCTCCCAAGTGAAAAGTGACATTTGGCTGATAATGTGGTTTCTATCCAAGACATTATCCATGAGCAAGTGGATACCTTCAGGATTGAATGCCTTTGTGGGTGAAAGAGAAATGAGCAGAAACATTCATGTGGAGAAACATTCAGCTAATGTAACTGACGATTATATTAATATGGTGCAATAATAATGGCTGACCCTTAAACCAAAATGACTGATGTTTTTCTTCATAAAAGTTGGAATTGACCACAACCAGGAGATAGATTCACTTGTTCTGCATCCTCAGTATCCACACTGTCCCCAGCAGTCTTCACAGTTCACACAGATCCACTGCCTATATGGTATTATACCAATATTAATGCAAAGGAAAAGCAGAAGAATAAGGAAATTAAGGACATTAGTACTAAGATTTAATCATCAAGTCTAACTGAACTTGTCCTTTCTATCTGTCTTCTTCTGTTAAAATCTAAATCTCCCTAACTGCATGAATGATTGAATGCAACAACTCAATCTGTGTACAATGGTAAATCTCTGTTTGCACTCAGTCCAGAGTACATTATTGTCCATCGCCCAAGCTCCCTTGAGACACATTTTGACCTATTTCATGTTTTGAATAGCTTTTAAAATTTAATTGCTGGTTTGAATTCCTGAGTAAGCAATTAGATGGATAATGTTAACAGTGCTTATAGATCGTTTTCTTTCATCTGTTTTCTTGAAGAAATTAGGGTCCAAAGATAACATTTCTTGAAAATCTATAATTACCAAGAATTAACCATCACAACTGTCAGATAATTTGAATTACAATACTCCCTGTTTAGTCGGTGAATTGGCATAGTTGTAAGATATTCATTAAATCAAGTGATCTCAGCATCTTAAACCAAGACCGATATTTCTGTCAATTTTGCTTTCTGTTTCTCAGAGAAATTTGGGGTAACTGATACCTATCTGGAAGCAATTTTGAGACTTTGCTCTGAAAATATGCAACATAATCCCATAATTTGAGATGAATAGCAAAATGATGTCATATTATTTTAGAATTATAGTGGGACCAATAATGATTTTGAGGTATATAATTTTCAGAAGAGCGAAAATAACAATATTTTGTATTAATCACTTGCATACAATGATCAACATTCACTGATAATTATTGACCATTATCAAAGTTTAATAGAACTTACAGTTCAATTTTGGATGCAGTTCCCTATCTTAATTTTTTTTGCTTTCTCAATTAATCTTTGGCTAATTGTCCCTTCCTATTCGTGGCACTGCATCAAACAAGCTGCATCAATAGCAAAGCTTGAATTCATTTACTGCTTTTGTAACTTTGAACTTTGGCTCAGTATTTGATAGCTGTTCCAGTGGCTGCTAGGAAAGTTATATCTATTACAGTTAATTTTTACAATGAATTTTGTAAGCTAAAAGGTCATGGACTCGATATTGGAATCATGCCTTTCTGGAAATAACGAGCAAATCTACATATCACAAAATCAAAAAAAGGAAATGCTGGCAATCGTAAACAAAATAGAAAATGCAGGAAGCGCTCGAAGAGTTCGGTAGCACCTGTGGAAATAGAAACAGAATAATTGTTTCAATTTAAGGACCCTTTATTAAACTGGGAAGGAGAGAAAACAAGTTGGGTGGGGGAGGGTTTGATAGAATAAAGGGTGCATTGGTGACAGAATGAGGCCAGGTTTACCTTGGTGATATGCTGTTGATGAAGGGATACGAGATACAAATAAAGGGATACAAATAAAGGGATACGAACATTTGTTGTAATCATACCCCCACCTCCCTGCAACGAACTTGTTTTCTGCCTCTTGCAGCTCTGTTGAAGAATCTCTAATTTAATTGCACCTGAACTGCTGAGTGATTCCAGGATGCTCCCTTTTTGGTTCAGATCGACATTATTTTCTTGCATTTGCTTTGCGTTCCCAAAGTTAACATTTGTTTTCTTGGGACCAATATTTCTAAATGTTACTTGGTAGTTCCGTGGAAAAACAAGCTCTATTCACAATTTAGCTGTCAAGGTGTCAAATTTTACTAGTAAAAATTAGACAAATTAGGAATTAAATTAGTTTAATTAGGAATTAAATTAAAATACTCAAATTTGCATTATTGAACATTACAAAGCTGCATCACAAAAACATTAAAATAATCATAAACATGAAACCAAATACAAGTAAATTGCCTTTCTCCCTTGCTACCTTTCATCTCTTTTCAAATGAATGAACCCTCTGTTCTTGCATCAGGTCGAATCAGATTCCAACGTCAAACCACTACCAGTGAAGTCTCGCCAAAAGCTTCAGTGCATTCAATTTTGTGTGAGAGGTATGAAATTGCTGACATTTATAAAGATAAAAGCTGTCAGGTCGATTATGTGACAAATATTGTCCAGCATACCATGAACATACGTGCCCCTACACATCTCCATTATACTTTCCTCATCTCCCCGTATAGCTATGCCCTCTAGTGTTTCCACATTTCCACCCTAGGGAAAAAGGTTCTGACTGTTTACCCTATCTATGCCTCTCATAATTTTATGTACTTCCATCAAGTCTCCCCTCAACCTCCTATGTTCCAGAGAAAACTATCCAGGTCTATCCAATCAATCCCCGTTGCTGAAACCCTCTAATCCAGGCAGCATTCTGGTAAATCTCCTCTGCACCCTCTCCAAAGCATCCACAACTTTCCTGTAATGGGGCGACCAAAACTACATGGAATATTCCAAATGTGGCCAAATCAAAGACGTATAGAGCTGCATCATGATTTCCTGACTTTTATGTCGAATGCCCCTAGCAATGAAGGCAAGAATATCGTATGCCTTCTTTACCATCCTATCTGCTTGTGCTGCCACCTTTAGTAAGCTATGAACTTGGACTCCAAGATCGCTCTGCACATTAAAAGGGCTGTCTTACTGTGCGAGTTGACCCACGAGTGACCCCGAGTTTAAAACAAATTTAACTCGTGGTAATCACGTACAATTAACGTAGCGGGAACGTCGGAACTCGTGGACGCAACTTAGCGACTCTTGGCGCTAACGGGAGGTACACGTGAAACTTGTTAACTCTTGCAAAAGTTCAAACATGTTTGAACTTTTCCACGAGTAAAATGTACTCTTGTGGTTAAAAATTGAAACATTTAAACTCGTTGTAAGAACGTAGTGGCCCGTGCGTTTAACTTTGTGACTCGTGATTCTACCGTGGGAACTCTTTTTAGAAACAATAATCAGGGACAGAAATATCAGTTACTTTTTAAAGACAAATTCTGCTTAACAAAGTTAAGCAAGTTATTGATAAGGTGACAGAGTGGGTTGAAAAGAAAAAATTGCTTGAAGTTTATATATAAATTTGTGTTGTGTTGTGTTGTGTTGAAAAGCTTTTTGCTGATCCGTTTGATTCTCACTGTTTGTTTACTTCATTGCACAATAAAAGAGAGTTCTTTGCTATCAAGATCAAATTGATGTCTGGAAGTCTTCATTTTAATATCACTACAAAGTCTCATGACTTGAATGTAATATTCCTTTCATCATAAAACACAAAATAGAGGAAGGCAAAATATATTCACATCTTGATTCTCACAATCATTTGTGAGATTTAAGGACTCAGCTGCCTCATATGCTGTGCTTTTTAAATGTTTAAAATTGTCACCTCTCAGTAGATCAGAAAATAAGACAAAGTCTTATGTGAAACAAATGTCTTGAATGTGAAACAAAGTCTTATTCTTGTTCAATATAAAAAACGCTTTTTTGCGCATATTGAGAAAAGTAGCACCACAGCAAACAACACAGTGGTCTGAAAAAGGGCTTCTCATACATGAAAATCAACAAATGAAGCACAAATAAAAGTATTTCCACTATATACTAATTTAGCTGAGAAATGCACTAGTCTAAATTCAGGCAATAAAAGATACAATGCAATGCGCTAAATGACAAGTTTTGAGATCTACAATCAGATAAGCAGATGCATGATAACCACGTTTTAAAGGAAAGACAGATGCAATGAAATTACTTTTACACCACAATAAAAAATAAAATCCACACTTAAAGTTAAACAATGAAAAGTCAGCAGGATTTAAACTAAACATGAAATGAACTGGATTTTTCTGCATGTGGGCTCTCCTCATGCAGTGATGTACCTGTGGTCGGCAGCCACTCAAAATAAGCTGTCCTGCCACGGCACACTGCCCAATTCTGAATTATAGTAGGAGCAGAGATGGTCTCTCTGCTCTTTTGCACTGTTGGTCCCCGTGTTACCTCGAAAACACTGCAGTAGCACCAAAGTCTCGTCATTTGTACCACTCCTCCACGCACCTAGTGTTATTCTCCCTGTTTGACTGTCCACTAAGTCACCGTCCTGCATGGCTGTTGCTGATCCTGAAGCTGCACCTCTGATACGGATCAGGTTGTGCAGAACACATGCAGCAAACACAATAGTCTCTACGTTCTTTGGCTGGCATGACATCATTTTTTTAACATGTGATGATTTTTCAACACTTCGATATACATTGTTGCCTCAAGATTAACGGGAGAGGAACTTGGTACACTCGGGAGACGAACTTGGAACATCGCAGAAATGAGAAGTAAACGGGAAACTTAGACATACCCGTGGGAACTCGGTTAAACTCTGGATCATAAACTTGTAGTATCGTACGCAACCACGAGTCTTTCACTCGGGGTCACTCGTGGGTCAACTCGCACAGTGAGACAGACCTTTAAGGGTCTTGCCATTAACTGTATACTCTCCCCTTACATTCAACCTCTCAAAGTGCAACACTTGCTTGGGTTAAACTCCAGCTGCCATTTCTCCACCCATTTTTGCAGCTGATCTATATCTTGCTGCATCTTCTGACAACATTCCTCATTGTCTGCAACTCCTCCAATGTTGGTGTTGTCAGCAATCTCACCCAACAACCCATCTACATTTACGTCTGGGTCATTTATATATCATAAACTGCAGAGGACCCATCACAGATCCCTGCGGAACTCCATAATCTTTCTACATATCTGACCCGCTATCTCCTGCTGGCTATTGGGTGGCTATGAATATAATCCCATTAGAGTAATTACTCCTTTCTTATTTTTGCGCTCAGTCCATAATGCCTCAGCAGATGTACCCTCAAGTATGTCCTCGCTGAGTAACGACATTCTCCCCCGATATCTGCTGTATTTGTTCCAGTTTTAACCTGGTGTGTATCAGGTCAAGCTGACTGGTGAACGATCATTTTCCCTGCTGAACTCAAGGAGGAATCTCCTGTAGCAACAAGCGATAGATCCAGAGTGGAAGGTACACGGAACATGTGGTACGGTGCACAATGCTCCCAATGACGTAGGCTGATCCCAATGAAAGAGAGCTGGACTTTAATAAGGATACTGGTTAAGTCTTAGCAATAGCACTGCTATTAGAAAGGATATACCCCATTTTCTTTGAAATTTTGTCATTGAACCTTAATTTTCCTCATTTATTATATTGTTTATGGTGTACTATGTTTACATATTATGCTGTGCTGCTGCAAGTAAGAATTGTATTGTTCTATCTGGGACATATGACAATAAAATACTCTTGACACTTGATATTCAGTTATTTAAAACTAATAGACATTTAGATAAGTGCATGGATAGGACAGTGGGATATGGGCCAAATGCAGGCAGATGGGACTAGTGTAGATGAGACATGTTGGCCGGTGTGGGCAAGTTGGGCCGAACTTAAACTGTAAAGCTCTATGACTCCATGACTGTGACTATTAAATTTAACTGTGGGTATAGTGTAATTTATTAAAACTTTAAAAATAAAATAAAAATAAATTAAAACATATTTAAAATCACTAGAAAGTACTCAAAACAATTAATTATGTTTAAATTAATTAATTGAATTTATCTGAAACTAACACTCTTTCTTCTATGTTTTCCATTTAAATGGATGGAGCAGCTAATCTTCTGCTTGTTCTGTGTATATTTGTGAGGGGCTAAAGCTCCCTTACGTTTACAGCTCTGTCAGGTTTTCTCTGCAATTTCCACCAAGATATCCTCTTAGCACAATACAAATCATGTGTTATTTATCGTTGTTTGCATTTAGCATGATAATTATATCTGCGCAAATCAGGAAAATGATTCATTTTCAGGAATCAGGTTCCAACGCTTGAATAAAGAGAAGCTCTTGGGCCTTTTCCTCCCCAGAGAGTAGGAGGCAGAAGATTTAATTCCTCATAGTGGTATATAAAATCACGAGGGGCAGAAATAAGGTGAACTTTCCCCAGGGTGGAGGAGTCAAAAACTAGAGGGCATAAATTTCGAGTGAAAGGGGGAAATTTTTAAAGGGACCTGAGGAGCAACTTTTACACATAGTGCCTACATGGAACAAGCTGCCAGAGAACGTGTTCCAATACAATATTGACATTTGAAAGAAACTTAAACAAGTACATCAATAGGAGAGGTTTATATGGCTCTGGATATAGTAGGAGATGTTTCTATGCAAGTGCCAGTGCCACTTGCCAGTCCCACAGAACAAGCAGAGGCACGTGGGACTGGCAAGTGGCACTGGCAAGTGGGACTAACTCGGTTAAGCAACTGGGCTGGCACGGATGAGTTGGGCTGAAGGGCCTGTTTCTATAATACATAGCTCTATGATTCTATGATTTAATTATTTTTGAAATGTTTCTTTTCTATTAACCAGTAGTGAAAATAAAGTTGTTACCAAGAAAGTCTTGTCTCATTAAATTTTAGTCTTTGAAAAATAATTATGTTTACCCGAAAAGAATAAGAAAATGGAGAACATGTCTTGAAGATGGCTGCCGAGATGAATCGTCATCTGTCCATTTCCCTCCACAAATGCCACCTGACCTGCTGAATTCCTTCAGTAGCTCATTTTTGCTGAAGACCAAGAAACCTTTGAACAGTCTTTGTCAGGGAGAAGTCTAGAATCTAAGGAGAATCCTTCCATTTATATTGACATCAGTATGAGCTTCATAGTAGTCAGTGAGTTTTAAAACATTAAGTAAAAGAATGGGTAAACATTGGAATATTTTTTCCTTTGCTTTCTCTGAAATGGTTATTTGAAACAGAAGGTATAAACCACATTACCATTTAAAAATAGCTATGCTATAATGTAGTTAGCAGAATTTCCACCTTCTTACATCTGGTGGATGTCATAAATCTCATACATTTCTAACAATGTGGATTTTAACAACAAGTACTGATAGGCTTGACCTAAATCTTCTTAGAAGTAATAGCTCTGGTTTAGACAGTTCAGTTTCAGACAGACAGTATTGCAACGGGGGAAACAATATTAAGGGCTGATTTCCTCAGTTCTGCAGGAGGTATGGTGTGTAGGAGATATGTCGGGTGTGCCTTGAAGATTCAAAAACAATAACAATCTTTGGATTTAGCAAGATTTTGGATGCTGCTGAAGTACTGCAGCCAAAAGGCTCTATTGATATGGACCAGAAACACAGCTGTTTGTATCCCCAGGTCCCAGTGCACAATACTGCCAGGGCCTATTCCTGGACACCATGCTCTGGACCAGGACCTTTGGAAGCAGTGATCCCCCAGCCAGTACATCATGTCTTCAGTTAATTGTGCCAACATATCCACTGAGAGCCCTCAATCAGTGCACCCAGCACCCATTGTGTACATCTCCCCTCTGTGAACAGAATTCTGTAAATTTGATAGTAATAAGTCTGTGTATTGTTACAATATTAGGATAAGTGTCTGAATGTACCTCAGTGTTATGTAATTACATGCATGCTTGCTTTGTTTTTGTAATCTGCACCAGCAACATGGACATCTGATTCAGGTACTTTATAATGATATAAACGGAAGCTGTTTGGTCCATCATATTCATCCTGATGCCCAGGGAGCAACCCATTATTCCCATTGCCCCTCTTCTTAGTCTCTGTCCTCTGCAACTTATTTTCATACATGTATGCCCTTAACTTCCTTTGATCCCACTCTCCATTCACTAATGCTAAGAAATAGTTTACAGCAGCTGATCCATCTACCAGAAGGTCTTTGTGTAGGAAGGAACTGCAGATGCTGGTTTACACCGAAGATAGACACAAAATGCTGGAGTAACTCAGCGGGTCAGGCAACCTCTGGGAAAAGGAATAAGTGAGGCTTTGGGTCGCCTGGTTCGCTGAGCACCCACCCTCAGTCAGCTTTGGCCAACGTGATCTCCCAGTTGCCAAACATTTCAACTCCCTTTCCCATTCCCATACTGACCTTTCATTCCTGGGCCTCCTCCACTGTCAGAATAAGGCCACATGCAAATTGGAGGAACAGCACCTCATATTTCTCTTGGGCAGCTTACAACACAGCGGTATGAATATTGATTTCTCTATTTTCAAATAGCCCTTGCATTTGGATGTGAATTGTATTGGCTTGCTTAGTAAGTTTGTGGATGATACTACAATTGGTGCACTAAAGTGCATTTTGATGGACGTTATTTAAAATTACAACAGATTCTTGACCAACTGGGCCAATGGGTCATAAGGTCATACATTATAGGAGCAAAATTAGGCCATTTGGCCCATCAAGTCTACTCTGCCATTCGATTATGGCTGATTTAACTCTCTCTCCTAATCCTATTCTCTTGCCTTCTACCCTAACCCCTGACACTTGTACTAATCAATAATTTATCTCACTCTGCCCTAACAATATCCAATGACTTGGCCTCCTCAGCCTTCTGTGGCAAATAATTCCACAGTTTCTTCACCCTCTGATTAAAGAAATTCCTCCTCATTTCCTTCCTAACTATGTCCTTTAATTCCGAGGCTATGACCTCCAGTCCTAGACTCTCCCACTAGTGGAAACATCCTCTCCACATCCACTCTATCCAAGCCCTCAATGTGCTGTGGAATGGCAGATGGAATTCAATACAGGAAGATGCAAGGTGTTATATTTTGGTGAGACTAACCAGGTCAGGACTTACACAGTTAATAGTGGGTCCCTTCGATTGTTACAGGACAGTGAGAGACCCAGAGCTGCCTGTTTGTTTCCATGAAATTGTTGACACAGGTAGACCATGGTGGTGACGCAGGTCTTTAGCAGTATCGCCTTCAACTGATTGGGTATTGAGTACAGGAGGGAAACACAAAGTGCTGGAGTAACTTAGAGGGTCAGGCAGCATCCATGGGGCAAAGACTGGCAAGTGATATGTGGATATAGGGAAGGTGGTTTGATTGCCAAATGGGTGAACAAAGTCTTGACATGAAAAAAGGGACAAAACAGTGTCAGATAAGGAGAGATGAGGAGTAAAGCCGGAGGAAGGAAAAGGAACATTGAACATAGAATAGTATAGCACAGAAACAGGCCCTTTGGCCCACAATGTTTGTGCCGAACATGATGCCGTTAAACCGATCCCATCTGCCTGTACATGATCCACATCCCTCTATTTCCTTCACTTCTGTGTGCCTATCTAAAAGTCTCTTAAACACCACAATCCCTTCTCATCTTGTAGCTATGCCCTCTAGTGTCAGACATTTCCATCCTGGGAAAAAAGTTCTGCCTCTCATCATTTCATATACTTTAATCAAATCATCTCTCAACCTTCGACGTTCCAGAGAAAATAATTCATCTACCCAGCCGTTCCCTGTAGCTGAAACCCTCTAAATTAGACCGTATTTTGGTAAACCTCCTCTGTACCCTCTCCAAATCTTTCCTGTAATGGGGCAACTAGAACTGCACGCAATACTCCAAATGAAGCCGAGCCAAAGGGTCTTGTCATTAACTGTATATGTGCCCCTTACATTCAACCTACAAAAAGCAAAACCTCACGCTTTTTTAGTTTAGTTTAGTTTAGAGATACAACAAGTCCATGCCGACCATCGATCACCCGCTCACATTGGACTATGTTATCTCACTTTCTCATCCACTCCCTACACACTCAGGACTAGTTACAGAGGCCAATTACCTACAAATACACACGTCTTTGGGATGTAAGAGGAATTCGGGGCACTCAGAAGAAACTCATGCGGTCATAGGAAGAATGTGCAAACTCCACATTGAGAACACCCGAGGTCAGGATTGAATTGAATTGAATTGAATTGAATACATTTTATTAGCCAAGTATGTATAGATACCAGAAATTTGCCTTGGTGCTTTGTTCGCAAGGATAACAACATGATATACAGTAGACAATTAAAAATAAAACATTATAATTTAAACATGTGAAGAATAAAATAAAATACCAGAGCAAAAGGAGGCTACAGACTTTTGGTTATTGAGTGGAGCTACTGTTTGTGGGGAAAAAGCTGTCTTTATGTCTGGCTGTGGCGGCTTTGACAGTCTGGAGTCGCCTCCCAGAGGGAAGTACTTCAAAGAGTTTGTGGGCGGGGGTGAGAGGGGTCAGAGATGATCTTACCCGCTCGCTTCCTGACCCTTGCAATGTACAGTTTGTCAATGGGGGGAAGGTTGCAGCTAACAACCTTCTCGGCTGATGCGCTGCAGCCTCCGGATGTCATGCCTGGTGGCTGAGCCAAACCAGACCATGATGGAGAAGGTGAGGACAGACTCTATGATGGCAGTACAAAATTGGACCATCATTGCCTGTGGCAAATTGTGTTTTCTCAGCTGCCGCAGGGAAGTACATCCTCTGTTGGGCCTTTTTGACTGTGGAGTTGATGTTGGCATCCCATTTTAGGTCCCTGGAGATGATGGTTCCTAGGAACTTAAATGACTCCACAGGTGTGACTGTGGTGTTGTTGATGGTGAGTGGGGGGAGGGGAGGGGGAGTTCTCCTAATGTCTACAATAATTCCACTGTCTTAAGAGCATTGAGCTCCAGGGTATTGCGATGGCACCAGGATGTCAACTGTGTCACTTCCTGTCTGTAGGCAGATTCCTCCCCATCCTGGATCAGTCCAATCAGGGTTGTGTCGTCTGCAAACTTGAGAAGCTTGACAGAGGTGTCTGTGGAGGTGCAGTCGTTGGTGTAGAGAGAGTGAAGGAGAGAGTACTCAATCTTGCTGTGCTCCCGTGCTGAGGGTCAGCGGGTCCGAGATGTACTTTCCCAGCCTCGCATGCTGCTTCCTGTCTGTCAGGAAGTTGGTGATCCACTGACAGAGGTGTTCAGGCACAGTCAACTGGAAGAGTTTGGAGTGTAGTAGCTCTGGCACAATGGTGTTGAATGCAGAACTAAAATGCACAAACAAAATCCTTGCAGAGGTCCCCTGGTGGTCTAGGTGCTGGAGGACGAAGCGCAAGCCCAGGTTGACTGCGTCATCCACTGATCTATTGGCCTGGTATGCAAACTGCAGGGGGTCCAGCAGGGGGGTTTGTGATATTTTTCAGCTGGGCCAGCACATCTTTCAAGGGTTTTCATGATTATAGAGATCCGTGCCACAGGCCTGTAGTCATTAAGATCCATATTCCTTGGCTTTTTGGGTATAGGAACAATAGTGGAGACTTTGAAGCAGGCAGGGACAGTGCAGGTTTGCAGGGACCGATTGAAAATGTCTGTGTAGACTGGTGCCAGTTGTTCGGCACAGAGCTTGAGGGTAGAGGGGGAAATATTGTCTGGTCATGGAGATTTCCGGTTTTTCTGCCTGGATCTCTGGTGCTGTGAGGTGTGGTGCAGCTCTACCAATTGCGCCACTGTGCCGCCCATGGGATTCTGCATGCTTGATCACTCCTCCATGACTTGTGGCTTTTACTGACTTTTCATCCTTATAGACACTCAGCTAGGACCAAATTATCTTCAACTGGGAGAATTCATATTTTACTCTACAATAGCTCTAACAAGTTCAGGAATAAAGGACATTCTCAATTTTTCTCCTGCAAATAGAATCTCCTGCCACCCCTAAAAATGATCAACATGAAACAACAATCTCAACTATGACACAATTGACCACGAGTAAAGGTTATTCATTTGCTTTAGAAGGCAAAATGAAAAGAAGACAGCAAACAAGCACACACCAGAGTCTCTCCAGTGGCCAGTATTTCCAGAGCTTGGGCTAAATGATCTCAGTGAGGAATGCTAGCAAGGAATGCCTACCATCAAAGCATGGAGCCCAGAATTGCATAAATCTGTTGCTGCGCTACCTTTTGCTTCTCTGCTTTTCCCCCCCCTGTATTTCTGATAATAAGTGGAGCACTATTTTCTTTGAATAAGATTACTGTTTTGATAGAATGTAATAGCTAAGATATTCAGACCATTATAGACAAGTGTTTGAAGATTTCACTTCAACAATATCTTTTTCTCTTATTCTCTGTCCTGTGGCATTTAGATCTGAATGAAATGAATAACAGTTTTAATTTCTTTGCTTTGTTTTGATTCAATTCATTTTATAACTCTCAGGTGTTTGATAGAGTCGCTGACATGTGATTTATTATCCATCTCAAACAATGGGCATCTTTGTAGAAAGTATAAATGAGACTTTATTTTCTGAAATTCAATCCTGACCCAACCTAGCAACATGAAGCAAACAAGGGTAGGATAGAGCCAAAGACAGGATACATTTATCAAGGGGGGGGGGGCTTAGTTTCCGACTCATATAGGCTTTGAAGGAGTTACAACCTTCACTTTTAAACAGCCAAACTCCTTTAAGATCAGAAATGAAACAAATTTTCAGTTCAAACAAATATTTTCTTGGGTTTTTGACTCTACGTTCAAACATGTTAAGCAAAAACTAATTTGAAGGCAATTTTATATATTAAAATAGTGGCCTTGCCTTCAGCCATTCATGGGTAAATACAGTTCATACTTTGGTGATGCGGCACATCCAGGATAAGCTGAGGGACAGATGTCACTTGACATCACGTAGGGTCCTGTCCTGATTCTACCGCTCACCTCCAATGGGGGGCAATATACAGTGGCAAATTAAAATACCAACATTTATGTCTTTGCAATATGGGAGGAAACCAGAGCAACTGGTCACAGTTAGAAAATGCAAACTTTACACAGAGAGCAGCAGAGGTCAGGATTAAACCCTATAATAATAATAGGGCACAGTGGCGCAGCAGTAGAGTTGCTGCCTTACAGCGCCAGAGACCTGGGTTCGATTCAGACGACAGGTGTTGTCTGTATGGAGTTTGTACGTTCTCCACGTGACCTGTGTTGATTTTCTCCCGGATCTCTGGTTTCCTTCCACACTCAAAAGATGTACCAGTTTGTAGGTTACTTGGTATAATTGTAAATTGTCCTAATGTGTGTAGGATAGCGCCGGTGTGCAGGGAACACTGATTTGCGTGGACCTGATGGGCCGAAGGGCCTGTTTCCATATTGTATCTCTCAACTAAAACTAAACAAATAATTATATAATAATTTTAATATAAATCCTGGTCAGAAGACCTGCATGATAGAAGCTCCACAAGCCACATCACAAAGCCACAGTGCAGTGCCTCACTATCTCACTGCAAACAGGAGTTTACTGGAAACTTCATGCAGCAAGCAGCACGTACTGCTGGAGAAACTCATGATAATGAAAATGAAAATTGACCTGCTACAATAATATGAAGTGGACAGTGTGATTTTTTTTTCCAGGAGTTATTCAAAATGAAGAACTGTTTATTGATAAATGTCATTTCAAATATGTTTTATTCTATTAGACAAGGCTTTTAACTGTAGAAAACGACACTGGAAGCTCACCATACACCAGAAATCCCCCTAGAAATTCCATTAATTATACTGGTAAAGGTCAAAACGGGGATGTCAGGGGCCTCCTCTGAAATAGATGTTAGGCTCTCTATATGTGTGTGAGTAAGGAGTTTGACGCCTGTTTAGAATTTCATTTAAAAAATTCATCTGGTCCCAGAAAAAGATAGTGTTCTATACTGGAGTGAGCAAATGGCACAGAATAGAATGCATGGATTTAATGGGCCAAATGACACTCCTCTGAATGCAAAAATCAATGATAATTCTTTGACTGCTTGAGGTTGTCAATTCAAAATCTAAACTCCTTTAAAATATTTAATGAAAATAGAATTGAGAGAAGTGAGATTGGTGATTATTACTTAATCTAATGCTGACAACTGCTGACAACTGTCCCAAGACCCCTTCACGTACATCCCATCCCTCCCCCGTGCAACCTGAGTCTTCTCCATCTTTGCTCCCAATTGTTTTTCTAAACTCTAATAACCACAATACTCTTCCTATTAACTTGTCTCAATACTTGCCCCTCTCCCCCAACCCCCACTCCCTCCCAGGGCTAACTATATTTATAGTGCATTCAGTCAATAGTTTATATTCTTCTGCTTCAAATCATATTGTTAAGTTTGATCTGGCATCATGTTGAAATAGATCAGAAATGAAATTATTTGCCTACATAGAATACTTTTCTTGATTAGTACAGGGGTTATGGGGAGAAGGCAGGAGAATGGGGTTAGGAGGGAGAGATAGATCAGCCATGATCGAATGGCAGAGTATATGTGATGGGCCGAATGGCCTAATTCTGCTCCTATCACATGACCTTATTACCGTAAAATCTTCATATTTGGGACTAATGATTTCCCCTTGACATTGTGGCAAAATCCAATGTTGATTCATTGGCAACTTGCCTTATGTCACCCAGCATGCTTCCACTTTACCACTAATGCTGATGTAGGTTTTGCAAGCTGGCATTGAACCAATTTCCAAGCCATGTAGTCCTGAAGCATTTATCATCAATGACATAGGAATGAGAGTCTGCGCATTCCTATCAGGCATTGGCTCATAACAATGCCCACTTAATATGAAAGCAAATTCAGACCTAACCACGATGAACAAAGTGCCCCTTAAAAAGACATGGGTCAGGCTTTCAGAAGATTAATACAATTTACCACTGAAACACTTGTTGCTAATGAGTTTCACCCAGTTTTAACCTTTGATTGCAGGTAGGTTAATGGTACTTTCTCTCAGCCGGCAGCACCCATCGCTGGAGAAACCCATGTTATTGAAGAATAAAGTTAATCTGCTATAATAATAGAAAGTGTAGAGTTCACAGTATGACTTGTTTCCCAGGAATTATTTCTTAACTGAACTGTTCACTGATAGACGTCATCTCAAGTATAATATGAGACAGGCTGCCAATTGTAGAAAATCCACTGTGGAATTTCAATTTCACTTTTGTACTTATTTCTGAAACAATACAACTAAATATAAAATAAAATAATGTAAAATAATTTTCCAAAGGATTCCTATCAGCTACAGTTATTGTTAGCTCAACTGGAAATATTAGAGGCTGAAGAAAGTAACACATTTTATGGAAATGTTCCATAGTCTGGTTGTTTTTATGAAAATTGATGATTTCTGCAAAAATTCAATTATAATCTGTTACTCCATGTCAAAAAGTTTGTGTTACGTTGCATAAGTTTACTATATAAAATGCTTGCCAATTGTATTGATCAGTGCAGAGCCTCTCTAAAAGTATGAGTAGCCAATACTCTTTTGTAAAGGGCATTTCCTCACAATCCCTGTGATTTATTTTGTTTATCTGGCTGTGTGTTGTGCATGTTTAAAAAAATCAAAATAAACTTTATTCAGAGTAAAAATATATACGAAACAGGAACTGTGCAAAAATTCCTCCGATATTCCTGAAGGCTATAATACATACATCTTCGACATCCTTGCCACTCATGTGGCCCCCTGGGGTGAAATCCTTTTCCTTATTTGAGGAGCGTTTCCAACACAATCTGCACTGCACCACCCTACCCCCCCCCCCCCCCCAAAATGTCCAGCAGTGGAAGGGCTCTAGACTGTTGCCCTCTCCCACAAAGCCTTGGCGTTGGCTGCACCAAGCTTCTCTGACGGACATCTTGCTCTGCTGGGAGGTCAACAAAGTTTGGGCCAAAAGATCTAAACAAGCCAACAGCAGGCCTTGGTTTGGATGAATGTGCACTGACAGCTAACACCTCAAAGGAAAGATGGAGTACAGTTGTGACAATTCCCTGACACTTGTATTGGAAGGTAGACACAAAATCTGGAGTAAATTGGCTTGATCAGTTCGATCTGGTGTGAAGCCTAATTCTCCACTGCTTTTAATGGAGAAGCACATTTGTGAGCAATTAGTGTCTTGAACCTTTTATTTATATTTTGTGATTGTTTGAACATTTTTAAATTCTAGAATATTACTTTTTCTTTTTCATACACTGTACTGCTTTTGAACACCATTGAATTTTGAAAACAGGAAGATTAATTGTTTCACACTCTACCACCTTAAAATGTATTGTCAGCTCCTCATAACAGCATTTCAATTTCTGCCAGGAATTTAGCATCACAGTAGCAAATTATACTCATAACATCACTGAAAGTTAGTTTAATATCTCAAAGTGCCTCATGAGCATCAATTGGACAAAAAATGGCACAAACCAGGAGATGGTAGATATTGGGACAGTTGCCAGAAAGCTTGATCAATTCCAAAGCTAAGCTAGATAGATAAATGCACCATAGAGGCAGAGGAAACAGGGCAGCACAGTGATGCAGTGGTATTTGCTGCCTCACAGCACCAAATATCCTGACTGCAGGTGTTGTCTGTGTGGAGTTTACACGCTCTCCTATTGACCATGTGGGTTTTCTCTGGGGGCTCAGATTCCTCCCACATTCCAAAGACGCGAAGGTTTGTAGGTTAATTGGCTTTTGTGAATTGCTCCAGTGTAGGATGCGAAAGTGAGAAAAAATAGAACCAGTGTGCGGTTGATTGATGGTCGGCATGGACTTGGTGGGCGGAAGAGCCCGTTTCCACTCTGTATCTCTAAAAAGAGTTCTCATGAAGGATTACATGAATACTTCAGCATCCTTTTGTGGAAATGAGCATTGTTTTGGCGGTGGGTTAGAGCCAGCTTTCACTGTAGTCTTCTCACGAATTTCCCACTGCCAGGCAGAGCTCCATCTGGGCCCTTGGCAACGAACCATCAAGATTAATGCAGGTAAGAATACCAGTCTAATCTTGGAATCAAATGCTCTTGTTTCCTCCTGGAAATCTGGATCTTTATGGTTAGGGCCAAGTCAGCTGGATTTGCTTTGACAACGTACTCTGAAATCTTGCCATATGAAATGATCCAACTTGTTCAATGTGTTTATCCTTGAGGGATTTTGCAGTTACCATTTTAAATAATGAATTGTATTGTTGTTTTCTACATGCACACTTCCTATTATATAACAGCTGTGGAAACAAAAGGCATCAATAACCCTTAAATACTCAACATGACCAGAGACGACATATTTACGCATTATTAACAAATTGCAGATTTATACACTGTTTCCCCTTGGTTACACAATAACAATTTGTAATCCTCAGTAGTTTTATTCAATTTGTTGAGAGAAATTGTCCAGAAATTCATCCTCAGTTGGTATTGTATTCTCTTACAGCAGTACATTGAATTTGTTGCTTAACTTCACTGCATTGTAGTCAATAGAATGATATTGACACTGATGCAGAATAATACAGAATAATACACTGATGTAACCGTGCAGAGTATTTACTGTAATACTACCAGCTATTGGGTCAATTTCATGCTACATACTGTATTCAGGTTGAGCACTGATTTTCCAGCACCCTCAGTTCCAGAGCCTTTCTGGATTGTCCATTTTTCTGGACCAACAGAGATTATTAAACAACAATATACTCCTGGCCCGCTAATGACATCCCTCCCGCGTCTCTAAATCACCATGGAGTGCTAGGAAACTTAGATAAGACAAATATAAAATGTAAACTGAATGTGGATGGAATAACTTGCCAGCCCATTCCTGGCTCCCCACCATCTCCCGGACCGTTTAGTGCCCTGGCTTTTGACTCCACTCCCGACTCGCAAGTGCACTAGCGAGCCCTTCTTCACTTACCACAGGTTTAAGTGACATGGAGTTATTGCGGCTCTGGGGACAATGCTTTCTTTGGGCCGTTGGACTCTCCTCCCCCCCCCCCCACCCACCCTCCCTCCTCACCCAACCTCCCGCCCCTCCTCCCCTCACCACCGCCACCTCCTCCCCCCCACTAGTAACGCCCTCCTTCTACCACCACCACCACCACCTCCTCCTTCTCCCGAGTAATCGACATACCTTGGAAGTGACAGCAGGTGAGAGGGGAGAAAGCCTCACAGTGACCGAGCGTGTTCTGTCGGTGGGGCCACACTGAAAAAGAGACTGTCCCCGCGAGCAACAACGTCTTCTTCTTCTGTCATATGTCTTTTAGACCTGCAGCTCCGTTGAGGCGAGCCAGGCCAACGAGTCATCGTCCAGGTCAATCAGACCTCGTTCACCATTCGGTGGCCGGTGTTTGGGGCAACTGGTGACTATGTGCTTCACTGTCTGGGTTGGGTCCCCACACTTGCAGGAGGCGCTGTCCACGAGGCCCCACCTCTTCATCGCTACTCCATAGCGTCCGACGCCTGTCCTCATGCGGTTGAGGGTTGTCCACTGCTTTCGGGGCAGGTCCTGGCCAGGGACGTCCATGGGGTCATTGGTGTAATGGTGTAGCCTAGATGGTTGCGCTGACTTCCACTGGTCTCTCCATCTCGTCTTGACCCAGGCGGCCTTAGATGCGTCAGCCGGTGTTGTGCAGAGCAGCTCTTGGGCTTGCGTGGCAAAGGGGTGCCGTGACTTGAGGCACACTCGTCGTAGTGTCTCTGTGACGATCTGATGGAGGAGGTGGCATTCACTGGTCTGTGCCTTTCAAGAGAGGGCCAGCGTGGCTGCTTCTCGTCTGATGTTGGCTGGGGCGATGCCAGCGAGGACGGGCAGTTGGTTTACTGGGGTGTTTACTCGTAGGCATCCGGAGACAGTCAGCAGAGTGCTGTTGAGGGCAGCATCCAGCTTCTTGGCATGAGAGCGGGGCGCAGTACTCGGCGGCTGAGAACACCAGGGCCACTGTGGACATGCGCAGTGTCTTTGTCGTGGCTCCCCATGTGGTGCCGGCTAGGCGGCGAATCAGTGCGGCACGGGCGCTTGTCTTTGCCTTGGCACCTTCCAGGTGTTGTTTGAATGACAACGTTCTGTCGAGCTTCACACCGAGGTATGTGGGGACGGGCTGGGACCGTAACCGGGCGTTATCCACCATGACGTTCATCTCTTCCCTGTCGCTTCCCTGTGGTCGCAACAACAGCCACGTGGACCAGTGAAGGGCTCGCTGGTGACGACCAGTGGTATCGGCGCCAGCTGAATGAGTCAGAGGAAGGGTCCCGCTAAACTGAAGGCAGGGAATGATGGTGTAAGGTAAGGCAATCAGAAAAACCTTGCCAGAAAGCTGCTAAGATTTAATGAATCTATCTATCTATCTATCTATCTATCTATCTATCTATCTATCTATCTATCTATCTGTCTATCTATCTTCTATCTATTATATAAAACTCTCTGGCTGTCGACCGTCTGTACGTCTGTACGTCTGTACGTCCAACGTTCTGCTTGACCTGTGCCGCCTTTGATACCGACCCGCGCCCGCGCGGCGCGCGGAAACGCCGATATTTTTTACAGTTTCTAAAGAGGTTACGTTTATCTTTACGAATAGACGATCCCGATTAAATTTGGTCGTGTTTATGTACGCTTTTTAAAATAAAATAACTCTCCCCCCCCCAAACCAAACATTTCAAAATGTTAAAAAAAACAGCTCAGCCGTAGAATGTTAGTAAAGATTCCGTTGTGTGATGTCACAATGCACAATGGTCACAGATGTCCAATCGGAATGGATCCATTTACATATGCCTTTGCGGCGGCCCCAGCCCCGGCCCCTCCCCCGCAACCCCCGCAGCATTGGGCATTGTGACATCACAAAACGGAACCTTCATTTACATTCTATTGCTGAGAGCTGTTTGTTTAACATTTTGAAATGTCCCCATTCCCTATCGCCCCCACACACGTGGCGATGCCCTGCGACACGTGTGACAAATCGGAATGAATCCGTTTACATATGTCTTTGCAGCAGCCCCAGCCCCGGCCCCTCCCCCAACCCCGCAGCCTGTGTCGAAGGGCGTCGCCACGTGTGTGGGGGTGATAGAGAATGGGGAAATTTCAAAATGTTTAAAAAAACAGCTCTCAGCAATAGAATGTAAATGAAGGTTCCATTTTGTGATGTCACAATGCCCAATGCTCAAAGATGTCCAATCGAAATGGACCAATTTACATATGCCTTTGCAGCAGCCCCAGCCCCAGCCCCACCCCCCCACCCCCGCAGCCTGTGTCGAAGGGCGTCATCATGTGTGTGGCAATAGAGAAAGAGGATTGGGGGTGATAGGGAATGGGAAACAGATGGACTGTCCCTACCCCTCCTACTTCAACTCTCCCTCCCCACTCTTCCCCCTCTCTCCTCTCCCCTCCCTCCCCTCCCACCCCCTCCCTTCCCTTCACCACCCCTATTCACCCCCATCTCCCACCCACCCCCTTCACCTCTCTCTTGCACCACTCCCTGCTACCCCTCTGCCCCTCACTCCCCACTGTTCCCACCTCTCTCCCTCCCCCTCCCTCTCTCCCTCTCTTCCCCCTACTCCTCTCCCCTTCCCCTCATCCCCTCCCCCCTCTCCCCCCTTCCTGCCCTCCCCGCTCTCCTCCCACTCCATACTCTCCTCCCCCTCCCTCTCACCCACCCTGATCTCCTCTCCGTCCCCAATCTCTCCCCTTTCCTCTTCCCCCTCTCCCCTCCCTCCCCCTGTCCTCTTCTCTCCCCACCCCGTCTCCCTCTCCCCTCTTCTCTCCCCCCTCCCCCGAGTGTGTTTGGGGGTGGTTAGTGTGAGTTTGGGGGGTGGTTAGTGTGAGTGTGATGCCGAAGCCCCCCCCCCCTCCCGCAAACGCGCGTTGGGAAAACAGCCCGCCAACAGTCTCTCTGTCTTTAAGACGGAACTGCAGATGCTGGAAAATCGAAGGTACACAAAAAAAAACTGTATATCATCAGCGGGTGCAGCAGCATCTATGGATCGAAGGAAATAGGCAACGTTTCGGTAGAAAACCAGTCTGAGGATGGGCTTCGGCCCAAAGCGTTGCTTATTTCCTTCGCTCAATAGATGCTGCTGCACCCGCTGTGTTTCTCAAGCTTTTCTTTGTGTACCAGTCTCTCTGTCTCTCCCCTCTCTCTCTCTCTCTCTCTCTCTCTGCCCTTCTCTCTTCACAGCCCGCGGCTCGACTCATGCACGCACGCTCCAACCCCCCACCCTTCACCTCTCTCCCCATCCTCTCTTTCCTCTCTCCCCCTTCCTCTCCACCCTCCCTCCCCCTCTCCTCTTCTCTCCCCACCCCGTCTTCCTCTCCCCTCTTCTCTCCCCACCCCGTCTTCCTCTACCCCCCTCACCCCATCCCCCCGAGTGTGTTTGGGGGTGGTTAGTGTGAGTTTGGGGGGTGGTTAGTGTGAGTGTGATGCCGCAGCCCACCCCCCCCCCCTCCCGCAAACGCGCGTTGGGAAAACAGTCCGCCAACAGTCTCTCTGTCTTTAAGACGGAACTGCAGATGCTGGAAAATCGAAGGTACACAAAAAAAAACCTGTATTTCATCAGCGGGTGCAGCAGCATCTATGGATCGAAGGAAATAGGCAACGTTTCGGTAGAAAACCAGTCTGAGGATGGGCTTCGACCCAAAGCGTTGCCTATTTCCTTCGCTCCATAGATGCTGCTGCACCCGCTGAGTTTCACCAGCTTTTTTGGTGTACCAGTCTCTCTGTCTCTCCCCTCTCTCTCTCTCTCTGCCCTTCTCTCTTCACAGCCCGCAGCTCGACTCATGAACACCCGCTCAAAACCCCCCCCTTCACCTATCTCCCACATCCTCTCCTTCCTCTCTCCACACCCTCCTCTCTCTCCCCCTTCCTCTCCCCCCTTCCTCTCTCCCCCTTCCTCTCCCCCCTTCCTCTCCACCATCCTCCTCCCCCTCTTCAATTTTTTTTAATTCTAACATTAAATTTTCTCTCTCTGCCCCCCCCCCCCTCTAGATGCACCTGAGAGCTGAGGGCTATTCGTCAATGGATAGGGTGGAGATGGGATAAAAGAAGCAAATTAAAAGGGTTGTGATGAGTGTGTGTGTTTGTGGGTGCCAGATTCCCACCCCGCAACCGTGCTTTGAAGGAAAGGGGGTGGTTAGTGTGACGCCACAGCACCCCCCCCCCCCACCCGCAAACGCACGTTCGGTGTCCAGACCCAACGGGTCTGCACTTGGTCTCTCTCTCTCTCTCTCTCCCCATTCTCTCTCTCCCCATTCTCTCCCTCACCTTTCTCTCTCTCCCTTCTCTCTCTCTCCTCTCTCTCCCTTATCTCTCTCTCTCCATTCTCCCTCCCTTCTCTCTCTCTCTCTCTCTCCCTTCTCTCTCTCCCACTTCTCTCTCTCCTTTCACTCTCTCCCTTCTCTCTCTCCCTTCTCTCCCTCACAGCCCGCGACTCGACTCATGCACGCCCGCTCCAACCCCCCCCTTCACCTCTCTCCCCCATCCTCTCTTTCCTCTCTCCACCCCTCTCCTCTCTCCCCCTTCCTCTCCACCCTCCCCCTCTCCTCTTCTCTCCCCACCCCGTCTCCCTCTCCCCTCTTCTCTCCCCCACCCCGTCTTCCTTCCCCCCCTCCCCCCATCCCCCCGAGTGTGTTTGGGGGTGGTTAGTGTGAGTTTGGGGGGTGGTTAGTGTGAGTGTGTAGCCGCAGCCCACCCCCCCCCTCCCGCAAACGCGCGTTGGGAAAACAGCCCGCCAACAGTCTCTCTGTCTTTAAAATATTAATATAATATCAAGGGGTGTGATGAGTGTGTGTGTTTGTGGGTGCCAGATTCACACCCCGCAACCCTGCTTTGGAGGTACAGACCCAACAGGTGGTTAGTGTGACGTCACAGCCCCCCGCCCCAAACGCACGTTCGGTGTCCAGACCCAACGGGTCTGCACTTGGTCTGCACTCCCCACTCTTCCCCTCTCCCTCCCAACCTCTCTCCCTCCACCCTCCCTCTCTCCCTCTCTTCCCCCTACTCCTCTCCCCTTCCCTCATCCCCTCCCCCCTCTCCCCCCTTCCTGCCCTCCCCGCTCTCCTCCCACTCCAAACTCTCCTCACCCTCCCTCTCACCCACCCTGATCTCCTCTCCCTCCCCAATCTCTCCCCTTTCCTCCTCCCCCTCTCCCCTCCGTCCCCCTCTTCCCTCCCTCCCTCCCCTCTTCTCTCCCCACCCCGTCTCCTTCTCTCCCCCTCCCCTCCTCTCCCCAACCCCGTCTCCCTCTCCCCCACTCCCCCCGCCTGTGTGTTTGGGGGGTGGTTATTGTGAGTGTGATGCCGCAGCCGCAGCCCCCCCCCCCCCAAACGCAAATGAAGTATATACTCAGCGGGTGCAGCAGCATCTTTGGATCGAAGGAAATAGGCAATGTTTCATAACAAAACACGTCTGAAGATGGGTTTCGGCCACAAACATTGCCTATTTCCTTCGCTCCATAGATGCTGCTGCACCCGCTGAATTTCACCACCTTTTTTGGGTGTACGTCTCTCTGTCTCTCCCCTCTCTCTCTCTCTCTGCCCTTCTCTCTTCACAGCCCGCAGCTTAACTCATGAACACCAGCTCAAAACCCCCCCCTTCACCTATCTCCAACATCCTCTCCTTACTCTCTCCACACCCTCCTCTCTATCCCCCTTCCTCGCACCCCTTCCTCTCTCCCCTTCCTCTCCCCCCTTCCTTTCCACCCTCCTCCTCCCCCTCTTCAAATTTTTTAAATTCTAACATTCAATTTTCACTCTCTGCCCCCCCCTCTAGACGCACCTGAGAGGTGAGGGCTATTCGTCAGTGGATAGGGTGGAGATGGGATAAAAGAAGCAAATTAAAAAATTAAGATAATATCAAGGGTTGTTATGAGTGTGTGTGTTCGTGGGTGCCAGATTCCCACCCCGCAACCGTGCTTTGGAGCAAAGGGGGTGGTTACTGTGACGCCACAGCACCCCCCCCCCCCCAACCGCAAACGCACGTTCGGTGTCCAGACCCAACGGGTCTGCACTTGGTCTAGTTATATTATAAAACTCTGATCTTCGAAGTTTATGTCGTCCGTGTGTCGTCTGTATTATGTCGTCCGTGTGTTTCACAAAAAATGTGAGTATGGGAGAAATGTTTACATATTCCGGTAGAGATTTACCTCATGATTTCAAAAATCCCCTCATCTGAAAATTTGATTCATTATTTCCCGAGTTTGTTTACTAAAATTGTTCACCAATCTGAGATATTTTAAAAATCTAACGAGCTGAAGCGAGCTGGATGACGTCACAATGCCTCTGCTCCTCGCGGCCAGCTGCGCAGAGTTTTCAACGCGCAGCCATGAGCAGCGAGTTACGTTGCCCAGCCGCCCTCTCCCACCCCCCCTCTGGATTGAAGCCGCTAAACATGTGCTCAAGTCGTGCTGCACGCTCCGCTGGGCTCCTTGAAGTTCTACAACATGGCGGCGGCGGTCGTTATCGCAGCATGGCCGCAGGGATGCGCAGTGCAAAAGTGACCATGGCGGCCATCACAGGGGACGACCTCCTCTTTGTCTCACCCGCCCGATCATGTCAAGCTGGTGGGTGAGCTTCCCTTCACGGAAGCCATAATCAGCCGGCCCTCTGCTGCTTTTGACCGTCCTTAGATCGCTCCGGGCCTCGCTCTGATCCACGCCGGCCACAGCCTAGCTTGGGCCCAGCGCCTGGTGGGGAGGCTTCTGCTCTACGACCTGGATAGGTGCTGTATCTACCCCCTCCCCCTCCCTCTGTACCCCCTCCCCGGGGCAGAGAAAGAGAGAGAGAGGGGGGGAGAGGGGGTGGTGGAGGGGAGGATGGAGAGAGGGGGAGGGGGGAGAGGCGGAGGAGAGGAGGGTGGAGAGGGGGCAAAGGGGGGAGAGGAGAGGGGGCAGTAGAAGAGGGGGAGAGGGAGGAGGAGAGGGGGGAGGAGAGGAGGGGGCCTTCCCTCTCTGCCCCCTCCCTCTCTGCCCCCTCCCTATCTTCCCCCCCTCCTTCTCTGCCCCCTTCCTCTCTGCCCCCCCACCCTACCTCTCTGCCCCTCCCTCCCTCTCTGCCCCCTCCCTATCTGCCCCCCTCCCTCCGTCTCTGCCCCCCTTCCTCTCTGCCCCTCCCTCCCTCTCTGCCCCCCTCCCTCCCTCTCTGCCCCCCCTCCCTCTCTGCCCCCCCTCCCCTCTGCCCCCCCCCTCCCTCTCTGCCCCCCCTCCCTCTCTAGGGAGTGGTGAATATTGGGACCTATTGGTGAGTGGTGGAGTATTACATTTGGGAACCAGCCCCCCCCTCAATCTCTACCCCCACCCCCCCTCTCTAGCCGCGCCTGCGCAGTTGGGGGTTATGCGAGAGTGGATAGGGCGGTGGATGGGGTAAAAGGAGCAATTTAATAAAATTAATATAATATCAAGCAGGCGGGTAGTGTGTGTGTGTGGGGGCGGTTAATGTGTGTGACACCGAAGGCCTCCCCCCCACCCCCCCCGCAACCGCACGTTGAGGGGACGGGACCCAACGCATCCCCCTTGGTCTAGTACTATTATAAAACTCTGATCTTGGATGTTTATGTCGTCCGTGTGTCGTCCGTATTTATTTGTATGTGTTTCACATCTCCTCGAAAACCCGACATGCTAACGGTGAAATTTTTACATATTCCGGAAGAGATTTACCTCATGATGTCAAAATTCTCATCTGAAAATTCGTTTAATTATTTTCCGAGTTATATCTTGAAATTGTTCACAAATCTGACATCTTTTTAATATCTAATGAGCTGATGACATCACAATGGCTCCTCTCGCTCACAGTCCATCTCGCCTGCCATCCGAAGGGCTCCGCCCCGCTCAAGGTCCAGTCACCCTCCCCCCCCCCCCCCCGGGGCTCTGGATTGAAGCCGATGACGAGTTACGTTAACCCCCCCCCCCCCCGACTCACTGTCATTTTGTCGCCTCCCCACTTACAGTCGACAAGCACTCGGCCGCCGGCCGCAGTGCAGTGCCCAGCTCCGCCCCCAGGGCTCTCTGGGTTTCCCGAGAGATGCCGAGGAGCACTCGAGTGATGACGTCGCAAAGAGCGGCACACAGTACGCTCACTCCTCAGCTCTCTCCCCACTTCTCCCACCCTCCTCTCTACCCCCCTTCTCTCTCCCCCCTCCTCTCTCCCATGTACTCTCTCTCCCCCCTCCCTCCTCCCTCCCCCCTCCCCCCTCCCTCCCCCTCCTCTCCCTCCTCCCCCTCCCCCCTCTCTCCCCTTCTACCCCCCT
>CM075982.1:52372436-52483182 GCA_038087875.1 Malacoraja senta
TTATACACCTCTATAAGATCACCCCTCATCCTCCTGCGTTCCAAGGAATTAAGTCCTAGCCTGCTCAACCTCTCCCGATAGCTCAGGCCTTCGAGTCTTGACTACATTGTGGGGCGTCGGTCCCGAAATGAAAGCGAGGAGTCTCGTAAATCTTCTCTGCACCCTTTCCAGCTTAACTTCTTTTGTATAACAGGGTAATCAAAACTGAACACAATACTCCAAATGTGGCATCACCAATGGCTTGTATAACTGTAACATAACTTCCCAACTTCTATTCTCAATATTTGCATCTTCTTCAGCCACAGGCGAGGTCACGGAGGACTGGAGAATAACTAATGTTGTTCCTTTCTTTACAAAGGAAAGTAGGGAGAATTCAGGAGAATTATAGACCTGTGAGCCTCAAGTCAGTGGTAGGGATGCTATTAGGGAGGATTCCTCTGGATAGAATTTATGCTCATTTGGAAGAGAATGGGTTAATTAGTGCCAGTCACATTTATGCAGCAGGTCATGCTTTACTCACTAGATCGAGTTTTTAAGGTAATCGACGAGGGTAAGGCAGTGGATGTTGCCTACATGGATTTAACTAAGGCATTTGATAAAGTTCCCTGTGGTAGGCTGATCCAGAAGATTAAGATGCACACGATTAACAGTGATGTAGTCATATGGATTCAGAACTAGCTTAATAATAGAAGACAGAGTTGTAGTAGATGGACAATATTCAAGATAGACAAGGTAGACAAAATTGGTGGAGAAACTCAGCGGGTGCAGCAGCATCTATGACGCGAAGGAAATAGGCAACGTTTCGGGCCGAAACCCTTCTTCAGAGTTTCTCCAGCACTTTTGTCTACCTTCGATTTTCCAGCATCTGCAGTTCCTTCTTAAATATTCAAGATAGAGTTCTGTTGTTTGTGATATTTCTATTTATCATCCCACAAATTATGTACAGTAAGGGGTCGAATGTAAGGGGAAAATATACAATTAATGCTTGACCCTTAACAACTTTACTGTACAGAAAGATCTTGGATCAAAGTCCATAACTCCCAGAAAGTGGCAACACAAGTGAATACTGTAGTAAAGATGGTATGCTTTCCTTCATTGGTCAGGGCATTGGGTATAAGAGTCAGGAACTCATGATGCAGCTTTATGTCTTTGGTTAGGCTGCATTTGGAGTATTGCATGCAGTTCTGATCACCCCATTATAGGAAGGATGTGGAGGCTTTTGAAAGGTTGCAGAGGAGGTTTACCAGAATGATGCCTGGATTAGAGGGCATTAGCCATGGAGAGAGGCTTGACAGACTTGTTTTCTGTGGAATGCCAGAGGTTGCGTGTAGACCTAATAGCAGTGTAGAAATTATAACAGGCATAGATCGAGGGTACAGTTAGAACGTATTTCCCAGGTTGGAAATATCAAATACTAAAGGCCATAGCTTTAATGTATGAGAAGCAAAGTTTAAAAGGGACTATATGACCTGTGGACCCGTTGGGTCCCCATTGTGACGCGAGTCAAGTACACACGGAATTATTAGATCAAAATGGCGATCTCAAAATGGCGCCGGGCCCGTCAACCCTTCCCCAACTGCGCAGGCACAGCTGACGGGCCCGGCAAGTGGGAGCGCACTGCGCAGGCACGACTGCCACCCGTTGGGTCCCCATTGTGACGTCAGTCAAGTACACACAGAAGTATTAGACTTGTCCTGTTCACAGTATAAAGTTAATTCAAGTTTATTAGGTGAATTACTTTGTAAAATAGAACAACTTGATACTGCACACCGCAGGCGAATGTTGAGTAAGGCGCCCCCTAAAATTGTTGTGCTATCGTGTATGGTTTTGCTGTATTTCAGGAACATACATACATATAAGATGAGACTTTTAGTTATATATAGATGTGCAGGGGTGTTTTTTTACTCAGTGGGTGGTGAATGCCTGGAACTCGCTGCTGGGGTTGGTGGTGAAGACAGATGCAATCGCGACTTTTGTATATGGATTACGTGCAGACAGGTAAGGGTTGGTCATGGCATCATGTTCTGCACAGTAATTATGGGCCAAAGGGCCTGTTCCTGTGTTGTACTGTTCTATATGTACATTGTAATATATTTTGTGATCCAATTGATATTGGCCTCGTTGAGGTATGAATCTCTTTTGCTACAATGTATGAATCCGAGATTAAATTAAGATGATGTGCCAATTCTCAGCTCACAGTCAGCAATCTATTTTAAACAGTACATATTGCAACTTGATCTTCAATATAACAAATGATGATGTTGAAATAAATAATTCTAATTAGAGTATTAGAAAACATCAAACTAACTGAAAAATGCAGAAAGAATGACAATTCAGCCCATTATAAATTTTAGTATCTCAGCTTGTGAGTGGTCTGGATATTTTCTGGCATTTCTTAGCATAAGTGCAGCCAAGTTTCAGATTCCCATGTGAATCAGGAGTCATGAACTTATTTGTCTGAGCTTCTTTGGCAACATTCTGGCTGCATTCCACCTCTGGACTCTGGAGTCTAGCAGAGTAGAGGGAGCTTGTTGAGATTCTCCAGCATTTATGCTGAACTCAGGTCTGCATCAGGTCAATCTCTAACTAACAGGGTCCTTGAGCCCCTTCATTTCAGTGGAAATTGTACGATTGCAAGGAAGCAAGGTAACACTGAGCTCACAGTCCTGCCCTGTAATAAGGATGTGCTACATATTCAGAGGTACTGTGTTCCAAGAGAGATATTGAATCCCGGTCGCTCCTGCTGATTGTTAAAAGTGTTTTGATTT
This sequence comes from Malacoraja senta, assembly GCA_038087875.1. Classification (NCBI taxonomy): domain Eukaryota; kingdom Metazoa; phylum Chordata; class Chondrichthyes; order Rajiformes; family Rajidae; genus Malacoraja; species Malacoraja senta. The sequence continues at coordinate 52,375,205 of CM075982.1, forward strand.
GCGGACCCCAATAATTCCCCTTTCCCAAAAATAGCTTCACTTTCTTTCTGGGGAACTTGCAATGAGCAAAATGGCTGACGCGTTTACCTTTAGTGATAATAAATCACACAGAAATCACCAAGAGAGGTGATCAGATTCTCAAATAAATATACATTTAAAAAGACACCTTCAGCGCCAATTACCTCATGTTTAATTTCTGAATGTCGCATTATTCAAATATGGCAAAAAAACTCTACCACGGCCAGGGCCGGATTTAGATGAAGAGAGGCCCTAAGCTATTTCACTTGTGAGGCCCCCCCTCCCAATCCCCCACCCCCACGACTAGAGGACCATGACTACCCGACAGTGACAGTGTGACACTTTTAGATCCTACTGTATGTTGTCATTAAACAGTTGGTTTTAACATACATATTGGATTCACGGCAAAGCAGGCGTTGCCTTACCTGGATCGCCGTTTGAAGCTCTGGAGTGTTGGGCCTGCTGCTTCAACATCATGGAGCTGTGGTTTGCGGAGGTCCCAGCATCGGGCCGCGCTGATTTCAACATCGCGGAGCCCTGGGATCCCTTTGCCGAGGGCCGCCAGCGTGAATCTCCGCCAGCTCAGCCTGTGGACTTTGGGAGCCGCGGTCCCAAAGTGGCCGATTCGTAAGTCCAAGCCGCTGAGAATGTTCTCCTGTTCCGACGTCGGATGGTGACCCCAAATTTCATTGTACCAATTGGTGCATGTGACAATAAGTGTCTCTTGAATTGAAATAAGGAAACTACAAATACTACAAATACACTAAGAGCAAAAATGTTGTTTTCTCGCCTTCTTCATAGAAAATCATCCAGAAGTTGACCAAGATCTGTTTGTCTAAGTTTGTCACTCTCAATGCACAGAATACTCAGTGCAGACAACCTCCCTTGAGACATTGTGGACCTTCATTCATTTTTAATTCTTTTGAGTCTTGAAAAAGACCTCTCTCCTGAGCAGTTGGTGACTATTAAGCTAAGAAACAGCCGTAAGATTGCTTCCACATTAGGGAAGGCCATCTGAATTGTTTCCTTGTATATTATTTGATAAAGGTCTGTGTGAGACAGAGAGTGCTCTTCTGTATGCCTATGGCTTTGTCTCACGTACGAGTGAAAGTGCAAAAATTCATCTGTAAGTTTCAGGTCAACATCTTCTGGGTATGCTTCCATCAACAGTTCAACACCTTGCTGAATTTCTTGCTTAGATGCGATCAGATTAGCAAGAAGGAAAACTGTTGTGCAGCTTCACTGTACACAGTACCTCTTATTTTTAAATTGGTCTCAAGTGCATCTAGTATAGGAATAAAGGATTTTATCCTAAACTTATCTCTTGAAGAGAGTTTATCTAAGGCATCAGGACCAGGTGCAGTTCCATCATTTCCTTGCCATTTCCTTAAGGGCCTGTCCCACTTGCATGCGATTGCGTGCGTTTGGCGCGACCAACTGGAAGCGGAGGCCGCGCGAAGTTCACGCGAAGGTCGCGCATGACGTCATTTAAGCATATAAACATTTTGTTATAAACCACAGATATGCACTTCTAAGCACCAAGCCTTCACTTCATTCACACAAAAGCAACGGCATTTTGGACTGGAAATTGTATTGGTGATTTGGTGTAGGCCAAAATGAGCTGTCATTGTGGACTGTGGGATGGCTTTGAAAAGTGGTGGACTGAGGTGAAAATTCTAATCAACTGGGTGGAACACGAGAGATATTGAGAAATTCACAAATTCAGGTCATGACACTTAATTAACAATAAAGAGAGAGGATGAATTTGGCTGCCTGAAGCAGTCAGTCAAGAGTACTGTGGCCAGATTCAGGCTCGAGCTTTGCCTGTGTGATTAGAATGAGAATAATGGATTGGCTTCAAAAGTGCTGACAGCGTCGGGTGGTGATGTCATCATGCAACGCCACGCACTAGGCGTACGCCGTCAAGACGCTGCGTACGACGTCAAGACGCTGCGTACGCCCGCAATGCGCCTGCTTGCGTACGCGGGCCGACAGGCCGTGGCGCGCAAAGATTTTGGTCACTGCAGGAATTTCGGAGCCCCGCGTGATGTCAGGACCAGCCCCGCACAACTCCATACCCCTCTGCGCTTCTAAGTGGGATCGGCCCCGCACGGCCATACGGTGCCCGTACGCCTCAAGCGACCACGAGGTCGCGTAATTTGCGAGCCAGGGTCGCGTAAGTGGGACAGGCCCTTTACTCTTTGTCTCCCTGTGACAGTTCTGTGGTCTCCAAATCTGAGGAAGGACATTATAGCCATAGAGGGAGTGCAGAGAAGGTTCACCAGACTGATTCCTGGGATGTCAGGACTTTCATATGAAGAAAGACTGGATAGACTTGGCTTATACTCGCTAGAATTTAGGAGATTGAGAGGGGATCTTATAGAAACGTACAAAATTCTTATGGGGTTGGACAGGATAGATGCAGGAAGATTGTTCCCGATGTTGGGGAAGTCCAGGACAAGGGGTCACAGCTTAAGGATAAAGGGGAAATCCTTTAAGACCGAGATGAGGAAAAACTTTTTCACACAGAGAGTGGTGAATCTCTGGAACTCTCTGCCACAGAGGGTAGTTGAGGCCAGTTTCATTGGCTATATTTAAGAGGGAGTTAGATGTGGCCCTTGTGGCTAAAGGGATCAGGGGGTATGGAGAGAAGGCAGGTACGGGATACTGAGTTGGATGATCAGCCATGATCATATTGAATGGCGGTGCAGGCTCGAAGGGCCGAATGGCCTACTCCTGCACCTATTTTCTATGTTTCTATGTTTCTATGTTAACATCTGGCAAGGTGGCCTTTATTTGTTGCTCAAGCTCATCAAAATCTTCTCTAATTTTGCTTACAAAATCCTGAAGTGAACTGTACAAACTTGCACAAGTACTCAATAACAGTTGGGATTTCTGAATGGCTTTGTTGACCTTGTGGAAATGACCTAGCAGATGGGGTCCAAAAATGCAGCATAAACACAAATTCCAGTTCTTCCATTTTCTGCAAAAGATTGTTAGCTTGAAGCCTGGTATCACCCTTCACATTAACATCAGAGTACAAATGACTGAGGGCATCAGTGATAGTGCTGTAACTTTCCAAAATAGCTTCTGTGGCTTTTGCATGTGCCCTCCCACCTAGTGTCTGACAAATATTTAGGCACTTTTGACTGTTGCAAAAATGATTTTAGAACTGCCCATCTCTTTGTGGATGAAAAGAAGGTATAAATTTAATTGATAATTCCAAAGAGTTCACTGCATCAAGGCAGCAATCAACAGCCGAACAGCCCACCAAATCTACTTTTTTCAAGGATTTTTTGCTGCATACCCTTGTACCTACCAGCCATGTTGGCAACATTGTCATAAGACTGCCCTCGGAAGAAGAGCTCCAAATCGCAGTGGGCGCAGAACTCATTGAGGTGGAGACGGAGGGGGACAAAGGTGAGGCCTCTGCTGCGGGCAGACCGTTCGGTATCTGAGAGGGGGAGGTCAGGAGGGATGGTGAACACACGGCAGGGATGGGGGTTGGGGCCAGAGGAAGGCAGGTGAGTGGACTGAGGCCGAGGCGATGTCTGGTGGGGGGCTGGTGGGTGGTCAGGGGGTAGGGGGGTATGAGGACTGTAGTGTGGGTGGCGAAGAGCTGGGGTCACATGGTTTGAGGCCGAGGCCCCCCTAGATCTCGAGGCCCTAAACTTAAGCTTGTCTAGCTTTATACGTAAATCCGGCCCTGACCACGGCTATTGGGTGCACATCGTATTGAAGGTGTTAATAATTAACTTCTGTTTCCCTAAATTAAACAGTTCATCTGTTTCGATCCCACCCACTGAGATACGATTCAAAGTCTTTGTGTAATTTAGCAACAATACAAATTGTACTACTTGCTTCATCAAAACTCAGTGTTTAATCTACAGATTAGGCAGCAAAGAATTAATTAAAATCAACAATGCCTTGGCCACATGAAGAATATTTACGTGAAAGTTACCAGTAAACCACTCTTTACGTCTTCTCAGATTATCCAATCGTTTTGTTCATATGCTACATTGGTACGTGGTAAAATTGCTTCTCTGTAGATATATTTATTTAATACATTTTAAGTGATAAAAACATACCAATTTAAATGACTGAGTTGACCAAAGATTCAATGATAAATGCTGACACAAATCTTTTGCCATGGTAAATACTGCACAGCAAGTTAAATAATGGCCTCCTGAATGGCACTGATATAGTGTTACACGGTTTCCTGGTTATTAACTACAGATTATTTCTTCAGAAACCCACAGGGAATTTGTCATATTGTTAATCCTCTTGTGTGTCCATCAGTCACACGTCACATAAATTACATACATTGACAGTTGGCGTCTGTATAGAGCACTGTTGGCAGAAAAGTTGAGCAAAACAGTCATTTCTGACCTACAACTGAAATATTTATATTTATTATGAAGGATACTACCAAAGGGAAACTTTATGGTTATGAAATAATTCTGAAAACTCAGCTGTTGGTTATAAACCACTTGAACTTTGCAGATGCAGCTTATATTATCTGCCTTCCTCCAATCCCTTGCGGTATTAGATCCCTATGGTGGGAATCTAATATTACTCGTGGGAATCTAATTATCACCCCTTACATTAATGTTGTTGTTCTCATCAGTTCACTTCAAAAGAAAATGGCACAGTTTGTGAATAAATGCACAAGAAACAGATACTCAATAAATTTAGAAAGAAAATAGAGAAAAGCTATCTTCAAACATGGTGCAACCACGAGTCAGCTGTGAGACAGAGAACATTATTCAGTGATGTTGACAAGATTATTTGTAGATAAAATATGCAAGGTGTGAAATTGTTAAATCTTAGACATTTTTAATTTAAAATGCTCTAGATAATTAATCATTATCCCACAGAGAATTCAGAAATTGATTTGGTTAGAGCCTTACAGCGTTTGCAGCATCAGAGACCCGGGTTCGATCCCGACTATGGGTGGCGTCTGTACGGAGTTCATATATTCTCGCCGTGACCGCGTGGGTTTTCTCTGAGTTTTTCGGTTTCCTCCCACACTCGAAAGACTGTAGGTTTGTAGGTTAATTGATTTGGATTAAGTGTAAATTGTCCCTAGTGTGTGTAGGATAGTGTTAATGTGCAGGGATCCCTGGTCGGTGCGGACTCGGTGGGGCCGAAGGGCCTGATTCCACGCTGTATCACTACACTAGAGAATACAAATCTGTATGTCTTACAGCAGGATAAGGACACAGCTTTTTATAAAATAACCCTGGACTGACCTTCAGGTCTTCAACACGTTTAAATAAAGGCCAGAATCAGAGGAATGCTGGTACCTCGGAGGTTTAGGTTGAAGGAGATTCGAGAGGTAGGTCAGAGTAATACCATGGAAGTATGCCAAAAACAATAAAAATTGAGGATAACAAATTTAAATGGGGCCCTATGTAAATTAGCAAGTGCAGGAACAATGAGGAAATGAAACTTTAAATGAGTTAGGATATGCGTATCAGATTTTTTGTTGAGTTCTATGAAGGTTAGAATGAAGGCATTGGTATTGCTATTGATTTATTACTGTCATTTGAATGGTACAATGAAAAGCTCTTGTTTGCGTGGTGTCCAATCAAATCAGGAGAGTGCAGAACATAGTTGCACAACATTATAATATTATAGTTACAGAGAAAAAATCCAGCTTCCACACTGAAGGTAGGTTGGAAGATCAGGACTACCCCCTAACTTACAGGAGGACCGTTTGACCGATGGATTTAAGATGTTCCTGAGTCTGGTAGTATGTGCTTCTAAGCTTTTGTATCTTCTGCCCAATGGAAGGGGGAGAAGACGGAATGACTTGGGTGAAAAAGATCCTTGATGATGTTCTAAATGTAATAAAAAGAATCTGCAGACTCTGGTTTATACCAAAGATAGACACAAAATGCTGGAATAACTCAGCGGGTCAAGCAGCATCTTTCGAGAAAACAGATAAGTGACGTTTTAGGTCAGGACACTTCTTCAAACTAATTGTAGCAGGGAGAGCATGAAAAAAACCAAAGTAAAAAAAAGGAACCTTGTATTTTGTTTGGATAGCTTACAAGCTAATGGTATGAACATTAAATTCTCCAATTTTAGGTACATATAAACACCAGAGATGCTGCTTGACTGCTCCATCCAAGACCGCATGAAACTGCAGAGAATTGTGGACGTAGGCCTGATCATCACACAAACCAACCTCTCTTCCATTGACTTTATCTACACTTCACGCTGCCTCGGAAAGGCCACCAGCATAATCAAGGATGAGTCTCACACCAGACACTCCCTCTTATTCCCTCTCCAATCAGGCAAGAGTTACAGGTTTGAAAATGCACACCTCCAGATTCAGGGACAGTTTCTTCCCAGCTGTTATCAGGCAACTGAACCATCCTATCACCAACTAGAAAGTGGTCCTGATCTACCATCTATCTCATTGGAGACCATCGGACTATCTTTAATCGGACTTTACTGGACTTTAAGAAAATATATTTAATAAGGTTCTATATAGGTTATCTGTAGTTAATATGGTTATATATAGATGCTGCCCTGAGATAATTGGAACTTGAGCATGGACATGAAGTTAAAACTTTAGATTTTTCAGCATGACGGTAGGTTTATTGGTAATTAGATAAGGGTATGAATGACTCATGTCTCGCAGGATGTATTGAATAAGTACACCAACTAGAAACAAGCCTGCACATATTTCATATCTTCAATGTCACAAAATGCTTCACAGTCAATTAAATAATTTTGAAACGTATTCTTTGATGTAACGTGGCTGATTTTGGAGATGGTTGTCTTTCATATATCAAATTTAATATTTTTAAGTTTGTTGCTGCCTGAAAAATAAGTTTTAACATTCCATTTAATACACCTGCACATCCGTTGCTTAATCATTGAATCCTCAATTCTAAAATTACAATAATTCTATTAGGCTTCGAGAAACTACTTAGCTGAATAACAAAAAGTTGACCAATGGATGTTTTGATGAGCAGCTAATGAGTTATAGTAAGGAACTAGACTAAGTGGGACCCGTCGAGTCCCAGCATCACATGGGAGGGCTGGTCCCCCAACGCAATATTCCATCTCTCCATCAATTCCAATATTGGTGGCCAGTGGGGGGGGGGGGGCTTTCTGGAGCGCTAGTATGGGTGTTGTGGGCTGAAGGGACTGGTTTCCAGAGGGCTAGTATGGACATTGTGGGCCAAATGGATTCTTGGGCTGGCGGCTCAGTCACTGAAGCCTGTTGTGCTGGCAGTTCACTCACCCATGGCTGGTGAGCTGGCAGTTGACTCACGGCTATTCCTTGAAATTCCATTTCAAGCAGGGTGCAAGGCCACCAAATTCAAGTGCAGTTTCTTACCACTTCAAGCAGGGTGCAAGGCCACCAAATTCAAGTGCAGGTTCATACCATTTCAAGCAGGGTGCAAAGCCACTAAAGACAGCGAGTCGTGACATCTCCCTCCTCCATCTTGCAGAGACTGAGCCATGCCCACACTTCTGGGTTTTATAGTCCCTCCCCCCCTCCCACCAGAAGGGGCATGGCCTTCATGGCGTGATTGACAGGAGTGAGAATCTCAACCTTTTTTAAACATTAATAACTTTTATTTTTCATCGATGGGAAAAATTCTCGGCACCTGATGAGTGGAGAGGGACTCTGAGTAAGAGGGCCAAAAATCACAGCCGTACGTGGTAGCGTTTCTTTCTAAAATCAATATAAAGCGCAAACAGGAAGTGGTCAAGATTAGACTTTTAATTATATAGAAGGCAAGGCAACTTTAATTAGGCAAGGCAACTTTAATTTGGCAACACAGCTTTAGCATTTCCAAACCAAAGGCAACACAGCTTTAGCATTTCCAAACCAAAGGCAACACAGCTTTAGCATTTCCAAACCAAAGGCAACACAGCTTTAGCATTTCTAAACTATATTTTCAAACCCCATTAAGGGCACTGACAGGTCAGTAAAACCACTCACAGTTTAGTAGACATATGTTCAGTGTTATTCACAGCTCAAACTGCAAGATGTGACCCTCTCGCTCCCCCATCTTGCAGAGACTGACTGAGGCACTCAACACTTCCAGGTTTTATAGTCCCTCCGGAAGGGGCGTAGCCTCCAGGAGAGAGAATCTCAACATTTTATAAACACTAATAACTCTTTTAATTTTCATCGATGGGATAAATCCTCTTGTCCTGCACAACGGAGGGGGACTCTGAGTAAGATGGCCAAAAATCACAGCCGTAAGTGGCAGTGTTTTTTCTAAAATCAATATAAAGACCAACAGAAAGTGGTCAAGATCAGACTTTTGGTAATATAGATTATCAACTGAGCTATTTTAAATGCATTCAAAAATAGCCTTGAATGCTCAGTTTAAAATCCATGTTGTTAGTTCTGTTATATAAAGTCATGTTATATCACTAGTAAATAACATATTACTGTATGCACAATGGTTCCAGTTTAGTTTATTGTCATGTGTACTGAGGTACAGTGAAAAGCTTGTCAACAGAAAATGTTTCCATCGTAGTGGAACATAATTGGTGAATTCTCAAAATGCAAACATTTCTGATTGATGTCACTTTTGTCTGCAGCTCCAGCCAGTAAATCAATTTTATTACAAATCACTAAGATGTTCATTCAGCTGAATAGACCAAGTAGACTGGAGCCAATTTCCTTGTGCAGATTTTTATCCCTTTTGTTGTTTTCTCAGTGACATTGTAGAGCTGTTTTATGCTTCATCATGTCTGAACATATTGCCTAAGGAAGTATAAGGAGTCTTTATCCCCAATGCTTGGCTGCTTTTCATTTGACATACTGACAATTTTGGCTTTGCAGGAAGATGACAAACATTCATTTATTTAACAATTTCACAGATAATGATGCCCCATACATGAAAGATGGTTTGTACATGTATCATCTTGTAAATTATTTGTTGCCTGCAATAATAGTTCTTTAACATGCAGAATTTATGCCTGAAAGAATCCTTCAACTTACACCCATATTGGCAACGCAATGGAAATTGGATAGGACTTCTTAATTATTTTTTGAACGTGGTTGGATAGAGGGTTAACATCAGTTGAGAATCTGAGTGAGCAAAATTATTTAAATTTGTAACAGTTTATTGAATAATAGCACTAACCTACTGTTGAGGGAAAACAGAAAATCTATTGCAACTTAAAACTCAGGTACAAAATTAAATTACACAGTAAATTGTGGCCACATGCCATTATAGTTGCTTTGCATTTATGTCGTTATTTGAGAATTCCTAATAAATGTATAGTTTGATGCAAGGTTACATGACCAATTTAAAGACTCTGTCTGTAACTAATGGTCAAATCTTGTATCTTATTATAGCTTCATAACATGTTTAGATTATGACACGAAAAGAGTATGCATCAAATTTAAGTTTACATTCTTGACAAAAGAGTTGGATTCATTTTGTGTTGTAAATTCAATTCCAATGAACTCAATTTGAAAACCTGTGCAACTGTGCTGAAAACAAACAGAATAAAATTTACAAAACTTAATTAAATTAATTTTCCACTTCGAATGTATGCTCAGAAATCTGATGCTTCACTGAATTTGGAATTTTTTAATGTTGAAAAAATTATAGTATTTATGAGATGGTATCAAATATTTTATTCAAATACAGAACATAGAGATATCATTTTAGAAATCTTAATAATGACTAAAGTTACCCTGAAATAGGGACTGTATCGTTTAAATCTGATGCTAAAAAAGTGCCAATCGACTTGAGGGATATTTAAATAGACAATAGACAATAGGTGCAGGAGTAGGCCATTCGGCCCTTCGAGCCATTCAATGTGATCATGGCTGATCATCCCCAATCAGTAACCCGTTCCTGCCTTCTCCCCATATCCCCTGACTCTGCTATCTTTAAGAGCCCTATCTAGCTCTCTCTTGAACACAAATAAAACACAAAATGCACTTTCTGTCTGCTTTAAAGGATACAACCCCAAAGTAAATTTCCATTGGAGTTTAAAGATTCTTAGGAAAAGTCTTGTTAGAAAAGCAAATTCAAATCAAAATTCTGCAGACTCCTTTAAATATTTTCCACATCAGGTAGAGCGAAACAATATCAATATTTCCGGTCAATGATATTTCTAAAAAAGGGTTAACACTGTTACTTCCCCCCCCCCCCCCCCCAGATCTGTCTTACCTGTTCCAATGTTCTAGTTTATTAAACTTGATCTTAGAGTCTTAGAGTCATACAGCACGGAAACAGGCCCTTCATCCCAACTTGCCCTTGTCAACCAAGATGCCCCATCTACACTGGTCCCACCTGCCCGTGTTAGTCCCATATTCCTCTAATGCTGTTATAGTACTAGCCTCAATGGCCTTCTCTGGCAGCTTGTTTCATTACCCTTCAGGTTGCGATCAAATCTTTCCCCTCTCAGGTTAAACCTATGTCCCCTAGTTCTTGATTCTCCTATGCTGGATAAAAGACAGGATTGCATACACCTCTATAAGTTCATCCCTCATCCTCCTGCACTCCAAGGAATAAAGTCTTATCCTGCCCAACATCCTCCTAAATCTCAGGTCCTCATGCCCTGCCAACATCGTCGTAAATTTTCTCTGCACTTTTTCCAGCTGAACAACATCCTTCTTATTGCAGGGTCAACAATACTCCAAATGCGACCTCACCACGTCTTTGTGCATACTGTAACATGACCTGCCAACTTCTCTGCTCAATATTCTGACTAATGCTAATGTACTGAAAGCCTTCTTGACCACCCTCTCTACCTGTGACACCACTTTCAAGGAGCTATGTACCTGCATTATTATATCCCTCTGCTCTACAACACTTCCCAGAGCCCTGCCCTTCACGGTGAAGCTCCTACCCTGGTTTGACCTCCCAAAATGCAACCTCTTTATACTTATCTGCATTAAACAGCAGTAACCATTCCTTTGATCAAGATCCTGCTGCAATCTTTGATAACCATCTTCGCTATTAATGATACCGATCTTTAGTGCCATCTGCCAACTTATTAATCACGCCTTCTACATTCTCATCCAAATCGTTGATATGTCACAAAAACCAATAGGCCCAACACCGATCCCTGAGGCACACAACTCGTCACAGGCCTCCAGTCTGATAAATGACCACAGAGCTAATTCTCTATCCAGTCGGCTAGCTCTTCCTGGATTCTATGCGATCTAAACCTCCAGAGCAGCCTACCATGAGGAACCTTATCAAATGGCTTGCTGAAGTCCATGTAGACAACATCTATGACCTTGCCTTCATCAACCTTTTTGGTTAATTAAATTTAATTATTTTCAGTTAGGATCACCCCCTCCCCAGCCGCTTCCAGGCTGGGCTGCCGATGCTACCCCATGCCTGCACTGCCACCCTTGGCCACTTCCAGACCTGGCTGCCGACGCCAGCCCGCACAGGTTGCTTCCCTGCCGGACGTACTGCTGCCATGGCCGGCCCACACAGCTTTCTCAGCCACTTCCAGGCTGCGCCCGCCACTGCCAGCCCTTACCTGCACTCCAGCCACCCGCGGACCACGAACATTGACTCCACCTATTCTCGCCTCTCCCCCCGAAAGCCAGCAGGCCGGGTCCATCAACGCACCTGGATTCCAAACCCAGTTCCTGAACAAGACACTGAAGAAGGGTTTCATCCTGAAACGTCGCTTATCCATGTTCTCTAGAGATGATGCCTGATCTGCTGAGTTACTCCCACACTTTATGTCCTTTTGCGTATTAATCAGCATCTGCAGTTCTTTGCTTCTACTACCTATACAATCACACTCTATTGCTAATTAAACCCTTACTTATATCGGACAATCGGCAATAATGAACACCATTCTCCAACGAGGGTTTAGTGTACTCTGTAAACAAAGAAGGTTAGTATATAAAATCGCAAATAATAATGGTGTAATGATAACAACAAAAAAATAGTCTATATAGTTTGGAGCTTATTTGGAGGTTGTAGTGTTTAATAGATGGTTGTTGGTAAGAAGCTGCTCCTGAATCTGGCCGTTTCAGGCTTCTATATCTTCTTCCCAATGGCATGAGTGAAATGAGGGCATGACTAAGGTGGTGTGCTTCTCTGATTATGCTGGCTGCCTTTTTGAGGCAGCGACTCCTGTAGATCCTTTCGTTAGTGGGGAAGTCAGTGCCCATGATGGACTGGGCAGCATTCACCACTTTTTACAATCTTCTTCATATCTGGGTGTTCAAGTTGCCGAACCAGGCCGTGATGCAACCAGTCAATACTCTCTCCACTGTACTGCTGGTGAAGGTCAACATGCCAAATCTCCTCCATCTTCTAAGGAAGTAGAGGCATTGATGAGCATTCTTTATGTCTGCATCAATGTGCTGGATATCTTTGTAGTCAATCTATACTTAGATTTTTTAATTATGTACTTGTTGATGCCAATAAAATATGCATATTATAAGTAAAACATTGTTTACTTTCATTTCAGCGTTCAATGGGCTTTTTTTTTACTAAGAATGGAATAAGGCAGAGTTCAAAGGTCACTTGAGACGGAGATAACAAGAGCAAAGAAACAGAAGCAGCAGTAGGCCTTGTGGTTTATCAAACCTACTTCAGCATTTAATAGGATCATGTATGAATCTGCTTTTAGTTTCCTTTCCCATATGAATTCTGCATCTCCTGTCCCATCAATCTGCAAAATTTATCAAATTCAGCAATGAGTATTTCAACAACTGAGCAATCATAATCTGAAATAAAGCGTACAAAGTTCACGACCAAATGAAGTCGTCAAAGATGAAAGTAGAAGATGGAGGTCGAAAGTTCAGAGTAGATAGCTGGAAGATACGTCATATTGCAGGAGAGAATGGTGACTACATGGCATTGAAAAGGGACCAGCAAATTGAGAGACTACATTTTGGAACATGAGAGGCAAACTAGGTCTGAGATTATCAAGAGTAACAACATTTTGAATACTGAGAGAGCTATGTTAAAGCTTTTTGCAAATTGTGATTTGTTATCTTTCTTATGCTGAATTAGTCATGTAATATAACTACACTATTTCTGGAGCCAAAGGGATAAATTGGCTCATGGCAAGTGTAATCCTGTTCAATGGCCCACACTATTGGTCATTAGTGGAACAAGATCATGAGGGGAATAGATAGGGTAAATGCAGTCTTTTACCCAGAGTAGATGAATCAAGAACCAGAGGACAAAGTTTTAAGATGAGAAGGGAAAAATTTAATAGGAATCTGAGGAACATTCTTTTCACATGAAACAAGCAACAAGGTAGTTGAGCCTGGTACGATAACAACATTTAAAAGACATTAAGGCAGGTACATGGATAATAAAGGTTTAAAGGACTGTGGCCAAATGTGGGCAGGTGGGACTATAGTAGATGGGACATCTCGGTCGGCAGAGGTAAGTTGGAACGAAGGGCCTGTTTCCATGCTATGACTATGATGGGCTTCGATGAATTGAGTATTGTTTAATATATAACAATAGTACAAAGAAAAAGGGGGGCACAGAAGTGCAACAGTAGAGTTACTACCTTACAGCGCCAGAGACCCGGGTTTGATCCTGACTACGGGTGCTGTCTGTACAGAGTTTGCACGCTCTCCCTGTGACCGCATGGGTTTTCTCCTGGTGCTCCAGTTTTGTCTTAGATTCCATTCCAAAGGAATGCAGGTTTGTAGGTTAATTTCCCTAGTGTGTAAGATAGAACTAGTGTACAGGCGATCATTTATTGGCGCAGACTCAATGGGCCGAAGGGCAGTGTATCGCTATCTGAACCATAATAAGTATCTATACCCGGACCAAAAAGGAATATCACTGTTATGTTCCCAGAACTATTAAACCCCATTGTGCACAACAAAAACCTTTGGTTTTCTCTTTCTTTCTCGTGGAATAAAATTGCTCACATCTGTCCAAGAGCTCCCTCTAATGTTCTTTGTAGGGAATCTGTAGCTCCAAGCTGAGCCATCTGGTCCACCGTTAATTCTGATTGATTGAAAGATGCAGCAAGTTAAAAGGCCCTTTGGCACCAAATCCATGCTGACCATCGATCACCTGTTCACGCTAATTCTATGTTATCCCACTTTCGCATCCACACCTACTAGGGGGCATTTACAAAGGCCAATTAACCTACCATCGCGACTGGGTGCAAACCCAGGCAGTCACAGGGAGAGTGTGCAAACTCCACACAGACAGCACCCAAGTTCAGGATCAAACCCGGGTGAGGGTTTGAGGCAGCAACTCCACCAATTGTGCCACTGTGCCGATGGCTTTTGATTTTTTATATGCTTAACGGAGTTGGAATAAATCTTGAAAAATATCATAAAACTTCAATGTGCTGAGTTTCCTGTTTTTATAAATCACCATGGATCAACAGTAAAAACAAGCAGAGGTACACAGATCATTTAATTAGTCTGCTTACAAAATTAAAGGTTATAAAAGAAACTGAGTTAGACACAGAAACATCACACATGCGAACCAAAAACGGACTTGCATGATATTGAGGACAAAGAGATCAATACACCTCAGGAGTCTGTGAGGACTCTGTGATCTCTTGTTATTAGCTTACAAACTAATGTGTACAGAAGTGAATGAAAAACGTTGGGAGGATGGTGAGATTATTGAAGAGGAAGGGGGATGAAGGGTTGAACAAATATCTGTCTGGATGTGAAATGTGTGTCTAGCATGTATGCATGTGAAATGAAAATAGTTTGTAAAAACAAGTGTTTGTGTAAATATATACATTGCAGAGATCTGCGAACTGAGCCTGGAAAATGATGCAAGGGTCCTTATCACAGTTTATCCCGATCAGCCTCGTAACAGCGGACTCTCTGATTTATGGACTGTTCTAGGATCACATTCAGAGACGGACATGAGGTGTTGCTGGAAGGTCGTGTAGGAAGGGACAGCAGATGCTGGTTTACACCGAAGATAGACACAAAATGCTGGAGTAACTGAACAGGGCAGGCAGCATCTCTGGAGAGAAGGAATGGGTTAAAAATGCTCTTTTGTCTGCCCGAAACCTGTTGATCTCCAAGCAGAACGAGATGTCCATCAGGGAATATTGCCGACTGGCCCATTCCAGACTGCAGGAATATGTGCTGAGGGACGCACTGAAGCTTGGTGCAGCCAATGTTAAGGCTCTGTGGGGGGGATCACAATCTAGGGTCCTTCTGCTGCTGCACATTGGGGGGCAGGAGACATCCCTTCTCTTGTTTGAGGCGCATCACCCAAGTTTTATCTGCATTAAACTCCATGAATCATTCCTCTGCCCACTTGCCCAACTAATCAGGAGCAACTGGTCCCAATTTATTCTGAAGATAGACATAAAAAGCTGGAGTAACTCTGGAGAGAAGGAATGGGTGACGTTTCGGGTTAGGACCCTTCTTCAGTCTGAAGAAGAGACTTGACCCAAAACGTCACCCATTCCTTCTCTCCAGAGATGCTGCCTGTCCCGCTGAGTTACGCCAGCTTTTTGCGTCTATCTTCGGTTTAAACCAGCATTTGCAGTTCCTTCTTACCCAATTTATTTTCCCTAATTCCTACATAATACTGTTTTAATCTGCCTTACTCCAATTTAGTACCTTCTCCCAATGTCCAGACTTATATCTATTCAAAACAATATTAAATTTGGTGGGCGAACCCTCCGGTAGGTCCTTTCTGAGTGCAGCTGTGACATTCTCCCTAATTAGTAAGGCAACCCATCCACCTCTTTTAATCTCCCTTTCAGTCACATCTGAAACATCAAAAATCTGGAACGTTCAGCTACCAGTCGTATCCCTCTCGCAAACCGTCTCTGTAATGGCCGCAACATCAAAGTCTCGAGCACTGATGCAGACCCTAAGTTCATCTCTGTTACCCACAAACTCCTTCTGCTGAAATAAACACACATCAACTCATCAGCTTCACCATATGACTTATCCTCTCCCTGCCCGTCATTCTTTTGAGAATTACTAGTCCCAGCCAGTCTTTCCATTTGCTGATCCTCTACTGTGGATTGCAGAATGAAGAATAAAGAACAGAGCAGACATTATAAGAACCTAGAACCTGCTGAGATGTAACATTCAAACAAATGGATAAAGTGGAAAGAAGATAAATCATTAAAATACAATTTTTAAAAAGTAAAACTGGAACGAGAAAGTGAATTCTACAGGAATAGATCAAAATTAAAAGGTTTTAAAAATAGTAAACGTGATTGGAACTAAGACTTTAAGATTAGACGGGAATAATATTAAATGCTTGGAACAGGTATAATTTTGAAATCACTATCTTTAAATAGAACACTAAATATAATGTAAAATCAATAGACTGACTAAAGTTAGAAATGTTTATTATTAAATCTATTGTTAAACATATAACTAAAGTGTTGGGATAGAATCTATTGCCAAGGGTTGCTTACAGACAATAAATGTGATCACTCTCACTCAAACATACCTAGTCCAGATGTTGGGTCTGTACTTTGTTGGCCCACAGTGTCCTGGACCATTGCCACAAGGTTTTAATATGCCATTAATGACCGACTAATGTAGGTCTGCCCATATTTTTTTTGATAGCCTTTCACAATTGGTAAAACCCGCTCTCAGTTTTGTTGGCTATCAGTACTGTGACATTCAGAAGCATTTAGACATTATAAAAAAATGAAATAAGGACTCTAAAAATATTTAAAATGAAATTAAGAATTATGTTAAAATTGGAAAAATAATTAAAATATTTCTAAAATCAAAATCATGGTGTTAGCTAAAACCATTTAATAGCATTTTTACATAATTAATGATGTTGCAACAAGACACAAAACAAATAGAAAAAATAAACTTTACATTCTCCTTAGCATTTTTCCACAAAGCCCGACAATTGAGATCAATGGGTTTGCAGATCCAGGCTTGAACATCGGGCCGTCCGTAGCAGCGAGTACGGCGGGTTAGGGCCCCGACCATGGGTAAACAAGGGAGGAGGAGGAGGAGGACTGTCTGAATTGTATTGCCCTTCCACCACAGTGAAGAATGCTGTAGTGGATGTCTGTGTTGAATTATGTTGTGTATTGTGTCCTTTTTTAATTGTAATGCTGCATGGTAAGTTTCATTTCACTGCACCTTATGGTGCATGTGACTAATACATTTGAACTTGAAATTGATCTGAGAGTTGATAACCCAGTGCAATCCTTGGGAATCTCAGTGAGATGATATTCTACTGATGGAATTTATAGGCAGTTTTGAAATGGAGCACATGGAAATACATGTATGTTGGAGACATCCATATTTGATTATTGATACCTGGAAGATCTGGACTAACTTGCATTTGCTGGGAAAATCTGAGCCATTATATTTTTTTCCCATTCAAATGTAAGTTACAAATTACAGACACTCATAAGTGCACAGGCGAATCAGACCTTGCCAAGGCAGTCGTTATGTCATTACTTTTCAATAGGCTTTAAAATGTCAATACCAGGTGTTTCAGATTTCTCCAAGAGTCAAGAGAGGCATTTCTTGCCTCTGCTTAGAGTATCTGGTGAGCCATTGGAAAATTTCCTGCTGGAATCCCTTCAAACATTTTCCACTGGCTTAACTATTTGTGAATCTTCTGAAAACCTTTATTTGTGGCGGAATTATATTCTTGCAGGGGTTTTGTTTCCTCAGCAGCCATTGTTTGGAGAATACTAAACATATATATTTTATATATAAACATAATATTTATATTTATATAATATTTATATAATATATTATAAAAGTAATAATTATATAAACATATATTTATACATTTCAAGTTGTGGGGTAAGTGTTGTTGAGTTGAGGACAACCTTGATGACAAATGCTTGTTTGTTTAGCTTAGTTACGAAAAGATTTTGATTGCATTGCTGGATATACATGACCATTAATCAATGTTTTACTTAGTGCTATACAAATCAACTCATAAAAGGAAACGGGGTAGCACAGTAGGTTTAAACATCATTCTTTCATTGGGATATTGGCTTGAATTCAGCCCAGAGCGATGATATTAATGTCTTTCCCATCTGTCCCCTATGAGAGAATTTAGAGCAGCTGGATGAATATTGAGGATTTTAGTTTGATTAGCTTTGGGATTGGGAAAAATTGGTGTGCAATTTTCCTTTGGATAATTAACTGGATGAAGTAAATTTGGAATAGGATTTGTGGAATAAAAACTAAAAAGTACTGGAAACACACAGCAAATCACTTAGAAATGTAAAAAATGCAGATTCAAAAAACCTGCAACAAAAGCATAAAGTACAAATATTCTGCAGATCAGGTTGCATCTGTGAAGGTAAAAACAGGTTTAATATTTCAGGTTAATAACCTTTCATCTGAACTGAGGGAACTTAGAAATCACAAGTTTCAAAGTTGCAGAGAAGGGAGGGGTGAAGGATGGGCAGAAAAATTAGCAAATCTCTGATAGATGGGGGACCAACATTGAATAATCTAAGTGTTTTTGTCAAAAAGTCATACAGCATAGATAGAGTCCTCTACCGAGCTGAGGCCAGGCGACAACTCTCAGACACCTCCTCCTAGTACTTATCCTTGGACCATGATCCCACAGATGAGCACCAGGCCTTAATCTCAAACACCATTTTGGACCTGCCCCACTTGGCGATTTTTTAGGCAGTCATAGTTGTAGCAGGTCGCCGAAAAACCAGCGACAACCTACGTCATCCTGGCGACAACCTACGACAGCACCTACTTCAGGAGAAGTCAAGCAATGCTCATTGCCGTCAAACCCACTGTCGCCGAAAATGTTTCAACGTTGAAAATTTAGCTGCAACCAGAAAGACGCTACGCGTTACTGAGGAGACTACTCCCGGCAACCACCGGCGAACATGTGGCGACAAACTAGTCGCCTGTAGTTGCGTAAAAACTCGCCTGTGGAACAGGCCCATTACCGATTTCATCACTTCTGGCTGTCTGCCTTCCACAGCCTCCAATCTTATCGTTTCACAGCCCCGCACAGCCCGTTTTTACCTTCCCCCAAAAGCCACAAACATAACTGCCCTGGCAGACCCATTGTTTCTGCATGCTCCTGTCCCACGGAAATGATTTCCACGTACCTCAACTCCATCCTATCCCCCCCGGTCCAATCTCTTCCGACCTATGTCCAAGATACCTCACATACCCTTCGTCTCTTTAATGACTTCCGCTATCCGAGCCCCCACGCCCTCATCTTTACTATGGACGTTCAGTCACTCTACATCCATCCCCCACAGGAAAGCCTTAAAGCCCTCCGTTTCTCGACCGCAGAACCATCCAATTTCCCTCTCCTAACCACTCCACCTAGCGGAGCTGGTCCTCACCCTCAACAGCTTCTGTTTGATTCCTCCCACTTTCTCCGTCCAAAGCTTAGCTATGGGCACCCGCATGGACCCTAGGTATGCCTGCCTCTTTGTAGGGTACATGGAACAATCCCTGTTCCAGGCATACACTGGCCCTATCCCCAAACTCTATCTCCGTTACATTGATGACTGCATTGGTGCTACCTCCAGCACCCATGCAGATCTCATGGACTTCATCAACTTCACCACCAATTTTCATCCTGCACTCAAATTTACTTGGACCATCTCCGACACCTCCCTCCCTTTCTTGATCTCACAGTTTCTATCACAAGAAATAGACTAATGGCTGACGTCTATTACAAACCCACTGACTCCCACAACTATCTCGACTACACTTCTTCCCACCCTGCTTCCTGCAAAGACTCTATCCCATACTCCCAATTCCTCCGTCTACGCCGCATCTGCGCCCAAGAGGAGGTGTTTCATACTAGAACATCCGAGATGTCCTCATTCTTTAGGGAACGGGGGTTCCCCTCTCCCATCATAGATGAGGCCCTCACTCATGTCTCCTCAGTACCCCGCAGCTCCGCCCTCCCCCAGTCGCAACAGAGACAGAGTCCCCCTAGTCCTTACCTTCCACCCCATCAGCCGTCGCATACAACACATTATCCTCTGAAATTTCCGGCTCCTCCAACGGGATCCCACCACTAGCCACATTTGCCCATCTGCACCCCTCTCCACCTTCCGCAGAGACCATTCCCTCCACAACTCCCTGGTTAACTCATCCCTTCTAACCCAAACCACCCCCTTCCCAGGTACCTTCCCCTGCAACCACAGAAGATGCAACACCTGTCGCTCTACCTCCTCCCTCGATTTTGTCCAGGGACCCCGACAGTCTTTTCAGGTTAGGCAGAGGTTCACGTGCACCTCATCCAACCTCATCTACTGTATCCATTGTTCAAGATGTGGACTCGTACATCGGCGAGACCAAACGCAGACTGGGCGATCGTTTCGCAGAACGCCTTCGCTCAGCCCGCATGAACCAACCTGATCTCCCGGTTGCTGGACACTTTAATTCTACTTCCCATTCCTACACAGACCTTTTTGTCCTTGGTTTCCTCCATTGTCAGAGTGAGGCTAAATGCAAAATGGAGGAACAGCATCTCATGTTTCGCTTGGGCAGCTTACAGCCCAGTGGTATGAATATTGATTTCTCTCACTTCTGGTAGCCCCAGCATTCCCTCTCTCTCTCTTTCCCTCCCCCACCCAAGTCACACTAGCTTCTTATTTTCACCCTACAAACAGCTTACAATGGCCTATGTCCTTTATCATGCTTACTTTTTTGCATATCTTTCATTCATTGTTCTTTATCTCTCCAAATCACTGTATATAACTCTCGTTTCCCTTATCCCTAACCAGTCTGAAGAAGGGTCTCAACCCGAAACGTCACCCATTCCTTCTCTCCAGAGATGCTGCTTGTCCTGCTGAGTTACTCCAGCTTTTTGTATCTATCTTCGGTTTAAACCACCATCTGCAGGTCATTCTTACACCCTTTGGCCCAACTCCTCCAGGCAGACCATGATACCTATCTAAGGTATCCCATTTGTCTGTGTTGCATCCATATCCCTCCAAACTTTTCTTATTCATGTACTTACAAGGTCGTAAGGCCATAAGTGATAGGAGCAGAATTAAGCCATTTGGCCCATCAAGTCTACTCCACCATTCAATCATGGCTGATTCATCTCTCCCTCCTAACCCCATTTTCCTGCCTTTTCCCCATAACCCCTGAAACCTGTACTAATGAAGAATCTCTGCCTTAAAAAATCCATTTACGGCCTCCACAGCCTTCTGTGGTAAAGAATTCCACAGATTCATCACCCTCTGACTAAAGAAAATCCTAGGTACACAAAAATGCTGGAGAAACTCAGCGGGTGCAGCAGCATCTATGGAGCGAAGGAAATAGGCAACGTTTCGGGCCAAAACCCTTCTTCAGACTGATAGGGGGTGGGGAGAAGAAAGGAAAAAAGGAAAAAGGCGGAGGAGGAGCCCGAGGGCTGGGGGAGGGGAGGAGACAACCAGATGGCTGATGAAGGGGAGGGGACAGCAAGGGCTAGCAGAATTGGGAGAATTCAATGTTCAAGCCCCCAGGTTGTAGACTGCGCAAGCGGAATATGAGGTGCATTTCCTCCAATTTACGGTGTTGCTTGCTGTGGCCATGGAGGAGACCCAGGACAGAGAGGTCAGATACGGAATGGGAGGGGGAGTTGAAGTGCTGAGCCACCTCCCATTCCGTATCTCCTTCCTAAATCCTCATCTCCTTCCTAAAGGAATATTCTTTAATTCTGAGTGACCTCTAGTCCTAGACTCTCGACTGGTGGAAACATCCTCTCCATGTCCACTCTATCCAAGCCTTTCACTATTCACTTGCACCATACTTGTCCAAATTTATTTTAAATGTTGTTAATGTATCTGCCTCAACCACTTTCTCTGGCAGCTATTTCCATATATCTAATACCATCTATTTGAACAAGTTGCCCTTAAGAAGGTTTCTTATCTCACCATAAATCTATGACCATTCATTCTTGATTCCACATTTCTCTGGAAATTCTCTGGTATTCACCCTTTCTATGCCCTTTGTGATTTTATACACCTTTTTAAGTCACCCTTCAGCCACCTGTGCTTCATGGAATAAAGTCCAAGCCTCCCCAACCTCTCCATATAACTCAGTCCCTCAATTCTTTATCAACAGCCTTGTAAATGTTTCTTGCATCCTCTCCATATTAACGACAACTGTACTACAGCAGGGTGACCGAAACCGAACACAATACTCCAAGTGTGGCCTCACTAACACCTTCCACAACTGCAATATAACATCCCAACTGCTATACTCAATGCACTGACTGATGAAGGCCGGTGTGCCAAAAGCCTTCTTCATCACCTTGTCCACATGTGACACCACTTTCAGGAAACTATGTACTTGTACTCCTTGGTCAATCTGGTCTGCAAAAGTTCAGAGCAATATGGACCAAACATGGGCAAATTGGACTTACTTAGATGGAGCATCTTGGTCGGCATGGATAGGTTGGGCTGAAGGTTCTGTTTCCATGCTGTGTGAGTCTATGAATCCTTAACTACCCAGACCCATACCTTCACTGTGAAAGTCCTCTGGTTTTACTTCAAAAAATGCAACACTTTGCACTTACCTGATTTAAACTCTATTTGCTATTCCAGCAGATCAAGATCCCGCTGTAATTCTGAAAAACCTTCTTCACTGTCTATGGTACCACCTATTTTTGGTGTTACCTGCAAACTTATACCCATGCCTTGTACACTCTCATCCAAATTGTTGATATAGACGACAAACAACTAACCCCTGAGATACACCAGTAGTCACAGATCTCCAGTTGAAAAACACAACCTTCTACCATCATCTTCTGCTTCCTACCATCAAGCCAATTATGTATCCAATTCACTAGCTTTTCCTGGGTCCCATGCAATCTAACCTTCCAGAATAGAAATATTCTTTGAGGACCTTGCCCATCTCATGTGACTCCAAACAGAGATGACAGCTTTGGTTTCTTTATTCCCTCTCTACAAACCCTCTTTCCTTTAATGTACTTGAAACATCTCTTTGGATCTCTGTTAATACTTTCTGCTAGAGTTTCTTTCCATCAACCATCGGACTCTTGAACCATCTGCACAACCCTGATCACAACCCTACTTCAGCAACTTCTATGGAATTTGTATAAGATTGCACTAGTATAACTGATATTATATTATTGTTTATTGGTACAATATTATATATTTATTTGTTGTGTTGTTGCATTAATGTTCCCTTAAGATGCAGCAGGTAAGAAATTCATTGTTCTTATACTGGTGCATGTGACAATTAAACTCTCTTGAAACACTGCCACAAAGTTTTTGTGAAAATTAGCTCAACTACTAACCCTGCTGGATAATGGTGGTAAAACAGTCAAAGAAACAGCAGATTTACAGTTACTAATTGCTTCATGCATAAAATGTTGACATTTAAACAGAGGGGAGGTACAGTGCTTTGATTTACATTTCTAAGCAATACTTGTAATTACAAGCAAAGGTTCACTATTATAAACACAAATAGCTTGAGCTGAACCAAACTAATAATGAATATTCCAAAAGAAAGCATCTTGTGTACTTATTATGATGGAGCATATTTCATTTTCGGTTTTTTTATTACTACAGCTGGCTTCTTTATATCATGCCATGATCATTTCCTCAGACCTTAGGTTATTTGTTTTCCTGTGTAAAGTTTCTGTCAGAGATCCACAAAGACAAAAGCAACACATGGGATCGAGAGTAATCTGTCGTAAATTAACTGATCTCAGTCAAGTTGGCAACACAGTTACTACAATTACTCATGGTGTGGTAGCCTGGGAAAGGATTAACGAGTGCCTTTGTTGTCATTCACTGATTTCAAGTGTGTCCTTCTATCTGCTTATTGTTGAGAGAATTGTTTTTTTTTTAATATCATTGAAAGCAATTGAAAGTGATTAAAAACCAGAAGGGGTCCTGGATTTTATACAGAGGCACACAGCACAGGAGTTAGAATGTTCTCAACTGCTCCACGTTTGTATTCATTTCCAGTCATTGCTTTTTAGGATAAATATGGAAGCCCCAGAGAGGTTGTATGAAGGACTTCAAGGATAAAATGGAGAAACTGAGAATGTTTCCCATAGAGCAAATAGAGAATGTTTCCCATAGATTCTCAAATCTGCCCATGCCTATAAATGATGCTTGACCTACAAACTTCACTGTCGCCGAGTTGAAATCCTGGATCCTCCACCATAATAATGTCGGAATACTCATACCTCAAAGACCGCAGTGGTTCAAGAAGGCAGCAAGGGATGGGCAGTTAAATCTTGGATCAGTCAGTGAAGCCCATGTCTTTTAAATTATTTTTTAAATTGCAATCTCTTTCAAATGGAATTGGCCATGTAATTCCCTACCTCATTCACTCGGTGTAGAATGAGCTCGGATGGATCAAGAGTCAAGAGAGTCAACCGTGTTTAATTGTCATACGTGCCGACAAAGGAACAGTAATATTCTTACAGCAGCATTAGGCATGTAAACGTAATACTCAGATAATATGTAACAAACAAAAATTCAAGAGTCAAGGGTGTTTAATTGTCATATGCACTGATAATGGAGCAATGACATTATTATTTGCAGCACCATAACAAGCTGGCAAACACATGATACACAGACAATATATAATAAGAAAACAGGCCCTTTGATCCAATTTGCCCACACTGATCAACATGTTCCATCTACAGTGACCTATATCCCTCTAAACCTATCATATCCATGTATCTGTCTAAATGTTTCTTAAATGTTGTGATAGTACATGCCTCAACTACCTGGTCTGGCAACTCATTCCATACACCTAACACACTTTGTCTAAAAGACTTGCCCCTCAGGTTCCTATTAAATATTTCCACCCAGCCAAATGGTTGTGGGAAAGAAGCTATTCATAAACCTCGTGGTCACAGTTTTCAGACTCCTGTATCTTCTCCCCGATGGTGGGAATGAAATGAGACAAATCTTTTAATATGTTGGCTGCTTTTCCGAGGCAACATAGAGTATAAATTGAGTCAATGGTGGGAAATTTGGTCTGTGTTAGATCTTCAACTCTGTAATTTCTTGCTGTCTTGGGCAAAGCTGTTCCCAAATTATTATTTGTGAAACATTATTAAACGTGTAAAAGTTTGCAAGAGTCATTGGAGACATGCCGAATTTCTTCAATCTTCTCAGGAAGTCGAAGTGTTGGTATGCATTCTTGGCTGGCACATTAATGTAGTTGGTCCACAACAAATCATTGGTAATGTGAAAGCCAAGGAACTTGAAGCTCTCAATCATTTCCACTTTGGCACCATTGATACTGATTCAGGCATGTACTCCACCATGCTTTCTGAAGTCAATAACTAGCTGTAGACACAAAAAGCTGGAGTAACACAGCGGATCAGACAGCATCTCTGGAGAAAATAAATAGGTGACGTTTCGGGTGAAGACCCATCTTCAGATTGGGAGTCAAGGGAAAGGGAAACGAGAGATATAGACGATGATGTGGAGATATAGAACAAATGAATGAAAGATATGCAAAAAAGTAACGATGATAAAGGAAACCATTGTTAGCTGTGTGCTAGGTGAAAACGAGTATAGACAATGAGGCTCAACAAGACAACTTTGAAGCTGGCATGACTTGGGTGGGGGAGGGATGGAGCGAGAGGGGATGCAAGGGTTACTTGAAGTTAGAGAAATCAAAAGTCATACCACTGGGTTGTAAGCTGCCCAAGCGAAATATGAGATGCTGTTCCACCAATTTGCATTTGGCCTCACTCTGACAATGGAGCAGGCCTAGGACAGAAATGTCATTGTGGGAATGGGAAGGGGAGTTAAAGTGTTTGGCAACCAGGAGATCAGGTAGGTCCAGGCGGACTGAGCGAAAGTGTTCAGCGAAACAATCGCCCAGTCTACATTTGGTCTCTCGGATGTATAAGAGTCCACACCTTGAATAACGGATACAGTAGATGAGTTAGGAGAATGTGCAAGTGAACCTCTGCTAACCTGAAAGGACTGTCAGGGTCCCTGGACAGAGTTGAGGGAGGAGAAACACGGACAGGTATTGCATCTGCTGCGGTTGCAGGAGAAGGTACCTGGGGAGCAGGTGGTTTGAGTGGGAAGGGATGAGTTCCTTGTAAATAGCTCATTTGTCTTGCTGCCATTGAGTGGGAGGTTAGTGCCCTGACACCATGTAACTAGGTTTTCTATCTCCCTCCTGTACTCCGTCTCGATATTGTTTGTGGTCTGGCCCACCACAGTGGTGTTGTATGTAAACTTGTAGATGGAGTTGGAACTGAATTTGGCCGTACAGTTGAGAGTGTATAGGAAGCATAGTAGAGGTCACATCCTTGCAGCGTACTGGTGTTGAGAATTATGTGAAGGAGGTTGTCACCCATTCTTATTGATTGTGGTCTGTGGGTCAGAAAGTTGAGAATGCAGTGGTAGATCGAGGAGTTTCCAAACTCCAGGAGTTTGGAAATTAGTTTGGATGGGATCATGGTGTTTGAAGCGGAGCAATAGTCGATAAATCAGAGTCTAACATAGGAGTTCTTGTTGTCTTGTTCCAGAGAAGTATTGAGGGCCAGGGAGATTGCATCTGCTGTGGACTTCTTGCGACAGTAAGCAAACTGCAGTGGATCAAGACTAGCTGAGAGGTTGGAGTTAATGTGGCCATCACCAGTGTCTTCATGATGATGGATGTCAGAGCCACTGGATGGTAGTCAGTCAGGCATGCTACTGTACTTTTCTTTGGCACTGGGATGATAGTAATCTTTTTGAAGCAGGTGGAGGCCTCAGAATGGAGTAGCGAGATCTAGTTAAAGATGTCTGTGAATACCTGTCAGCTGATCGACACAGATCCTGAGGACCCCACCAGCAACTCCATCCAAACTAGTTCTTTCCGCGGATTCATTCTCAGGAAGGCTAATCTTACGTCTGCCATAGTAACCAATGGTACAGTGCACCCGAGACTCGCAGGGTGGGTGGTGTTCCTACACAAACCTACTCTTCAAAGTTGGCGTAGTTGAGGCAGGTACAATGACAACAATTAAAAGACATTTGGATAGGTATGTGGATAGGAAAGATTTAAAGGGATATGGGCCAAACACGGGCAGGTGAGACTAGTGTAGGTAGGGCATCTTGGTCGGCATGGGCAGGCTGGTAAAGCAGCCTTGCCCTTATATCCCCAACCTTATTTCCTAGCGACTGTACATTGGCCAGCAGAATGCAAAGGAGTGGGGTTTGTAGTCCCCTACACTTAATTCTTCAGGCTGCCCCAGCCACATTCCCAGGTGATTCCAGTTACTGCACTCGCTGTATGCGCAGGCTTCCATGGGATTTGGGATTCCCCTGCTATTTGGGATTCCCTTACTGAAAGGGTAGACAGTCAGAATATTTTTCCCAGGATGGAAAAATCAAACACTATAGGACATAGTTTTAAGGTGAGAAGGGGAAAGTTTAAAGGAAATGTGTGGGGCAAGTTTCTTTACACAGAGGGCAGTGAATGCCGGGGATGGTGGTTGAAGCGGATACATTAGGCATATGAATATTCAGGAAATGGAGGGATATGGGTTATGTGCATGTGGATAAATTATGGTCTTGGCATCATGTTCAGCACAGACATTGTGGGCCAAAGGGTTTGTTCTTGTGCTGTACTGTTTTTTGTCCAAAAAACTGCATATATATATTTAATATAAATATTTAAATGTTGCCAGAATGGTAGCGGAAGTATGCAGGGCTAAGAGCAACCTGGCATTATAGAAATGTGTACGAAGGAACTGCAGACTCTGGTTTAAACCGAAGATAGACACAAAATACTGGAGTAACTCAGCGGGACAGGCAGCATGTCTGGAGAGAGGAAATGGGTGACGTTTAGGGTCAAGACCCTTCTTCAGACATAAGAAATCCTCCTCAGAGCTGAGATCATAAAGCTCAAACTCAATGTTACCCAGCTGCAAATAAGAATGTCATTGTGCCGTTTTCAGTAGATATGACAATTAAACACTCTAGACACTTGATACAGGATGGAGCATGAGGGTGGGCTGCTAACCTCTGCAGCAGGATATTTTAATTTAAGGTAAAAGCTTTCTGTGCTTATGCCTAAGATTAGGGAGGTTTATAAACAAGAATCTACACCATTTTTATAAAATGTCTTTTCATTATCAGATTCTAAATCCAACACTCTTATTTTGACATTTTACTTTGTAAACGCACAAAATAATTTCCTGAATCTGTACTGCATAGAAATCAGATCCCAATACTATGCAGTGAGGCATAGCAGCCTTAAAAAGAATGGGATACTTGCTGAACGTTTTGGGCCACTTGTAGGTATCACTATTCTGAAAATAGTTTGTATTTTGAGCAGAGCTGTAGCAAATTGTAAAAACACATTGAAATTACTAATTGTGAATTTGCGCCTCCAGAAGAGTGGAACATAAAAGTGACGAACTAAGGTATCCTTGAACAGAAATTTGGTCAGACCACAACTGGAGTGCTGCAGTTTTTGGCATCAAACCTCAGGAAGGGATAATTTGCCTCGAGGAAGCATAGTACAGATTTGCCAGATAGCAGGGACTAATAATGGATACATTTATATGTTACAATTTGCTTGGAATACCATTGTGTTCACTGCTTTAAGAGGCAATCTAAACAAAGATTTTAAAACAATAAAGGCATTTGAAAGCATAGATAATTGTGAGCCAGTTTCTCCGTATTGTGAGATCCTAAATAAGAGGATAATGTTAGAATCAGAACTGGTACATCTGGGACTGTTGTTCACACTGACTGGAAAAATGGAACACTCCCTACTAGAGGGGTGGATGCTGTCAAGATGGAATTAATACCTTTTAATTAGGTTAAAAAATTCTAAGATATAGAACGCGGGCAGATTTTTTCTATTGATGCATAAATTAGCCGTAACCTAATTGAATGACAAACAATTCAAGTGTCTGAATGGATTACTACTGTTCTGTTCACATCATATGTAATTTTTGCCAGTGTTCAATAAATATAACAGACTACTCAACCTGAATAGAATACAGGGATGCCTGGAATTTCTGGTTCATCCATTAGGGTGCACAAGATAGGCATAGCAGTGGGGGCCAACAATCATTCTGGTTGTAAACCCAGGCTGCAAATTATAATTGAGCAACCCTTGACTTTAACTGCCTTAATCCAACATTCCTTTAGAACATAGAACAGTGCCCGTCTATCCCCCATGTCCAGCAGCAGAAGGACCCTAGACTGTGGTCCTCCCCCACAGAGCCTTGGCGTTGGCTGCAGTGCGTCCCTCAGCACGTACTCCTGCAGTCTGCAGCGGGCCAGTCGGCAACATTCCCCGACGGACATCTCGCTCTGCTGGGAGGTCAACAAAGCTCGGGCAGACCAAAGAGCATCTTTCACCGAGTTGATGACCTTCCAACAGCAACATTAGGTAACCGCTGTTGTGTCAGTAATTTTCATGCAAGGGAGTTGAACAACCTGCTCTTCAGTCACTGGCAATAGCCTCCCCAAGCCTCCAAGTTTAAGGAGGGAAGACAAATAATGATCTTCCTAGTGAATCCAACATTTCATTTGAGTGTTTGAAAACACCAAACTACACTGACACTCTAGTACAGAGAAGATTTACAAGTATGTCCTCAGGGCCCGATGGCCTGAGCTATAGAGAGATTGAACAGGATATGACTTAATTTCTTGTAGCACGAGGTCAAGGGATGACTTCATGGAGATGCATAAAATCATGAAGAGAGTGAGTGCACAGAATCTTTTTCCCAGGATAGGGTAATCAAGATCTAGAGGGCAGAGGCTCAAGGTGAGAGGGTAAACGTTTATTAGGAACCCGAGAGGCAACTTTTTCCTCCACACAATGGAACAAGTTACTACAGAAAGCAGTTGAGGCAGATACTATAACAACATTTAAAAGACATTTGGACAGGCACATGGATAGGAAACGTTCAGAAGGGCAAGGGCCAAACACGGGCAAATGGGACTACCTCAGATGGGACATCTTGGGTGGCATGGACATGTGGAGCAGAAAGGCCCGTTTCCATGCTAAATGACTCTACAATAGTGTGTGCAGTGCATTGTTTTTATTTAAACTGACTTCATTTATCACTTTATTTAGAATATAAATAATTTCATAGAAAACATTCTGGTAATTGAGCAGCATGCTACTATCCAATTAATACTTAATTGAAATTAACTGGTCATTCATCTTAAGAACGATTATAGGGAATTAATAGCATTTAATGGGTGCAAAGTAAATAATTGTGCATTAATGCAGTTGCAATGTTATATTTAATGCAAGATTGAAAATACACAATTGCAAGAGAAAAAATAATTTGGCCACAATTAACTTCACATCAGCCACAATTAAATCACTTGGTGTCTTTGCTACTTTTACATCAACAACAATGGTCTGGAACTTCCTGGAGAATATCGGCAGCTCTCCAAAGTGCTGGCAAATGTACAGGTAAGTGGAAAGTTTCCTGGCTGCATTCCAAGAGAAAAACACAAACTTGCAACATTCCTTCATTAGGGACACTAATGAACTGAGTTAACATATTTAATTGTGTGGTTTAAATATAATTTTGTAATGATTAAAAATCCCCTCTTCTGATCGTGATAGAAAGAGGGTCATTGATTAAGTAGCTGATGATGCTTGGGCCCAGGACACAGCTCTGAGGAACTTCGCCAGCTGCACACTGGGCCTGAGGTAATTCATCTCCATGACCACAGCAGTTTAAGGAAATTTCAACTCCAACCATTGGAATCTTTTTTGATGTAGAGAATGTTTCCCCTTGTTGGATTTTAATACTTTATTGCTCATTTTTTGAAAGTCTTTTACTACAGAGTTTTCTTCGGGTTTTGAATGGGCATAACCATAACCATATAATAACCATATAACCATGAATGGTTACAGAGTAGAAGTCTCTGAGCACGTGGTGCAATTTCCCACACACTATTGAGGGAAAAGAAAACAGATCCTACGTTGATATAAACGTGCAACAATATTTTTTTTAGTTTAGTTCAGCGATACAACATGGAAACAGGCCCTTTGGCCTAAGCCGACCATCTGTCACCCATTCACACTAGTTCTTTGTTATGACACTTTCTCACACTCCCCTTACCCACCCACAAAATGGCACTTTTTGGGGTGTGGGAGGAAACTGGAGCACCCGGTGAAAACAGAGGGAACATGCAAACTCCACACAGACAGCAGCCGAAACTGGGTTTCTGGTGCTGTGAAGCAGCAGCTCTACCAATTGCTGCAATTTGATACATTTTAAGCTTGAGGCACGAATGCTATACACAAGAAATAAACTGTAATATCAGTTCTGATCTCTGGTCATCAACTTCCAGAGAGTCAAGAGTTTTTAAATTGTAATATGTACTAATAGCAGAACAATTAAATTCTTACTTGCTGCAGCTTAACAGGCCTGTAAACACAGTAACACAGATAATAGTTGCTGCGGTTAGTGCTGTGCAGTACTCAAGAGCCTGATTGTTGCTGGTAAGAAGCTTCTCTTGAATGTGGTGGTCAAGGATTTCAGGCTCCTGTACCTTCTTCCCAAAGGTTGTAGTGAAATGAGAGCACGGCTAGGGTGGTGTGGGTCTTTGATTATATTGGCTGCATTTTTAAGGCAGCGCCTCGTATAAATCCCTTTGATGGTGTGGAGGTCAGTACCTGTGATGAACTGGGCAGTATCTACCACCCTCTAGAGTCCCCTTCATTCCTAAAAATTCCAGTTGCCAAACTAGGTTGGGAGACAACCAGTACTGGTGCTCTCCACCGTACACCAGTAGAAGTTCAAAAGAGTATTAATTGGCACACTGAATCTCCTCAAACTTCAAAAGTAAAGGTGTGATTACATCAATGTGCTGGGCCCACGACAGATCTTCAGAGATATGCATGTCCAGGAACTTGAAAATGTTCACTCTCAAAAGTTGCCCTGTCGATGAAGATAGGTTCATGGGCATCAGCTTGAAAAGTCAACAATCAGTTTCTTGGTCTTGCTAACGTTGAGAGCGAAATTGTTGTTTGGGTACCATTCAATCAGATTTTCAATCTCGCTTCTAAACTCTGATTCATTATTTGTCTAACAACACTGAAGGGCCTGTCCCACTTAGGCGATTTTTCAGCGGACTGCCGGCGACTGTCAAGTTTGCGGCACTCGCATGAAAAACCGGGAATTGGAACGGCGACTGTCAGAGTGCAACACACACACACACAAACACATCGCAAAGATGGGGGGCAGGGAAAGCGGAGGAGAGCTGTCTGAAATTCACACAGTGCAAAGTCAAGGTGATACAGGTTAAGACGGCTAGCACAGTGTACGGTAAGTCCTTTAAAAGAGGGGGGGGGAGATGAAGGAGTGGAGACACTTTAAAGAAGCCAGACAACTTTTAATAAGCCAGAGATACACAGCTGTGAAGTTTGGCAGGCATTTAACATTACCGGTCGGTTATCCTTGGTTCTGAAAATTCGTGCTTACGGTTTTTTTTCCCAATGAGCCAATGAAAATGCCCGGTCAGCAAAGGCGATTAACTAAAACTACCTACCACTACCTCGACTACCCATAACTACATGGCGACCCCACTACAACTGCACCTATGACTACAGGATTATCGATTTTCTCCATGGCGACCAATTTTTGGTCGCAGAAAATTTTTCAGCATGTTGAAAAATTTGCGGTGACCATACTGAGGCCGCGACTAGTTCCCAGAATGCGGGAACTCCTCGCGAGCATGAAGGAGACTCACCAGAGACCACCAGCGAACATGTGGCAACCATGTGTGATCATGAGGCGAGCGGTTTCCTGCACTCGCCTAAGTGGGATAGACCCTTAAATCGCTTTAGAGTTGTGTCCTACCTACCTGTGTTCTACACAGTCGAGCATATAGTGCGAGTAGAGCAAGGAACTCAGCACACAGCCTTGCAGTGCTCCTATTTTCATGGTTATCAAGGAGGAAGTGTTGTTACAAATTCATACTGATTGTGATCTGCCGATGAGGAACTCAAGGGTCTAATTACTTACAGATGACGCTGCCTTATCTGCTAAGATTTCCAACATTTTCTATTTATATTTCGGATTTCTAACCGCTGCATTTTTGGGGGTTTGTATTAAAAATACAATCCTGCCCCAACAATAACAATACCAAAGCAAGGATGTTGAACAATCTGAATGTACTCGAAGCATTTCCACCACATTATTGGTAAGAAAAAAACGCCCTTGGACTGTGATTGACATGTTGAAACAGCCATTGACCTTAAAACACATCGACACGACCCGCCCAATGTTTAAATTCGCCTCAAGGTGCTGGTAAAATCTGTATGATCGTACATACTTCATTACCCTATTGAAATCGACTTTATACCTGGAACTATTACATTTAATATTATTAATTAAAGTTATCTCACCGCCATGCCGTTTGAGGCGAAGGGGCGGGGCTACACTCACGACCATCAAGTCTTTTAATCAAGAGATTAAGAAGCCACAAGAGTGCCACGTCTTTGCAAATCAAAGACATTTCAATGCACCAAAACATGCAGCTTTTGGTCACGCCAGCCACAGTTTCGGGGTGTTTTCCCCTCCGAGGCGGTTAGCCCGGAAGCGGAAGCGGCCCTGGTTTGACCTCTCTCCCTCCCTCTTTCTCGGCGACAATGGCAGTGCCTGCAGGTAATGCTGATGGTAGCGGGCGTCGGGCTCAGCCCGGCCGCGTCGCCGGGGAGACCGAGAACCGGGGCACCCGTGGCTCTCCCCCGCCCCTTCCATCACTCACCTTCCTGCCGCTGTATTTGTCTGGGGCGGGAGGGGGGAGGGGGAAGGCCGGTTTCTCTTATCATCGTTAATTTTTTGCATATCTTTCATTCATTTGTTCTACATCACCGTCTATATCTCTTGGTTCTTGGTCCTCCAAAATATTCCAAATGGAATTTAAACTGGAGGTGGCGACTGTCAGTTTAAGAGAAGGGTCTCCACCCGAAACTTCCCCTATTCCTTTTCTCCAGAGATGCTGCCAGACCCGTTGAGTTACTCTTGCACTTTCTGTCTATATAGGAGGAAGAGGAAGTCTGGGGTGTAAGATAGACACAAAATGCTGAAGTGGGACTGGCAGCTTCTCTGGAGAGAAGGAATGGGTGACGTTTCGGGTCGAGACCAAGGGTCCATTCATATGTACGTGGCTATGTTTCACTGGTCCTCTGCAAATTCGTATGGCCCTGTATGTCTATGATTGTGTAGAATATAGGAATCATAACTTGTGCAACAGGCCAAAATATGGCAGTGTCTGACCCTTATCGTCTAAATAAACTAAAGACCTCTTGACTATCACAAGAATGTTCTGAACTATAAAGGTTGTTATTTTATCTATTGATTAAGTGGAATGTGCTACTGAAGCTGATGGGAGACTTGTGGGGGAAAATGTGAGGATTTGATATTTAAAAAATGCAAAATTGCATAACTAACAACATGAATTTCAATGTTCTTGCAAAATTATATATATATATATATATATATATATTCTGGTCAACACTATCCTCATAAGCGAGGAGAGATCTCATTGAAACCTACTGAATAAGGCCTAGGTAGTGTGGACATGGACATGATGTTTCTAGTAATGGGAGTGTGGAACCAAGGGACAGAGCCTCAAAATAAAAGGACGTGCCTTAAGAATGGAGATGAGGAGGCATTTCTTTAGCCAGAGGGTTGTCAATCTGGAATTTTTTGCCAGAGATGATGGTGGAGTTTTCATTGGGTATTTTTGAAGCAGAGATTGATATGTTTTGATTAGTAAGAGTGTCATTGCCTAATGTGGCATCTCACTGTAAGTTCAGCAAATAAACAATAGACAATAGGTGCAGTAGTCGGCCCTTCGAGCCAGCATCGCCATTCAATGTGATCATAGCTGATCATCCCCAATCAGTACCCCGTTCCTGCCTTCTCACCATATCCCCTGACTCCGCTATCTTTAAGAGCCCTATCTAGCTCTCTCTAGAAAGTATCCAGAGAACCGGCCTCCACTGCCCTCGGAGGCAGAGAATTCCACAGACTCACAACTCTCTGAGAAAAAGTGTTTCCTTGTCTACGTTCTAAATGGCTTACCCCTTATTCTTAAACTGTGGCCCCTAGTTCTGGACTTCCCCAACATGGGGAACATGTTTCCTGCCTCTAGCGTGTCCAAACATTTAATCTTATATGTTTAAATAAGATCCCCTCTCTTCCTTCTAAATTCCAGAGTATACAAGCCCAGCCGCTCCATTCTCTCAGCATATGACAGTCCCGCCATCCTGGGAAATAACTCATTTGCAATGTCCTTGCAAAAGATAGTTTGATAATCAAGTGCATTCTTTCATTACAAAGAGCTGATAAAAATATCAAGGAACTTGGAACATATTTCTCCAATACTGCTGGTAACTAAAATATTTGAAGCACTCTGTACTAAAAGCAACACATTAGTTACCATTTTTGGTTATGGTTGATAAATTCATTAATTTATGGATTTGAATATTTTTTTAATGTAATTCTCCACAACTTCGGTATAAACATTGCTTTTTAAAGATCTGCATTGATGGGTGATTTGCATTTCAATTATTCAGCATTCATAAGGATAAAAGGCATAACATCTATTTTCTATGTGCAATCTAACCCTGTTCTGGTCTTTAATTGTTCTGTTCACCACCTATTGTATACCATTAATAATGTCTTCAATGTCATTGAGATTAGTGCATATTTATCTTCAATTTGCATCTATCAGAATAAAAAACAATATAGCAGAAGACTAGACCTTCCTTGTCTTCGCAGACCATGGTGCCAATCTAACTAATCCCAAATTCTCACATGGTCCATATCCCTTTATTCCCTATAAAGATGCAAAGATGGAGTAACTCAGCGGGTCATGCAACATCTCAAGAAAAAGGATGGGTGACATTTTGGGTCAGATCCCTCTTTCAGACTCGACCAGCATCTGCAGTTGCTTCCTACTCCCTTCATTCCCTACCTGTTCTGTCTAAATGCCTCTTGAACATTGCTATTGTACCTGCTTCTGCCTCCTCCCCTGACAGTGCATTCCAGCTACGTACCACTCTCAGAATAAAAAAAATTGTGCGTCTTTAAACTCTCCCCCTCTAGTCTTAAAGCAATGCCATCTTAATATGTCAACCCTGGGGATGAAAAGAATCTCACCATTTGCTCTTTGCCTTTTCATAATTTTACATAATTTTTCAGGTCACCCCTCCACCTCTGCTCTAGAGAAAGCAATCCGAATTTAACCCTAACGGTAATCTGATTGTGGTAACCAGAACTGTGCATCAATGCTCTTTGCGGCCCTCTTCGACCATCTACATGTTCATTCAAATATATATATTATAAACAGAGATTCCAGTACTGTTCCTTGCCGAACACTATATAACCATTACAGCACGGAAACAGGCCATCTCGGCCCTTCAAGTCCGTGCCGAACATTTTTTTTTTTTTTTTTTTAAATTTAAAAAAAAATACTTCCCCCTAGTCCCATCTACCTGCACTCAGACCATAACCCTCCATTCCTTTCCTGTCCATATACCCATCCAATCTATTTTTAAAGGATAAAATCGAACCAGCCTCCACCACTTCCACTGGAAGCTCATTCCACACAGCTACCACTCTCTGAGTAAAGAAGTTCCCCCTAATGTTACCCCTAAACTTCTGTCCCTTAATTCTCAAGTCATGTCCCCTTGTTTGAATCTTCCCTACTCTCAATGGAAAAAGCTTATCCACGTCAACTCTGTCTAACCAGCTCATAATTTTAAAGACCTCTATCAAGTCCCCTCTTAACCTTCTGCGCTCCAAAGAATAAAGACCTAACTTGTTCAACCTTTCTCTGTAACTTAGTTGCTGAAACCCAGGCAACATTCTAGTAAATCTCCTCTGTACTCTCTCTATTTTGTTGACATCCTTCCTATAATTAGGCGACCAAAATTGTACTCCATACTCCAGAATTGGCCTCACCAATGCCTTGTACAATTTTAACATTACATCCCAACTTCTATATTCAATGCTCTGATTTATAAAGGCCAGCACTACCCAGAGAGTTGTGAGTCTATGGAATTCTCTGCCACAGAAGGCAGTGGAGGAGGCCAATTCACTGGATGTTTTCATGAGAGAGTTAGATATAGCTCTTAGGGCTAACGGAATCAAGGGATATGGGGAGAAAGCAGGAACGGGGTACTGATTTAGGATGATCAGCCATGATCATATTGAATGGCGGTGCTGGCTCAAAAGGCCATATGGCCTACGCCTGCACCTATTTTCTATGTTTCTATGGTCACGGATCTGCAGTCAGAAAGCGCTCTTCCCCACTACCCTGTTTTCCAACTGTAACTGACCCAATGACTCTAAAAACAAAGCTTGATTTGTCAACTTGTGGGGTGATCTATTAAATATCACCACATTATTGAATTGTGCTGATTTTTTAATGGAGCAAAACTTCTTGCGTATGGCGTGCACAGCCTAAAGTTGTAGGTCACCTTGTTCTATTTGATCTTATTTGATTGTGTACACCAGGTTGTTTGCATTCGTTGAAACAGTGCGGACCACGTGAAGGTTGCAATCTCCCACCCCAATGGAGCAAATAAATATACATAAAAGTGTTGAGCATGTTTCAGAAGAGAAGTAGTAAAAACATATTTTGTAAACTGTGAGCATGATCCAACTTACACTTTTTTCTTCCTTTTCAGGTTCAAGGATTCTGTTCACATTTGTTCTGCTGACCTTTACTGAGGCCATCACTCTTAAGCACTATTTGTCAAATTCTGATTCTGAAAGATTAGCACAAACTTTGGAACAGCCTCTATTAAATTTGGAGAATGCCTATTACACCATAGTCGGCTTGCAAAAGCTAGGAAAACATGTAGCAGATGAAAAGGTAAGCAGTTGCACAAAATGTACGAACTAGTAAATTTCATGTATACATATGATTTTCACCAAGAACTGATTGGTTTCTTGTACACACTGCCTGAAGGAATGTTGAAGGCAGACTCGCCACAATGTTCAACTATGTAGATGAGCAATTGATTTGCCAAAGCATAGAAAATTGGGCTAGCTCTTGCTTGCAAACATGGACATGCTGGGGATTGACCAAAGGGTCTATCTGCTATGCAAGACTGATTCTTGTGAGGTAATACACAAAGGTTTGCACAGATTCAGTATTTATAGTGCAGAAACATTTGGCCTAATAGGTCTGTGGTTAAGTTTATATCCCACACCTCACGCCCCCTTTGTCTAATGAGATCTGTTGCTTTTCCTTGAATATGTCCATCTCTATTTCCTGTTGCATGGAACTTTACTTTCTAAGTATACATATTTCTCTACATATATCTCCTCTTGATCTAGTCTTGTCTGCAAGTGAAAGCATCTCTCTACCTCTGCAGTATACTATTTGTTAATCCCAGACCATATGGGGGAAAAGGAATAGGTGATGTTTTGAAATTCCCTGACCATGACCCCACAGGCGAACACTAGCCCACCAGCTCCCAGCACCATTACTGATCTCATTACCTCTGGCGATCTCGCCTCCACACCCTCCAAAGTTGTAGTTCCCCAGTCCCACACTGTTCACATCTCTTTCCTTCCTAAAATCCACAAACAAGATTGCCCTGGTAGACCCATTGTTTTTTCCTGCACCTACCACACAGAACTTATCTCAAATACCTTAGTTTTAGAGATGCAGTATGGAAGCAGGCCCTTTTGCGCACCGAGTCCATGCTGGCAGGCAATCACCCATTCATACCAGTTCTGTTATCCCACTTTAGTGTTTTGCTCTCTAATTAAACTAGTCTGATATCCTAACACTGAGTGTTAGAGGTGAGAGTTTCTAGTTAATAGGAATTTGGGGACTCTCATAATTCAGCTGGATTTACATTTTTTTAATTAACAATTAAAGGTATGCTTTATTAACAAATACAAAAGCAGGAATGTTATGTCCAGTCGTGAGTTTATTTTCCTACATCTCTTTCCATTCAGGCAGCCTGTAAATTTTTGAAATCGCAAGTGGACATCGCAAGTGTTGATTCCCTTTTTTATGCAGCTGAAGCAAGTCAAGCTCTACGTGATTGTGAGGTAATGCAGTAATTTGGTAATCTATGTTCTTATAAAATCCACATTGGAAATATTTCCAGTCATTTGATTAGCTTCCTTAAGACATGTTTGCCTTTCATGTAAGACTGCAGAGGTTTATTCCATGATGTCTTTTGCCGTATTGAAACAAGGATAATTCTAAGATTGGAAGGCAGTTTATAGTACCAGGAAAGTGATGTTATTAAATTGTATTTATACCATTTCACTATTCAGTGACATGAGTTGTTAGCAAATGGTAACAAAGATTTTGGTTTGATAATCTGTTTATTCGAAGTAAAGGCATGGTATTGGGTTTCATGCTAGGATGTTAAATATAAAGAAGATTATGGTATTTATGTTGCAAGTTTATGTTGAGAGTCCTTTATTTCTTTGTGTAGTGAACAGTTATGAAAGGATGGAATGGAATCCTGTCCATCTTGTAGTGGTGAAAAGATATCCATGAATTAATAATTTAGTTCCTATCTGGGACAGTTAGTCAACATCAATTTTATGTTTAAGGGTGACAAATAACCTAAGATTGGATTCATTCCATGAGTGTTTTCTCTTTTCTGAAAGATGGTGAAGGTGTGGTCCTAAATTGTTTGAAAAGTGTGAGATGCCTTGAATGCCAGACACAAGCAAATGGACTAATAAGCAGACACTAAATTCTCTTCCTCAATTCATTTACAGATTTCAGTCAACAATGAAACTAGAGATTATTTGTTATCAACTGTGAGTGATGATGCTTCAATTACCCAAATTTATCATGCGGTTGGAGCTTTGAGCAATCTTGGCCTTCCTCTGGCATCACAGGAAGTTCTCAAAGCCCTTACAACTCACATTTCTAAAGATGATGCCTCCTTGGGGTATGGAAGCTTTTTTATTGTTGTTGTTGAATACCAATAATTTATCATTTGATATTATTTAACGTCTTGTTATGAAGAATAAACATGCCCAGCTATCTTGTAAATAAACTACTTCAGCATTTGCATTTTTTTTAAAAAGGCTTTCGTTTTAGCAAATGACATGGCACGGAAGGTGGCTTTTTGGCCCATTGTGTTTGTGCAGGCTCTTTGAAGGGACACTAATTATATCCGCCCTTGCTCATCCACTTTACTCTTTGGAGCTTACTGTTGATTCTACTTCCACGTTTGGATGATCAGTACATGATAAATGGCTGTATTTCAGTGTATTAGAATGCCTGGGCATGCATATCTCTGAAGATCTGTCCTTGACCCAGCACATTGATGCAGTCAATATGAGAGTCCATCAATGCCTCTATTTCCTTAGAAGATTGAGGAGATTTGGTATATCGACAAATACTCTCAAACTTCTACAGGTGTAGAGTGCATTTTGACTGGTTGCATCAGGGTCTGGTTCAGCAACTTGTATATAGGAGACACTGTCTCAAAAAGGCAGCCATTATTATCAAGGACCTACAGCGCCCTGGCCATGCTCTCATTTCATCGGGATAGCTCTCATCTGCTATCGGGAAGAAGCTGCAGGCAATCCCCAACTTGCGTAGTAGGCGTGTAGGTAAAAACACACTCGCACATGTGTAAACAATTCATCATAGGTGGTCCCGTTTCCTAAATGACCTGTGTTATTCCAATGGGATGGCAAGGGCTTCCCGTCAGTTTTGTAGATATAAAGGCATCTTCCACTCTCGGCCACAATCGGTGCGACACTGGGGAGACAAGAGAAAAAGAGGGAGGCCAACTCCCGGCCGAGTTGCCGGCATCTTCCACGAGGTGTCCTCTGAGTCAAGGTGGAAGGTGTCGGCAACTCTGGGAGAGATGGAGGTGGAGGGGGAGTAACGGAGAGGACAAAGCGATGGGGCAGGTAGCCCCTGTCGGTGGCAGCGGCCTGAAGAAAGCACTGTAGGCCAGGTGCTACAATGTGAGCCGCAGCAGCCACATCAACCGGACAGCAGCGGGTGAAGAACTGATCGCTGGTGCAGACCAGCGGCATCGGCGCTTAGTTTTAAGGTGAAATGACAAGTGCTGGAGTAACTCAGCGGACTGAATCAGTCTGAAGGGTCGCGATCCAAAACATCATCTATCCATGTTCTCCTGACATGCTGCCTCACCTGATGAGTTACTCCGGCACTTTGTCATTTTATAGTTCTTTGTTTCCACCTAGTAAAGCCATTACAGAAGGTAACCCTTGCGTAAATCGTGGAGTGTCTGTATAGGAGTCTGAAAACTAATGTCAGGGTTCAGGAACAGCTTCTTCCCAATGTCCATGGGTTATTGAACACTGCAAAGTCCAACTAAACTATGAACTGCTTTGATTGCACTCGGGTCTTCAGGTTTTTTTTTTTGCACTATATTGGGTTTTTATTGAACTGTTTTTAGTTTGTTTATTGTATTATCTATTGTGCTGTGTTTACAAACCTGTTGTGCTGCTGCAAGTAAAAGTTTCATTGTTCCATTCTGGTACATATGACAAAACACTCTTGACTCTCCAAATTTCAACCCAGGCTTTTGTCAAATAAACCCTCGTCCTCCAGTTGCAAATCTTCCTCCTCTCATCACTGCATATATGCCAAAGACCTATGAGCTTCAAGATTCTTTATTGTTCAGAAAGGTTGTAGTGCATGGTGGCCAATGAAAGGTTTGTTTTTTTGGAGGAAGGTTCATTGCAGCAAAATGCTGCTGCATTTGAGGTCAAATCAGTTGTGTTGACTATTACAAGCCTTGCCTGTTATGCTCAAACCTTTCCCTCCACTGGCGCTACCCATGTGCATGTAACAGTACAAATTCTAGAGTTGATTTCAAACCAATTCTATAAGCAATTAAATGCTGCTCTTATCGAAGCAGATCCATGCCTTATGGTAGACACAAAATGCTGGAGTAACTCAGCGGGTCAGGCAGCATCTCTGGAGAGAAGGAATGGATGACTTTTCGGGTCGAGACCCTTCTCTCCAGAGATGCTACCTGAACCGCTGAGTTACTCCAACATTCTGAGTCTATCTTTGGTGTAGGAAGGTCATTGGTTTAATGGTCCATATGGTATTTCCCTGCTTTTTTGTTACCATTATTTTTTCTAAGAAATGTAATTGCTTAGCTCCCCTTGATATGATGTAACAAAAATAATTTCGGGACCAATAAGCTTTAAAAATACTTGTTATCAACTTCTTTCAATGTTGGTTTGGATGAGGAATACCTGTTACTCTGGCCTATCCTATACGGACACTAACTTGTCATACTGAAAATTTGATGCACATATATAAACACAATTCAAAATTATTCTCTTAATTTTATGTTTCAACCATTCTTGCAGCTTTACATCACATTAACACAGTGTACTATGTCAAATCATAGGTCAAAATAGCTGGCTTCATCATACAAGCTGAAACCAGACTGAATTGGGTACTTCCCAGTTGCAAACATTATGTAAAAATGCAGTTTAGACACTTTCATTAGGCAGGATTCATCAATCCAAAAATGACCAATATCATGCTTTTTATAATGGCTTTTCCCGATAGGTGTAATTAAGTACAAACCATGCATTCTAAATCATTCGATGCCCACCCGTTATTTGGTTCATAGAAGTTTGAGCACTCCTGAAAATACTGTTGTAAATCTGCAGATATCATTGAGGCATAGACACAATAGCTATGGTTTGATCTGCTTCCATACTATCAAACACAGAAACTTGCCCTGTAGTTGTAAGAAAAATTCAGATTTCTCCAAAGGTAACTTAGAATGAATCATAAAGAATTTTGTCCAAACAAATTATACAAAATACATGATTTATTTTGCGACCTCAAGCTCAAAGGTTTAATAAAACGTCTGTAATTCCAGAACTTCCTAGCCTTTTGACATACAGCAATAGAGTTCATTTTCCTTTTACTACTGTATTGAGATTAAATGGAATGTCTTCTGATCCTTCTGAGCTTTCTAATGTACACTAATAGTGTGAAGTGGAGGCTTGCGCTTGTACATTCCTTGTGGTTAAAAGTGAATGAAGACTGTGTAAAATGCAGTTTTAATCTGTCATTGGACTTTTTGTATGTATCGTTATATCAGAAGGCTCATTATTTTTTTGTTCTTTACAGAGTTATAAATGCGTTGTTGGCAGCTTCTTACCTTTCTCAGCAGGCTGATCTGAGAAGCATTATGGAGGAGATTGAGGTAAATACTGTTTGACTTGGGGATACAACATTGAAACTAAATGAAAAAATATGATTTTTTTAAACTGGCAATCTCTGGACTAGATTGTAATGCTATATTGAAGGGATAATTAATTTAATTGGGCGATTTGAACTTTGACAATCTTTTTTTAGCAGGAGATACTTTGCCAGAAGGATTAGTAGTGAAAATAATGATAAACATCATAATTTATAATGCATAATTTGCTTATGTATATATATCTGACCATTTGAGTAATGTTGAGTTTTGAGTTTCATGAATGTATGGAAGTTGAGAGGTCATGTTGCAATTATATAAGATGTTGATGAGGCCGCATTTAGAGTATTGTGTTTAGTTCTGGGCATCATGTCATAGGACAGATGTTGTCAAGCTGGAAAGGGTGCAGAAAAGATTTACGAGGATGTTGCCAGGACTCAGTGGGGCCTAAGCTATAGGGAGAGGTTGAGCAGGCTAGGACTCTAATCCCTGTAACGCAGGAGTGATCTTATAGATATGTACAAAATCAAGAGAAGAATCGATCGTGTAAACGCATATAGTCTGTTGCCCAGAATAGGGGAATCGAGAACCAGAGGAGATGGGTTTAAGGTGAGGGGGGGTGGAATTTAATTGGAATCTGAGGGGAAATGTTTTTGC
Source organism: Malacoraja senta (assembly GCA_038087875.1). Lineage (NCBI taxonomy): Eukaryota > Metazoa > Chordata > Chondrichthyes > Rajiformes > Rajidae > Malacoraja > Malacoraja senta. The sequence goes on from CM075982.1 coordinate 52,418,946, forward strand.
ATAAACGGTGGTGGGTGTATGGAATAAGCTGCCAGGCGAAGTAGTTGAGGTAGGAACTATTGCATCGTTTAAGAAACATTTGGGCAGGTACATGGATAGGCATATTTGGAGCAATATGGGCCAAACGCAGCAGGCGCGTTGGACTAGTGTAGATGGGACATGTTGGTCAGTATGGGCAAGTTGGCCAAAGAGCCCGTTTCCATGCTCTATGACTCTATACCAAACATTAATTTGAATACCAAGCCTCTTATTTGTTCCAAAGATATATTTATGATTTAGCAATAGCTCTGTGATCCTGCACATGACCATATACATCTTGTTAATTATTTTATATCAAAGAATACAAATGCTAATCATTGCTCTTCACTTTTTAAATATCTGAATTTATAGATTAAATCGGTAGTACCAGCAAATACATCACCTGCAGCAGAATTTCCCCCTCACTCAGTCGTTATACTTTTTGTGACAATCTCTTGAACCCCTTTCCCTATCCTAAATTCTCCAAAGTCCATTTTCAATTTCCAATTTGTCAAGTTGGCTGTTTTAAATGCATATAAGCCTTATTGATGGAACAGCTGAACTAATCAAGCTCCCTTAGCACTAGGTAGTCAAGTTTCTTATTTCAAGATCATAAACTAATTTGGATGATTCAATTATCTTGTTCTTTGTTATTCATATATTTTGGAAATAAAGTAGGACTCTACTTTTTGTTGAAAATGTCAGGCGATTTACTTAAGAAATTGATTCTTTTCATGATTTATGTTATGCATGAAGAAGTTACAATATCAATGCATCATCTCAAGTTTGTAGTAAAACTAAAAGATTAGAACTTTTGTTCAAAAACAAGATAAAATTAAAATGTTTAATCCTGACTGGATTATGTAATGTATTTTGTTATAAGTGTTTTTGTCTGTAGTGGTGTTTTAAAATTCCTATAACTTAAGTAGTTTTTATTTGTTTCAGAACTTGCAGGTGAGGCCTAGGTCCCCAAATGCCCTTCAGTGTTTTCACGTATCTTGATATATAACCAAATTTATTGCAAACAAACCTTTTACAAATCATATTCCATGTCTTACTAGTTTTTCCTTATTTTCAGAAGCTAATAAAACAGGATATTGTTGAGTTTTAATTACCAAGCAAATTAAGTTAACCATAATAGAGCAAGGAAGTAGTTCATTTTACAGTAGTTCATATTAATTGGCAATGTGTAACTTTTTGCTGACAAATCATACTTATCATTTTGTTCTGCTTATTTACTGACTGAAAGTCATGACCAACTATCTTTTGCACTAATTTCTCTCACTGACTCTAGAATAACAGGCAGACTTTGAAACATCTGTTCAAACTTATCAATTTATTTCCCAAATTCAATAGCAATTACTGATTGAATAAACTGCATATTTATTTTTAGAGTAACTAGAAGCTAAAATTCAGGAAAACCATGGCAGTGTTAAATAATCCAAATAAATGTTAATTATTAATTACATCTTTTTTGGGACAGTAATGCAGACTTTTGGTTGGTGCATCCGACAAAAGCAATATTTTCTCCCTACTCCATCCACCGTCCTTCCACTGTGAAATATATGGCGCACTGGTTTAGGATGATCAACATTGTAATCACTTTTTTAAGATGTTAACTGTTACCAGGGAAAAACAAACTACCAATAGCAATCTATCACATCAATGTTTAGTTGAAGACAAAGTTTGAAGAAAACTTTCATTCCATAACTTAAAGAAATTTGGTTAATTTCTTCAGACCACCTGATGTCAGACTTGTATGTCTTTGTCATTAATATTTAATCTGCTGTTTAGTTTAAAAATACTGCGTAGTAACAGGCCCTTTGGCCCACCGAGTCCACACTGACCAACGATCACCCGTACGTACACTGGTTCTATTCTACACACTCAGGAAAATTTACAGCAGCCAATTAACCTATAAATCTGCAATAAAATTTGAGTTGATTTACTTTTTTCCATATAAATTCCTCATTCTGAATCTCAGACTTTTGGGTAGTGATTTGTGAATTCTGTAAGGGCAAATGTCTATAACCCAGCCAGTTGTAATGCAGGGATTGTCTATATAAATGTTTTAAAATGATAGATAGCTCTTTAGAATAAAAGTGAATTGTTATTTCACAATAGATACATATGCTTTTCTTTCTTTTACAGGATCTAATTGCACGTCTTGATGATTTGGGAGGTATTTATCTTCAGTTTGAGGAGGGGTTAGAGACCACAGCAATGTTTGTAGCTGCTACATATAAGCTCTCTGACCATGCTGGAATGGAACCAGCAATCAAAGAGGTAAGCAGGGTGAAGAATAAACCAGCATTTTGAAAAATGTCCAGTTTACTTAAAAAGAAAAATCCATTGATAGTATCATACTTGAATTTGCAGGATTTATGAAGATCCTATCCGTTTTTACTTTGCATGCTTTCAGGAGTGGATTCCTCCATCTGGTTTCTGAAATATTTTGTATGCAATATCTATGTTCTTGGAAGATGTATTTACAAATTAGTACTTACAAAATGTCATTTCATAATTTTGCTCTCCTGCACCCTTCATTCAAAGAATTCAATTTTCTTCAGTGTAGAGAATCAGATTAGTTTTGACTTTCTTTTATTATAAGGCTATTATTATACTGTAGGGCCATATCCCTTCTGGGTGTTATTGCTCTTTTCTATAATTGATATACTATCCTCCAATGTGTCTAATGTCATCCAGCTTGGTAGAATGGTACCTTCCCGAATCCATTATTATTTATTCACTTGTATCAAGTATCTAGTATCCTTTATTGTCATTCAGACTTTTCAGTCTGAACGAAATTTCGTGCCATGCAGTCATAACATATAAAATAACAAAACACACAATAAACACAGATTTAACATCCACCACAGTGAGTCCACCAGGCCCTCCTCGCTGTGATGGAAGGCAAAAGTCTTAAAGTCCTTGTCTCTTCCCTCCTTGTTCTCCCTCTGCGTTGAGGCGATCCAGGCTTCCGATGTTGTGACCCAGCCGGGTGATGGTAAGTAAGTCCCGCGGCTGAATCCGAGCTCTGCGAACGGGCCGGTTCAAACTCCGCGGCCCGGGGCGGTCGAAGCTGCCGAAGCTGCCACCCTCCAGTCCAGCGGACGAAGCTGTTGTTGCGGGAGCTCCGGAAAAACAGGTCACCAACCTGGGACCTGCAAGCTCCCGACGATGTCGTCCACTGGGCCCGCGGCCGAGCCTCTAGCTTGTGATCTAGGAAGGTGGGAAAAATGGGTGTGGGAGAGGACAAAGATGGTGTAGAGGGGACAAAGGGACACGGGGTGTGGGTTCCCTGAAATTGGAGAATTCAATGTTCATGCCTTTGGGTTGTAGACTGGCCAGGCAGAATATGAGGTGATGTACCTACAGTTTGCATTTGTCCTCACCCTGAAAATGGAGGAGGCAGAGGGCAGACAAATTATGGGAATGGGAAGGCAATTAAAATGGCTGCCGATCAGGAGATACAGATGACCACAGTCGACAAAGTGCAAATTCTTGGCAAACCGGTCACTAATCTATGTTTGCTCTCAACAACTCCATCGGGTGGCGCCATCGTAGTGGCAGCCTCGCCAGCAGCTGTTAGTCCTTTCCCCCTTTTTGTTATTTTTAGTGTGTCCAAAAGTATGTTCTAAAGGTTTCTTAGTCTTTTTTTATGTGGGGAGGAAATAGGGGGAAACCGTTTCCCAGTCACTTACCTGGGCGGAGATGCGTCTTTTCTCTGTGTCGCATCTTCGTGTCGTGTGTCCCCCCCCCCCCCCCACTCGCGGCCTACCAACTGGATTGGCGCGGCAATTCCAACTGGAGACCGGCCAGAGCTTCAGCAGTGGCGTAGCACTGAATTATCATTGCGCAGCGGTGTTGGAGCTCTGGAGTGTTGGGCCTGCTGACTTTAACATCGTGGAGCTGTGGTTTGCGGAGCTTCTAGTTAAATGTTAAATTCTATCATGTATTGTGTTCTTTTTATTTGTATGGCTGTATGGTAACTCAAATCTCACTGCGACAATAAATGTAACTTGAACTTGAGGCCACATGGAGAGTTCTGAATGGAACAGACAAGTTTGGAGCTGGTGTGGGTAAATCTGTCTCACTTGAAGGGCTGCTTAGGTCTCTGAGTGGAGGCGAGACAAGGGGTGTGAGGACAGGTATTAGACTTGCTATGGTGGCACTGGAAATTGCGTGAGGATGGATGGGTGCAGCGGGGTGAACGAACGATGAAACAATGGAGGGATTAGTCCCTACGGAAAGCAGAAAGGGTTGTGGAGGGGATGATGTGTTCATTGGCCAGATCTCATTAGAGCTTACCGAATTTTCAAAGAGGATAATTGGGCAAAACTAAGAACTCTACCTTTATTCTCCCTGTGAGGTAGGGTAAGTGTGGGATATAGAGGCGATACAGAAAATTGGTCAACCACAGAGGGGAAGGTAAGCTGTTTTTCTTGAAAATGGAGGACATTTCATATGTCCAGGAGCCTTATTTCAAGAAGTGAAGCATCAACTATAGAAACTGAAGAGAAGTGCAAAGTGTCCTTCATGAGACAGGGTGAGGGGAGGTTTCATCAATGTAGTTGTGAGAGTTGGTGGTTTTGTAGTAGATATTAGTGGAGAGTTTGTCGTCCAAGATGGGGACCCATTAAGAAAGGGAAGAAGTTTCAGAAATGGTCCAAGTGAATTTGAGGGCAGGGTAGAAGTGAGTGGTGAATTTGACAAAATTGATGGGTGCAGGAGGTAGCTCTTGGATATCTACTACAAACCCACTCTGTTATAGGTGATGTTCCCCAAACTGGTGGTTGAGACTTTGTTAATTTTGAGGGCGATCATATTGTGGACAAATTTACTCATAAAAAATTAAGGTTTATGGTGTTACATTTTTGATTTGAGATAATTTTTAATCTGCAAACTTTGTTCTAGGCAATTTTTTATTGATATTTTTGTGTACATAAAAGATATGCAGAATATTAATTTTGATTCTAATCCTCATGCTTTTAAGACACTAATGCAAACGCATTGTCAATCAACTTTTGTATGTTACAGCTAAATATCAAACATTCTATCTTTAAATTTCAGGATCAAGTCATTCAGCTGGTCAATGCCATTTTCAGTAAGAAATATTATGCCACTCTGTCGGAGGCTTTTAGCATTGCTTATGCGGCTGCAGCTTTGTCTCAGAATCATTATCACATTCCAGTTATTGTAGTACCAGAAGGATTAGCCTCTGTTTCCCATAAGAACAACAACTTGAAGGTAATTTATATTACTTGCATACTTTGAACTACATTCAATTTGAGAACAATTTTGTTTCTAGAAACGCAGCAAATTTTCTCTTACTGAAATGTTAAAGATTTGAATCTGCTTTTGATACCTTTCCTGGTTTAAACAACTGTACCAAGAGTGCAATGATGCAACAGTAATTTAACTGTATGACTTGAACCAGCCATCCATTCCTGTCCATACCAACTGCAAGAATATTTTCAATTTCCTCCAGCAGTAATATTTAGTAGAATTGTTGGAGGAAATCGGCCGGTCGGGCAGCATCTGTGGAGGGGATGGGCAGATGACGGTTCAGGGGGAGGGAGTAGGGGGAGAATGCTGGGTGGAGGGGGGGGGGTGGCTGGAAAGGGTGAAAAGTTTTTTGACACTAGAGAATTGGAGAATTCAATTTTCATACGTATGGGTTGAGTATCCAACTTGAGTAACATAAAGTGCTGTTCTTTCGGTTGGTACATGGTCTTTCCCTAACGGGGGAGGACAAGGCCAAAGATTAGTATGGGGTGTTAAAATGGTTTGCAACTAAGAGCTCAGCAGGCCTTGGGAGCAGGGCACAGTTCAGTTGATTCACAGCTTAGAATCACAGTTGTGGACTCTCCCTCACAATCTTCCAGAGTGACTGACTCTCGTCCAGACATCCGGGGTTTTATAGTCCTGTCTCTCCCCCCCCCCCCCCTCGGAAGGGGTGTTAACTTCATTGTGGTGATTGACAGGCGAGAGGACCAATCAGCTGATCTCACGATTTTTTAAACACTCATAACTTTTTTATTTTTCAGCGATCTGAGTAAGATGGCCAAAAATCATAGCTATATATGGTTGCGTTTTTTCTAAAATCAATATACAGCGCAGACAGGAAGTGGTCAAGATGAAACTTTTAGTTATATAAGATATGGACAGGTGCATGGATGGTATAGGGTATGTTTAGAAGGATAAATGCAGGCAGGTGGGACTAGTGTAGATGGGGCATGTTGGGCAGGGTACACAAGTCAGGCCGAAGGGCCTGTTTCCACGCTGTATGACTATGATTCTCTAATTAATAATCTGTTTAATAGGAAAAATTCATTTGGGTTTTAACTTAAACAAATGATTGTATTTGTAAACAGTAGCGGTTTCATTTGCTTCAGATGTTAATGTAAATCATTTTACATACATGGTATCTGGTGGGTAAGGAGAAAAAAGTTCAGATTACTTTGTTAATAGCATTTCATTGAAATCAACTTCATCTGAAATCTCTTCCACTGCTTATTTCCTAGTTACGTGTTATGAATGTCATGTCCCAGAGTCTGACTTCAGCTGATGTTCAGCTTGAATATGCCAAATCTGCTTTGACAAAAAACACAATTCTTCAGCAGTCATCCTTTGCTTTGAATGGGTAAGAATGAGATTTTGTGACATCTGCATACAAAACTTAGTCTTTGTGGGTGACATGAAATGAAAAATATCAATCTCATTGCATCCTTTGTTGTGAGAACTAAGTTGAATCACTATTTATAGAAGGTCATCTCATGGTTAAGATATGATGAGCATTTGACAGTGCTGGGTCTATATTCGCTGGAGTTTAGAAGAATAAGTGGGGGGACCTTATTGAAACGTACAGAATAGTGAAAGGCTTGGATAGAGTGGATGTGGAGAGGATGTTTCCAATAGTGGGAGAGGTTACGACTAGAGGTTATATCCTCAGAATTTAAGGATGTTCTTTTAGGAAGGAGAAGAGGAGGAATTTCTTTAGTCAGATGGTGGAGAATCTGTGAAATACTTTGCCACTGAAGGCTGTGGAGGCAAAGTCAGTGGATATATTTAAGGCAGAGATAAATAGATATTTTAGTAGTATGGGTCAGAGGTTATGGGGGAAAAGGCAGGAGTATGGGGTTGGGAGGGAGATATAGATCAGCCATGAATGAATGGCGGAGTAGACTTGATGGGCCGAATGGCCTAATTCTACTCCTATCAAGTTATGATCTTATGTTAACGCTGAACTCCCTAACCCTAACAGTAAATTAGGTTGGCAGGTCACCTGGCCCTGTATCTTGAAATAAAGAATTAATAAATAAGCTGTCTAATGCAAAATAAGAATTGACCTTTTCAAAATATATGTATGTACGCAATAGTTTTGCTGTTTTATTGAATCCACAGTTTGAAATGGGGGGGAAAAAAACAATCCTATGATCAGGAGCACATCAGATATTCCTAATTCTGGAAGTTAGTTTTTTATCTATTATAACCTTTAAATATTTGACAGATGTAATTTTTTATTTTTCATTAGTGATATCTTTGAATTGAATTTTATGGAGGCAAAGCCACCAAATGGATATTATGATTTCTCTATTGTTGTGGAAGGTGATAACAGATTTAGAGGAAATCATGTGGAGGTATGTGCATCATCTTAAATGGCATTGCATGTAATCATTAAAAAAAATCAAATATAAAAGAGACTAATGGCATTTATTTCTGAATATAGTGTTCACATTTATATATTAATTTATTCAGATAGCCCTTGCTTTCTCTATCCATCCCTTTCACAGTTCTCCCACAAGTCTTACTGTCTCCGCCTACATTCTGTATTTGTCCAGCCCCCTCCTCTGACATCAGTCTGAAGATGGGTCTCGCCCCGAAACGTCGCCCATTCCTTCTCTCCAGAGTTGCTGCCTCCCCCGCTGAGTTACTCCAGCATTTTGTGTCTACCTTCGATTTTAACCACCATCTGCTGTTCTTTCTTACACATAAGCTCAGCTCTATTACCAAGGTGTGTTCTTTGATCCTCAACTCTGGTGATCTTTTCTTTGTGGTGGAGTGTAATTGTTGTGTGTACCAAGATACAAGTTGAAAAACATTGTCCTTGCAGCCTGACCCATTGTTCACATAGACATTTTTGGGTCATTTCATACTTTTGGCTCTCTACCTTTTTGTACTCTAAACACCAGACATCTCTTTAGTTTCCTTCTGATAATTCTCATCCACACTTTCCTCCAAACTGAGTCCCTTGCTCTCAGATGCATGGTTTTACATTTCATTTGTAAAAATTCTCTGCCTAATTAGGTAAGCATTTGTAGCCCAACTCGTGTTGTTTCCCGAAGATAGACACAAAATGCTGGAATAACTCAGCTGGACCAGTGTCCAATCTCTGGGGAGAAGGAATGGGTGATGTATCGAGTCGAGACCTTTCTTCAGACTGATGTCAAGGGAGAGGGAGATACTTAGATAAGTAAGTGTAAGGTGTGAAAACAGGACAACGGGAATGAAGATCAAGGAAAATGTAGAATGGATCATTGTTAGCTGGGAAAAGGTAAAAACAAAGCAAACAGATAAGATGTAGTCGGAAACAGTCAGACTGGTCGGAGAACAGGGAAGGGGAGGGATGGAGAGAGAGGGAAAGCAAGGGTTACTTGAAGTTAGAGAAGTCAATGTTCATACCGCTGGGGCGTAAAGCTGCCCAAGCGAAATATAAGGTGCTGTTCCTCCAATTTGTGCTGGGCCTCTGACAATGGAGAAGGCCCAGGACAGAAAGGGAATGGGAGGGAGAGTTAAAGTGTTTAGTAACAGGGAGATCAGGTAGGTTTAGGCAGACTGAGCAGAGGTGTTCAACAAAACGATTGCCGAGCCTGCATTTGGTCTTGTGTTGTTTCCCCTCTTGCTACGCATCTTGTGCCATAAATGGCAAGGGTGGCAGTTGATAACATCAAACGCGCATCTGAAGGCTAAACAGAGCAGTTTGACATTAAAAGACTTGTAACAAAAAATTCAGGCATGAAAAATATGACAAGTAGAGCTGTTTCCATATTGCTTGTGCAAAAATGAAGGGAAGAAATACTCATTCAAATTGTTGAAATGATATGGAAGTTTTTCCAAAAGCTGCTAAAATGATAAAACACACTACAAAGCTTTAATTCTCCTATTTATTGCATACTTGTTAATAAGCAAATGCAGAATTATCAATGATCAATGAAGATGGATTAAATACGCCCCTTTGCATTGATTGACAGGTGGTTATGTATAAGATTTAAAATACCAAGCTGCGGGAGGAACAGCAGATGCTGTCCATTCCCTCCACACATGCTACTTGATCTGCTGAGTTCTTCCAGCAGGTTTTTTTGTTAAGAATCCAGCATCTGCAGTTTCTTATCTCTATGTGTAAAATTTGTTTGATGGTTGTCATCTCATTTAGCTTTGCAAACACTCTAATTTGCAGTCACCTTCTGAATTCTACATTCTTGATAGTTATTCTTGGTCTAGCTAGAACTGTATTTATTATATTATACATCCTCATCACTTGTTAATGGTTGTTTTCATGAATTACTAACCATGCTCACAGATTATTGGATACCATTCCATAGCGAAGCAATAAATGTATTATCAAAGCAAAAGTGAAAATATTGAATAGATCTTTGTTGCTATCAAATTCTTTAATGTTGAAGAAACCAATTCTGGCAGCAGGAATCATTGGTGTTGCAGTTCAAGTATAAACCATATCATTTTGTTTGAATCTAGCTGAAAATCAAGGTTGCCACTGAAGTTGGGATAACAAATGTTGATGTTTCCATAGTTGATAAAGATCAGACCATTGCACCAAAAACCACGAGGTAAAGAATCAATTGTTTATTAAAGTGTTTCTAAAACTAACTTTTCGGGAAATAGTTTGAATTTTAAAAATACTAATTTAGCCTTCCTTTTGCCTTCAATGTTTATCTTGTTAGGGTGATTTATCCGCAACAAGCCAAGGGTGTTATTACTGCTGATAGTCACCAGAGCTTCGCATTATCTTTCACGTTGGTTGATGTAAACACTGGATTTCAGCTTACTCCACATCAAGTATGTACTGTCCCCTTTCACCTGTGTTATCTTCAGGTACCGTGTTATATTAGGTAACTTGTCATGTAGTATTTGAGTCAGATCTTGCTGAGCCAGACCTTTCCCCCCACAATCGCCTTACCCAGAATTGCCCCCAACCCCCCCTCTCCCCCCCCCCCCCCCCCCTCATAACCCACAGTCAATTCAATTTCAATTTATTTGTCTTTTGGACAAATTTGTCATTTGGACCCCTTGAGGTCCAAACGAAATGTCGTTTCTGCAGCCATACAATACAAAACGAAGAAGACCCGAGACACAACACAATTTACACATACATCCATCACAACGCTGTGATGGAAGGCAAAAAAAAACTTATCTCTCCACTGCACTCCACCCCCCGATGTCAGAGTCAAAGTCAAAGCCCCCGGCGGGCGATGGTGATTATCCCGCGGCCATTAAAGCCACGCCGGGTGATGCAAGGTCGCGCACCGGGTCTTGGTGTTAGAGCCCCGGCGCGCGCCCGCAAAGTTCGGCGGCCATTCCAAGCCGCACGGGGGGGATAAAGCCCCGCTCCAGGTGCTCTTCAACCCCGCAACTCGGGCGGGAGAAGTCGCCGCTGCGGAAGCCCCGAAAAGCGGTCTCCCACCAGGGGACCCGCGGGCTTCCAGTGTTGCCGTCCGCCAGATCCGCGGTTGTAGCCTCCGAATCTCCGGCGGTCGGGTCGCAGCAGCGCTCCACCACAGCTCCACCCGCTCCGGACTCGGCCAGCCCCGTGATGGTGAGTAGTCCGCAGCTCCGCAACTGGAGCCCCAGGTCGCTCCTGCTGGAGGCCGCTCCACGTTGCCCAGCCCCAACGACAACGGAGACCCGACCAAGAAAAGGTCGGGTCTCCCGTGCAGGGGAAAGATTTCAAAGTTTCCCCCCCCCCCCCACCCCCACCCCCACCCCCCCACACACATACCCCGACAAAAAAATAATAAAAACTACACAAAAACGAGACAAAAATAATAAAAAGACAGACATACTTTGATTAGTAAGGGTGTCGGGGGTTATGGGGAGAAGGCAGGAGGATGGATTTGAGAGGGAAAGATGGATCTGCAATGATTGAATGGCGAAGTAGACTTGATGGCCGAATAGCCTAATTCTGCTCCTAGAATTTATGAACTTTATGATGCGGCACTTTATCTTTAAGATTCTGGTCCTGGGGTTTCAGCAATATCATGGCCTCTGCTGATGTACTGAGGAAGCGTTGCCACTAGCTTTCCACAACCCAGGAATCCCCTGCCCATCTATCTTTGCTGTTTTAAAAAAAAACATATGAAATTGAAATATTGTCAATTTTGTATATTTTAGACATTTGTGCGGCTGTACAATCAGAAGACTGAACAGGAAGTGGTATTTGTGGCTGAACCAGACAGTAAAAATGTATACAAGTTTGACTTGGATGTGACAGAAAGAAAGTCTGAATTTAATTCAGTCTCTGGATCTTATGACCTCTCTTTGATAATTGGAGATGCAACACTTGAAAACCCAATTTTATGGCACCTGGTAAGTTTTTCCTCCCTTTGAGCTTTTTTTGTGTTTAATGGTTCCAATAATGGAAATAGCTATGATTTTTATATAACTTGAAATTTGTTCAATGTATCATTGGTCTTCTTTGGCTTGATCTTATTGTTAATTTGGTGGTTCCACTGCCTTTTTGATGCTTTAAAGTAATGGTTTCATCACAATGTGGTTAATGTGTGCTCCTTAATCCAGCCCCAGTGAAGGGCCTCTGTCCCACTTTCACGATCTATTTAACGACCTTTTTTACTCGTGGCCATTTTTCATCAGGCGAGAAAAACGCCCGACCTACTTGATACCACGAGTACCTACGACTAGCATCACGACCTACCTACGACCTCGTGACGAACATGCTGCGAGTATGAGTCAAGGGCAAACTCGGCAGAAGTCGTGAATTAGGTCGTGAAAGTGGGACAGGCCCTTTAATTTGCCATGCAATTACATTTTTAGAAAAATATCTGAATTGGTCTCGTAAGATTAAAAACCCGCCATTTGGCTTTCTAAACTCAAGCTCTTTTATCAAACATATGTGGGTGAAACATTTTAATGCTATAAATTCAATAACATTGTTCTTTGATTTCCCTAGGAGTTTATTTTTTTAACAGGCTTCGTTCATTATTCAATATTAAGTATTAATTACCATTAAAATTATTCATAATTTCACCTTTTTGCTCTAAAGAACCAGAATAGAGTTCATGGGACTTTTATTAAATAACGATCTACGAGCGGACTAAAAATCACACTGGAGAAACAAATGTTCATTGATTTTAGGTGAATGGTGATCAAGGTCATTGTGGTCTCAGTGGGACGAAGGGCCTGTTTCCATGCTGTATCTCTAAACAAGAACCTAAAACGAAACTAATTATTGTAATCTCCATGACAATCTGTAACAGCATCAGTTGTTGCTTATCCAATTCTCTTAACGAGCTGACAAGTGCAGGGGAATCCAATTCAAACACATTTGATTATCTTGTTTTTAATTTAATGTGTGTGCTAATTTTCCGTATTGTTTAAGAAATGTTGCATCACTTTAGTACCACAACTGTTGGAATGGAATGCAAACTGTCTGGATAAAGGCTGTCCGGAATTTGAGTTAACTTTGAGTTTCTCGAAGCACTTTCATGATGGTGTGCTGCCTAGCAATTGATGTCCTAATCTGTTGTACTGCTTACCGACTAAAATGTTTGGGTTCATTGTCATATGTACCAAGGTACAGATAAGCTTGTTTTGCATGCTATCCAGTCAAATCGGATAAATACAATCAAGTCAAACTTGAGTACAATAGGTGAAGCGAAGGGGAAGAGAGTGCAGAATGTAGTTCTCAGCATTGTAGCACACCAGATCCATAGACACAGTCCAATGTCAACAATGGGGTAGAGGTGAATCGGACACCAGCCTAGCCTTAGGAAGTACTGTTCAGAAGCCTGTTTAAAAAAAGGAAGAAGCTGTTCCAGAGACTGGTGCATGCTTTCAAACTTCTGTTCTTCTGCCTGATCAGGGAGGGACCCATTGTTGTCATTGATACTACCCACTTCTGGTTTGTAGCCCTTTATAGTGTGCAAGCCTTGGCTCAATCTACGGGCGTCTGTGAAGACTCCAACTTGGTCTGGAGTTCTCACTTGGCATCCTCAATGACTGCAAAAGACGTAGATTTCTTATACTGCTCTGGGTTGTTGACTTGCAGACTTGGACTTTACCTGGGAGTAAATCTTACAGTTTATCCATAGTTTCTGGTTGGGGAACACTTGTATCATAGAGTACATTGGAAGGTCTTTTTATAATTGTTTACATCCAAATAAAAGAAAAGTGTATTCTTGTAAACTAATGGGCTAATGGACCTGGTGCACTGCCCATAGACACTGACATCTCTATCTCCAGACTGAGAATTAACTAGACATACAAAGACTTTGGCAGAAGGAAATCTGAGAAGCCTTACAGTGTGAAGATAGTTTTTGCCTTCAAATATGTTTGAGATATTTAAAATTATTAAAAGTAAAGAAAATCAAGTAAAATGTTGATTTTAAAGTCTTCAAAATGTTATTTAAAAAAATGAAGAATTAATTAACTATCCATTTTGTTAGGCCACAAACCTCTATGGAAATGAATGGAGTCTCTAATCATACACCAGATCTAACAGCCTTAGTTCAGAGTAATGGTTTTTCCAACGTAATATTGGGAATTTTCAGCAAGTCTGGTCTCTGCTTTATGGGTCTGTCCCACTTACGCGACTTTTTCGGCGACTGCCGGCACCCTTCATAGGTCATTGCAGGTCGCTGAAAAATTTCAACATGCTGAAAATCCAGGTTCGATGCTGGGCCCGTCCCTTTTTTAAATCTATATCAATGATTTAGATGAGAATGTACATGGCAAAATTAGCAAGTTTACAGATATACAAAAGTTGGTGGTTTTGCCGGTAGTGAAGATGGTTGTGAAAACATTGCAGCAGGATCTTGATCGGTTGGCCAGGTGGGCTGAGGAATGGTTAATGGAATTCAATGCAGAGAAATGTGAGGTGTTGTGTTTTAGGAAGTCTAACATGGGCAGGACCAACACATTGAATGGTAGGGCTCTGGCAAGTGATATAGAGCAGAGGGATCTAGGAGTGCAGGTACATAGTTCCTTGAAGGTGGTGTCACAGGTACATGGGGTGATCAAAAAGGCTTTTGGCACATTAGCCTTCATCAGTCAGAGTATTGAGCATAAAAGTTGGGAGGTCATGTTGCAGTTATATAAGATGTTGGTGAGGCTGCATTTAGAGTATTGTGTTCAGTTCTGGGTACCATGTTATAGGAAATATGTTGTCAAGCTGGAAAGGGTACAGAGAAGATTTACGAGGATGTTGCCAGGACCAGAGGGTCTGAGCTATATGGAGAGATTGAGTTGGATGGGATTCTATTCCTTGGAGTGCAGGAGAATGACAGGTAATCCTATGGAGATGTATAAAATCATGAGGGGAATAGATCAGGCAGATACACAGAGTATATTGCCCAGAATATGGGAACCGAAGACCAGAGAACATAGGTTTAAGGTGAAGGGGAAGATAATTAATAGGGATCTGAGGGGTACCTTTTTAACACAAATGATGGTGGGTGTATGGAACGAGCTGCCAGAGGAGGTAGTTGAGACAGGGAATATCGCAGCTTTTAAGAATCAGATAAACAGGTACATGAATGTGACAGGTTTGGAGGGATATGGGCCAAATGCAGGCAGGTGGGACTAGTGTAGCTGGGACATGTTGGCCGGTGTGAGCAAGTTGGGCTGAAGTGCCTGTTTCCACGCTGTATGACTATGACAAAAGCTGGACCATAAGATGAAGCAACCATGGTTTTAGTATGACATTTTATTTTCACATAAGTTATAGATCTTAACATTTAAAGATATCTGTTTTCTTTTCATGACTGTTGTAGGCTGATGTTGTAATTAAGTTTCCTGATGAAGAATCTCCAACCCCAGTACAATCTCAGGATCTCTTTGTCCCCAAACCTGATATTCAGGTAGGTCCTTGTACAAGATTAAACTGCACATAATGAATTTGTTCTGATCACATTTAGCCCAGGTAACAATAATAACAATATTACATTTCCACTGCTGGAATTCTGAAATAAAAACAAAAATACCATTAGTGCACAAGTCACTTGTCCATGTGGACCAAAAAAAAGTTAACTGCAGGTAAACCGTGACCTTCCTGCAGATGGTGTATGACATATTGAGTTTTTACAGCAATTCAGTCCAGGTAGTATATGGGCTGGTAGTATAACAGTTTGCTTTACACTGCAGGCAATACATCATGCCAGGCATTTAACATTCATGAATTGCTTCACAACATGACGTACCACATGTGATTACGTTCTTACAGTTATTTTCTATTTCATTCAGATTTTGTTTAGTGGGAGCAGACAAGTTTACAGTGACATGTCAATCTCTGTTTAACTTCTACTTTAAAATCTTGCCTCTAACTTTAATTTCATGTAATGACAAATAATGTGTACAATATAAATAATGGAAAGTATTGGGAAAGCCCAAAGTTCTACAAATGTAATGCCTCGGGTCTCTGTATTAAGTTGCATTTGCCCTCTTTCTGAAGACATTTTTGCATATTGTCAACTTTAAATGTGAACTAGTAAGTTCCAAGGTTCCAATAATTTTGATTTAAGAAGGTAAAAGCAATTAATTTATAAAAGTCCGATTATTTTGTACAAACCTTTGTACTTCAAGTATGGCAAGTCGTTGAATATTAATTCCACGCAAATTATGCATGCATCTTTTCTCAAATGTCAAAGTGCATTTTGGCCTTTCAAAGTCTTAATCTACATTCTTTTAATTCTAGGAAATTGTAAATTATAAACACAGGAACTTGTTTGTTCATTTCCTTCAACATATTTATATGTTAGTTTATAATTGCCTCCCATTTAAGATTAAATGCACCTTCCATCTGTCTACCTGTTCCGATAACTTGCTATCTTTCTACTTTGCACTTTACATTTTTTTGTTATCTTTAGAATTTTAATTTTGATTTTCTAACCTGAACTGCGATTCTTAACTTGTGTTGATACTCCATCTGTAGGTTCTAACACACTCTGTAAAAGGAAGTACTGTGGAATATATCCTTTTATTAATGCATTGGTGATGAACAGTCCTAGTCCTATTGTGTGTGTCTCTCCCTTTCCTCTCCCTCTCCCACTCACTCACTCTCCCACTCACTCACTCTCCCACTCACTCACTCTCCCACTCACTCACTCTCCCACTCACCCACTCTCCCACTCTCCCCTGCTTCTGGCTGCTATTTATTCATCCACTATGCTCAAGCTTCAGCCTTACTTTGTTCCATAACTTAAATGCTATCATCTCTAATGTTGCTTTCCTGAAGTAAGTATCTTGAAAGCTGTACCATTGACTATTTTTACTTCAATACTTGGCCTGTATTGTTTCTGTATATTCTGTAACTGTTTCTAACCTCTTGTTAATCAAATCTGTGAACATTAGGGGTCTATCTGGCCATTGAATGGAAGTTTATATTTTTCTAAGTTGCAGTGCAATTCGGGGACTTCAATGAAAATCACTCATAGGAAGTAAAAGCACATATTGTTTTAACTTTGATTTTTTCTCTTGTATGATTAGTCGCAACATAGCAAATTATCTTTTAACCCTAGTTTTCATGTGGTAAATATTTAAACATGATTTCTTTGCAGCATCTCTTTAGGGAACCTGAAAAGAAGCCACCAATTGCAGTCTCAAATACTTTCACTGCCCTTGTGTTAGCTCCTCTCCTACTGCTTATAATTCTAGTAAGTTGTCATTTTATCAACATTTTTAAGATGGTTGTTGCAATGACTTGAATTATGATTGCAGCAGTGTCTGTTTTATTGGGAAGGCAAACTTCCAATATTTTTGCCAAAAGTTAAGCAAAGCTATCGCTGTATTTTGAACAATTACCGTATACTTGATATTCTGTCACGGCAGCTAAAGCATATCTATTTTGATTTTCACTTTCACAATTTTCTCTTGCTTGATCTAAAGAAACAATTAAAAGTGAATAAGTCAATTTTGCTGCCAACTAGAATGCCAGTTTAAGTTTAAACCGAGGCATGGGTATCACATCCAAACCTTGTATTCTAACCAAGTATTTGGATACCATGAACCTTGCAGAATGGTAGATAAAAATGCTGGAGAAACTCAGCGGGTGAAGCAGCATTTATGGAGCGAAGGAAATAGGCAACGTTTTGGGTCGAAACCCTTCTTCAGACTGATGTGAGGGTGGGGAAGGAAGAGGTGGAGCCAGGGGGCTGAGATGGGGAGCAGAATGGTGATCAGTTATGGTTGATCTACCTTTCTTCAGATTCTTGATGTTTGTAAAAAGAACATGAAATTAACTATGAAGCCCATTAAGAAATACCTACCAAGAGTTGACATCTGGTCCTTTGGTTCTGGGTATTTAGGGTGTAAAACTATTATCAGAATCATCTGTATCCACGTATCACTTGCCAGTCTTTGTCCCAACACCACCTCTTTTCCAGCTTTCTCCCCCTCCCCCTTTATTCTCCCTTTGTCTGTGTCATAGAATCATACATGGAAACAGGCCCCTTGGCCCAACTCATCTATGCTGACCAACATTTCAGTCTATGCTGGTCTCATTTGCCAGTGTTCACCCCAATTCTTTATAAACCTTTCCTAACCATTTACCTGTCTAAGTGTCTTTTAAGTGCTGTTATGATATCTGCCACATCTAACTCCTTTGGCTGCTCATTCCATAAACCCATGATTCAATAATTATTCACTAACCTACACTGGTAGCTCTGCTCACTCTTCCCATCCTTCCCAAACCATCCTCTCTCCAGGTACTTTCCCCTGTAATTGCAGGAAATGCAACACCTGTCCCTAAACCTCTTCCCTTGACTCCATCCAGGGACCCCGACGATCCTTTCAGGTGAGGCAGAGGCTCACTTGCACCTCTTCCAACTTCATCGCTGTATCTGTTGTTCTCAGTGTGGACTCCTGTAGATAAGACTGGCTGATCGTTTCTCTGAACAGCTACGCTCAGTCCGCCTTGGCCTACATGATCTCCCGGTTGCCAAACATTGCAACTCCCTTTCCCATTCACATACTGACCTTTCTGTCATGGGCCTCCTCCCCTGTCATGGTGAGGCCACATGCAAATTGGAGGAGCAGCACATATTCGCTTGGGCTGCTTACAACCCAGTGGTAGGAATATTATTTTTCTCATTTCAAGTAACTTTTGCATTCCCTCTTTCTGCGTCTCTCCCATACCCTAGTCGTCCTGCTAGTTTCATTGTTCGTATCCCTTCATTATCACTTTTTCCACAGCCAACAATGGACCATAGTGACCTCTGCCTTTCCTTGGTCATCGGTGCCGGCTCTGATTTGTTCTGTACCTTTTCATACCTCTAGTTTCTCTCTCTCTCTCCTGACTCCCAGTCTAAAGAAGGGTCTCGACCTGGATCGTCACCTATTCCTTTTCTCCAGAGATGTTGCCTAACCCACTGAGTTACTCCAGCATTTTGTGTCTATACTCTGAACTGTAATGTGAGTATCATTTTAAAATGATATTCACATTGCTAATTATTTTTCTGACATGATGCATGGTACTGAAATTAACACTGCCTTTGCAATGAAATCACTGCCAGCAATTCATTTGTTTTTTTCACCATGTCCTAGGCTAAAATATTCCTGTCTAAATAATATTTTAAATAAATGCAATGTTGATCTTAAATTGTACCCATTTTGAGATATTATTGTTATACAAATTACCTTTTAAGCTTGTTCCTTTGCTTCAAAATTGTATTCTCTTGCAGTGGATCAAATTGGGTGTCAACATCTCTAACTTCACCTTTTCACCAAGCACTATCGTCTTCCATTTGGGTCATGCCGGTGAGTTTTAATGACGAGAAACAAATCATTTTAAAATACCATCAGACTGGTATTTATTCATTTGTCAATATTTTCACAATTGAAGATGTTGCCTTTCCAATCACAACTTGCATCATATCTATCAGTTGCTATTTTGTTTTCATTCTGTACTTGATCACTGGATTCCTGCAAATAAAGCATTGATTTATTGGAACTATTTCAGGTGTCTGATTGGATAGAAGCAGGTGCAAGTTCAAAATAAATAGTTGCAAAGTGTAAAGCTTGTTGAAAGATGTTTGGTGGAGGGGGAAACCAGTGCAAAGTCAGCCTGGGTTCAGGGGAAGGGAGTGGGAAAGGGGAGGGGGGTGGGGTTTAAGGGGGAAAGAAAGGGAAAGGAGTTGTTTGTAGAAGTTACCTAAAATTGGAGAACTCAATGTTCATATCATTGGCTACCCAAGTAGAATATGAGGTGCTGTTCTTCCAATTTGCATGTGGTCTCACTCTGGCAATAGAGGAGGCCCAGGACAAAAGTCAGTTTGGGAATAAGAAGCAAGTCAAAATGCTTAGCAGCCGGGAGATCCAGTAGGCCTTGATGGACTGAGTACAAGTGTTTAGCAAAGCAGTCGTCGAAGCTACACTTGGTCTTATATAGGACCCCACATCAGGATCATCAGATGCAGTAGAGGAGGTGCATGTAAACCCCTCTCTCGCCTAGAAGGACTGCTGGGATCCTTGGGTGGAGTCAAGGGAGGAGGTATAAGGACGGGTGTTGCTTCTCCTGCAGTTGCAGCGGAAACAACCCTGGGAGGGGGTTGTTAGGTTGGGAAGGGATGTGAATCAAAGGGTTGCAGAGGGAGTGGTCCCCACAGAAGGTTGAAAGGGGTGGAGATGTGAAGATGTGACTAGTGGTGGGATCACATTGCAGGTGACAGAAATGTCTGAGGATGATGTGTTGGATGCAGAGGCTGAAGGGGTGAAAGGTTAGAACCAGGGGAACTATTCTTGCTCTGGGAGGAGAGGGAGCGAGAGCAGAACCACGGGACAGAAGGACATGGCTGAGGGTTTCATTTATGACACCCAGGGGGAAACCATGGTACGCACCGACCAGCAATCCCTGCACATTAATACTATCTAACATACACTAGGAACATTTTCATTTTATACCAAGCCAATTAACTGCCAAACCTGTACGTTTTTGGTGTGTGGGAGGAAACCGGAGATCTCAGAGAAAACCCACACGGTCACGGGTAGAATGTACAAACTCCGTACAGACAGTACCCGTAATCAGGATCACCCCTGGGTCTCAAGCGCTGATAGGAAGCAACTCTACAGCTGCGCACTGTGCCGCCCTAATATCCTCATATGGAAACTCTCATCTTGGGAGCATATGTGGCCGTGACGGAGGAATTGAGAGTAAGGGTAGCATCTTTGCAAATGGCAGGGTGGGAGGAAGTGTAGTCCAGACAACTGTGGGAGTCTGTAGGTTTGTAGTAGATGTCACTCGACAATCTGTCCCTGTAATGGAGATGGATCAAGATGGGGGAGAGAACTGTCAAAGATAGTCCAGATGAATTTGAGGACCGTGTGGAAGTTCATGGTGAAGTTAATGAAGTCCATGAGTTCTGGATGGGTGCTGAACAAAGCCCACGCTGACCATTCTGTTCTGGCCGTCTCTATTGCCAGAGTGAGACCACACGCGAACTGGAGGCACAGCACTTTATATTGCACTCGGGTAGCTAACAGCCCAACGGTATGACCGTTGAATTCTCTAATTTTCAAGTGACTTCTGCGAACAGCACCCTTCCCCTTTCTTCCCCCTCAACACTATCCACACACTCCCTTCACCTGAACCCTGGCTGACCTTGCACTGGTTCCACCAAAAATCTTCTAGCTCTACAGTTCACAGCTATGTATTTCTTTTATGCTCACACATGCTTCTATCCAACAATCTGCCTATCAGGGAACCTCCCTCGCCTGAGGGCATCTGTTACCGGCGGTGATTTGTCTGGTCCCCTCTTTGCTATCGGTTTCTCCTGCTCCCTACTGCAGTCAGTCTAAAGAAGGGTCTCGAACCGAAATGTCACCTATCCATTTTCTCCAGAGATACTGCCTGACATTCCAAGTTACTCCAGTATTTTATGTCTATCTCAATGATGCATTCAAAAGAAAAGATCTGCACAGAATGTCCTGGATGCTCTGAGCATGAAACAGACAGTGGATTCTGCCAGATGATTAGCTCAGCTGTGTCAAAGTTGTTTGTGACAATGTCTCCTCACTACCTTTTAGTTCGGTTCCTTGTACAGTTTGCATCCCATTACCACCACAAGGGGATCCCATAACCAGGCTTATTTACAGAAAGCTGTTTAATTGTGGTGATGTAAAGTATTCATCAGTTTCAGATGGTCTTTCACAGTGAAATTGCAGATTTGAGAGTGTGGAGAAAATGTTTTCCTTGTCATTTATTTCAAAAGAACCAGTTAAATTGTGCTACACACAAAGATTGGACCTCTAATATAATGTAACCGTTGATGAATTGGGAGGTGCATCGTGCATCATCATTCCTGCAAGGCCAGTTAATGGTATAAACTGCTGGAGTAACTCAGCAGTTCAGGCTGCATCTCTAGAGAACATTGGAATGTGACATTTTGGGTCAGGACCCTTCAGACTGGTTTCAGGTCCCTAACTGAAATGCTAGTCTGAAGAAAGGTTCTGATCCAAAACGTCACGTATCAATCTTTCCTGACCTGCTGGGTTATTATGGCATACTTTTTTTTGTATAAACCAGCAGTTGCAGTTTGTAGTATCTCCAGTCAATGATACACTTCGCTATTAGTAGTTTTCATCCAATGTTTATTCAAGCTCGGAATTCTACCACTACCACTTTTTAGCCAGAGGTGGTCTAAATGTTCACCTTTGTCCTACTCACTTCTAGGGATGTTGGGATTGATGTATGTATATTGGACTCAACTGAACATGTTCCAGACTCTGCAGTATCTCGCTGTGCTTGGCAGCATCACCTTCTTTGCTGGGAACAGAATGTTAGCTCAAAAGGCTGTGAAGCGGTAAGAAGTTGTTACTCAGCTCAAGTATTCAATGTATCATTGTAATTGTATTTTTGTATTTTCCAGATTTACTTTGTCACTGTGGAGATTAGTTTTTAAGTACAAAGATATATGGCCTCTTCTAACTCTCATCACTGTAAATTTGCAGGAGCTTGCATTCAATGCAATTGAATCCAAATAATGATCCTGATTTAAATGTCTTGACAAGTAGCTAGTCCGTGGTAATTTCATTGGTTCTCACTGTACTTGGGGTTACCATTTTCTGATTATAATTTAACTACAGTGCCCTCCAAAATGTTTGGGACAAAGACCCATCTTTTATTTATTTGCCTCTGTACTCCACAATTTGAGATTTGTAATATTTTTAAAAATCACATGTGGTTAAAGTGCACATTGTCAGATTTTAATAAAGGCCATTTTTATACATTTTGGTTTCACCGTGTAGAAATTACAGCAGTGTTTATATTTCTTGGTATCGCAATATAAAGTCCTGTTAATGGGATAGCTTTGTTTAAAGCGCATCAGGTGCATGATATGCACAGAACATTCCTACCTAAAGGGTAAAGTTGAGTGTAACATATTATGGACCTTCTAATATAATTAAATGCAGCATTATCCCCAAGCTAAAAATGGAATCTGATACATTTATCTAGAGGCAGTTTTGGCTTTTATTAAAGATTGCAAACACTGGTCCAATAAGAATGGTAAGCTGAAGAGATAACCCAGCATTCATCCTGGGTTGGCAGAAATCTCCACAGCCATTTTAACTTGAACAACTATAGCTTCACAAAACTAGGTTTAATTTGTCACTGGAGGATTGAGGCACCCTAATCAACAATGTTGACACCAAACACAGGCTAAATTTCCTTGTCTGAATAGAGCACAAAAGGCAGTATCGTGGACAACTATGAATTTGACTTTAGAGTTAATCATTTAAGTGCCCATTGCATATCTGTATATTTTTAATGATGGTATCTTCAGCAGTATTCAAGACTAACATAAATTTCATGGAAATTTAATCTAGCCAAAAACTAATTTGGTACATATTTTGAAACGAAAACAGCAATAATATTTGCCTTGCAACTATTTGCCATTATTATTTGAGGCTGAATGTATCTAAATGTGTTTCTAGCTCTCTTGCAGTGCAGATATCCAGTAACTGAAGTTAATAGGATTAAGCTCTACATTCATTTACTTCAGGAACTTCCAGAACTGATCCAGCTCTTCCCTTTGAGATGAAGGTGTCATTCTGATAGGATCCATTCTGGTGGGACTCTAATGAAATATATTAAGAATTAATACGGTCACTGATGTGCAAATTAAGAAATTCTAGTGACAAAATACAGAATTCCTTTGCCTAGTTTTTGTTTTGAGTAAGTTGAAAATGGTTACATTGAAAAATATCCTGTTGTATAGTTGTGACATTCCTCACCGTGACCAACACTTAGCAGGAGGAAAACAAAATTCAATCAAAACTGGATATTGAATGAAAATTTCATTGAAGCAGTGCATCCCATTCAGGGTCTACTGAATGAAATGTATCATTCTAACACAGCATTCATTGGATCATGTTAGGTAAATTGGTTGCCAAAACTTTCCTTCCTGGTATGGTTGTTTCTAGAAATGGTAATAGAATTTAGCAGCTGATTGGTGCACCATTTATTTGCATGGTAATTGTTTAGGAACATATTTTTAAAATGCGTGTGTAATAATTTATTTTAAAATATTGATATTTTGTAACGCCTTTATCACTTAAAACAGACAAAATTAGGATTAACGTTTTACTTAGTATGTAGCACATTTTGACGAATGTTCCTCTTAAACCCTTCTCTGCTCAATGCAATAGATATCCCTTGCTGAGCACACCTGCTCACTGCATAGTACACACCATATTCCAAGCAGTTTCAAATAGTACGTGATTTACATGTATTTGACATGTCATTTTAAAATAATCAGCGTTGAAATCTGAAATGTTTCAATTCATTTATTCATTGTTGTGTTGAAGAGTAATTTACACTTTAACGTCTTCTATTGCATGATTTGTTGGTCACTTATACAATCGGGTCCTTGGGATGATTTGGAATTCCTTAATAATTCCCTCCCACCCCCCATGACACTTTTAAAAGCTGTTCACATAATATTATCACTTTGGTCCATCATCTCTGTGCATAATGCCCACATGAATCAAGTGACATGGGTACTTATGCCCTTTGAGATATTTCAAGTGACATTTCAGCAGTAATCATGCAAGTATAACTTGATTGGTATTCTTGCACTAGAAATGCCTAGTGTTCCCTCAATCTAAGGTACTATTCAAAACCCTGAGTATTGTTTAATTAGTATTCTAAAGCAAATATCATGGTCAACTCGCTGTTTAGAGCTTTCCTGATGCGCAATTGAGAGTAAAATGCTTCAGTTCGGTTCATCCATACCACTTGAATTGAAAGCATCTCATCTTTTTAGCACATTTTTTAACTTTTAAAATAATCCAAGGCTCAATAGAAGCCTAATCGATCTAAAATCAACAACCTCAGAGGATAAACAGTAACATAGTGAGAGACATGAAATTTACAGAAGGTCTTAAGAGGAAGAAACAGAAATGTAACCATGAGGCCTAGAAACGATGTTGTCATTTTGAAGTGAATTGCCTATGAAGGGATTTTAAACACTGGTGTGAGTTTTTAATTTTAGGTCATTTGGGCACAGAAAATAAAATTATGGTCATTTAGCAGGGAAACATCCCCTTCGGCCCATCTCGTCCATGCCGATCAAAGTGCCCCATTTAAGCTAGTCCTATTTGCCCAAGTTGGCCCATATCTCTCGAAACCTTTCCTATCTCCACCTGTAGCAGCACTTTCAGGGAACTGTATACCTGTCTGAAGAAGGGTCTCGACCCGAAACGTCGCCAATTCCTTCGCTCCATAGATGCTACCTCACCTGCTGAGTTTCTCCAGCATTTTTATCTACCTGTCCACTTAGATCTCTTTCCTCTACAAAACTCTCCAGGGTCTACATTTACTAAGATTCCTGCCCTCATTTGACTTCCCAACATACAACGCTGCACTTAATGGCATTAAACTCCATGAGTGGCACATTGGCTCAGCAGTAAAGTTGCTGCCTTACAGTGCCATAGACCTGGGCTCAATCCTAATCACGTCTGTATGGAGTTGGTATGTTCTCCCTGGGACCGCGTGGGTTTTCTCCGGGTGCTTCAGTTTCCTCCCTCACTCCAAACACGTGCAAGTTTATAGGTTAATTGGATTCTATAAAATTGTTCCTAGGGTGTAGGACTGATTAGTGTACGGGTGTTCGATGGGCGGCACAGACTCAATGGGCTGAAGGGACTGTTTCCATGCTGTAGCTCTAAATTAATTAGCCATTCTCAGCCCACTTGCCCAACTGACCAAGATCCCATTGAGTTTTTTGATAACCATCATCGCTGTCAGATATCACCTACTTTTAATGTCATCTGAATACTTACTAATCATGCCTTGTACATTCTTAATCAATCATTGCTGTAAACCACAAACAATAATGGGCCTAGCACTAACAGTCACAGTCCTCCAGTCCAAAAAAACACCACCCTCCATTTCCTTCTCTACCAATTCTGTATCCAGTTAACTAGCTCTCCCTGGATACTATGCAATCTAACCTTCCAGAGTAGCCTACCATGCAGAACATTATCAAGGTCTTGAAGTCCATGTTGTCAATGTTTATGGCCTTGAACTCATCAAACCTTTTGGTCACATCTTCAAAAAACGTAATCAAATTCGTAAGACACAATCTCCCATGTACAAAACATGCTGACAATCCCTAATCAGTCCCTGTCTATCCAAATGCATATATATCTTCCTCTCCAGGAATGCCCTCCCACATTCCAAAGACGTGCAGGTTTGTCGATTAATTGGCTTCTGTAAATTGTCCCTAGAGGGTGGGTTAGAACAAGTGTACAGGGTGATTGTTGTTCAGTGTGTACTCGGAGGGCCAAAGGGCCTGTTTTAACACAGGATCTCTAAACTAAACGTGCCTACCACAAATGTCAGGCTCGCTGGTCTATAATTCCCAGGCTTTTCCTAGCAGCTCTTAAATAGAGTCACAACATTAGCCACCCTCCAGTCATCTGGCACCTAACCCATGTCTAACATTGATTGGCATCTCTCAAGCTAGGGTTCCCACAATTTCTTCTCTAGTGTCCCTGGATATATCTGATCGGGCCCGGGGGTTTTGTCTAAGACATTTTGTCTAAGACGTCCTTGACTGTAATACACAGTCCTCATGACATCAAAATTAACTGTTCCAAGTTCCGTAGCCATCATGCCATTCCACTGCAATCATCTTGAAACTTGGGCAGTGACAAGGGTAATTTTTCAATAGCTTGACATTGGTTATTAAACTTATACTGGAATTTGTACACAGTAAAGGTTTGGCATGTATTTGGCTATTTAATCCACATATGTTGACTCAGAAATAATAAACAGTAGAGTTTTGAGTTGATAATCACAACTGCATTTACATAAGGATTAATGAGGAAGCTATGTTTTTGTATTTTTAATTTTTTTTTTAATGTATTAACTTTGAATTGAAATTGTGCAGAGTCTGGTCTTAAAACTTATGAAAGTTCTGACAAAACATTTCAAAATCTTAGTAATTAGTGATTTTAGTATTTATAGGCCGTCCACAAAATGTTTCTCGTCTTTTAATGTTTTTAATTTGAGAAATTTGCTGTTGAGAGATTTTCTCCTTGCCTTTTACCACCTCTCTCGAAGGCTATGATGTGGGAGAAAGTCGTTCTCTTGCAAGTTACCATTCCTTATGACCTTTGACAGTGTTATGCTCTTAATTATAGCAGCCCACAGAGTTGACCAATTCTATTTACAGGCTGTAATATAAAAAGAGTGTCTGATTTCTGCTTTGGGGTATTACACACTGAGGTATTACAACAAAGTTGCTGCTCCACTGTCTAACTTTCTGGGGAATCCACATGTGGACCATGGCTGGTCGTGCTCTAAGTTCAGAACATAGAGCAGTACAGCACAAAAACGCCATTCGGCCCACAATGTTTGTGCCAAACATGATGTCAAGCTAATCTGATTTTATCAGCCTGCATGTGATCTTTATCCCTCTAGTCCTTGTACTTTCATGTGCCTAACTCAAAGCCTCTTGTACGCCACTATTGCACCTGCCTCCACCATCACCCCTGACATTCCAGAGAAAACTATCCAAATTTATCCAACCTCTCCTTGTAGTTGAAGCCCTCTAATCCAGGCACCATACTGGTAAACCTACTCTGCACCCTATCCAATACCTTCACATCTTTCCTGTAATGGGGCAACTAGAACTACACACACTATTCCAAGTGCATCCTACCAAAGTCTTTTAGAGCTGCATCATGACTTCCTGACTTGTACTCAATGCCCCTTTCAAACTTATCACTTACAGCGAAGCTCAGTAATATCCAGACTAGGGTATCCTTTATTCCTCTTCTCCCCACTAGTTCCTCTTCCAGTTATCTTCAGTGGACTTCCAGTTGCTAGCTTTACTACCAGTGGTAAATAGATTCTCTGCTAATTCTAGTAAAGCCCCTCTTAATTTTGAACACTTCTGAAATGTCACATGCTAAGGAGAATAAACCCAGCCTCTGTAGTTTGTCACAACACAGAAATCTCTTATTTCCAGGATACATTTGGTAAGTACCTTAACCCTTCTGATATGGTCTGGTATCTGTAATCGGTCTTGATTCTCCAGCTGAGACATAGTGAGTGGTTTGTAGAGGTTTGGTGCATCTTATAATTTCTGTTTATGCAATCCTGGCTGGCGTATACTTTGTCTTCTCAACTTATTCTGCACTTCAGTTTCCTTTGTTAATCATCATAAGCAAGCAGGGTAACAGAAGTAAGTGTTTGTTTATGCTGCAGGGTGCTTTACAGATGACTGATCATATCATGTTGATGAATTCCTGTTGGATATATAATTTTAGTAATGCATTTGAAGGTAATGCACATAGAAATAGATTACCTGTGTTGTCTCAGAGGAGCTTCTGAGTCATGGGGGAAATCTATTTTAAAGCATGTACTCTTTCAAAATAGTGCCTAAATACAGTTATTATTAGACTGTTTCCATGTTCCAAAGGTTTCTAATAAATTTCAGTAGTTAGTTCAGTGGTACAATAAAATAATGTTGTTTGACACTTTAGAAGATACATCTTTACATAATAGTGTAGTCCCAGTAATCAATTTGTTTGCTACAGTTCACTGCAATGCCACTGGCTAAAGGGAAAAAAAGACGTCTTTATTCTTATAATTGCTCCCCTGTCGGAAGAGAAGAAGGATGAATGAAGAGAAGAAATGCGGCAAGCTGCACTATCTGATCCCCCCCCAATGATAGAATATCTTACCAACAACCACTTTTTAAAACATCACCTCCTTCGGTGAGGTGAATGGGAAGCCAATTAAATTGTAGTCCAGTGAGCATCTTGTGAACAGAAAAGGTATAAGGTCCAAAATGTACATTTATCCGAGAATTATCATGACTCCAAACGGAGGCCATACATTTGAGGAGAAACATTTTGGTCTGGAATTCACATTTTGCTTTTAAATATAGTTTATTAAAATATTTGTAATAAATTACATTTTACATTTAATTAAAACAGTAACTAAATTCATGTATAGTAAGAAAATTGTTAAAGAAAAAACTGGGAATATTGAAATTAAGAACAAGCCATAGTAAAAAGCGAGTTCCAACTATTTGGTTTATGCGGACCATGTTTGTCTCTCTTGTATTTAGAGTTTTGAACTCTCAGCCCATCATCGGTGGCACTTCAATGAAGAGGCTAGTTCAGAGCTTTAATACTGAATGGTATTCCCCCGCTCTTAAGATCTTTTGTTTTCTCTAAATCTATATTCCTTTCTCCTTTGCCAGGATTGCAGCAGAACAAAGCAGTAGATTGGCAAAATATAGGACTCTTCGGTAGAAGAGTTTCTAATCAACTTAACCCAAGTAAGGGTTTTAAATGCATCAGCTGTGTGTATAGAGAATTACATTTTCTGATGTGCATTTGTCTCGTTAAATGTTTTTCATTTCTGTTGTGCATGGCAACATTTTTTTTAAAGTTTACGGTAAAGTTGTATTACTTCATTGTCAAAATTACGGTTGTTGGGTTCATTCAGACTTTCATTTGATGTAATCTGGATCGAAAGTTCTTTTTCTGCCACCTTAACCCTTATTTTGATATTCAATACTCCTAAAAATTCAATTTATTTTATTAATCCAGTACCCTAACATCAACCAAGAACTTGAAAACAAGAATATATCAATGAATGTTTTCACCTATTGCTTTACATGTTGCGAATTGATGGGCTATAAATTGTACTAATTTAATCAATAACTGGGAACGGCAATATTAAGGCTCGAAGGATTGGTATTTTGCAATGGTGATTTGACGATAATAAATGAGCCTGCAGATGTTGGAATTGGAAACAAAGATGGAAAGGCTGGTTGAACTTATCCTGTCATGCAGCATCTGTGGAGGGTTTGCAGTTTTTAAAGCTGAGCTGGAGGAGCATAAGACAGGTTAAAACAGATCAGGTGATAAAGAGCATGAGTGAAATGCCTTGCTAATGGTTAGTAAAGAAACTGGGTGAGAAATGGATATGTGTAAATAATTGGAAGCAATCAGAGCAGTTTACCTGAAGTTGAAGTTGATGCTCATTCCAGGAGACTGCAAAGTTCCCATCCTGCGCTTTGACAATTAGTTAAATGGAGATGAGTGCACAGTGGTGAATTTGCAACTATTTAACCATATTTGCCTGATAAATTATTCCAGCCCTCAATCCAGGTTTCATCCGGGCATGTTTCTCCACAGTTGACCCGAATTACCTGCATGTTGTGTTGCATGCTACATTTTTATGTTTACACATTTTTGACTATTTATTGGCTGTTTTTATTTATATCTTTTTTTTATTCCAATGGGATACAGTTATTTGGGAATAGTGACAATAATTATCATTCTGGTATTCACACAGATTTGGTTGAATAAATCACCATGTTCTAATCCTTTAACTCTCTGCATCAATAGTTGTATTCCATTTCTGTTTCAAAGGTATTGCAAAGATGGCCACTGCTTTTTTTAAAGAAAAAAAAGCAATGGCATATTAAATGAAACTTAGAACCAAGATCATATTCTGCAAATCAAGGTGACTTAAACTATATTTAGTCTTTATCTTTCTTCAAGATTGCTTCAAGTTATATTTTACATTTGAGTGTAACTTAGTTTGAAATGAAATGGCCGATGTGTACTACTTTGTAACTGAACCCTTTAAAAGATTCTGAATGTCTACACATTCTGCACATTTTAACAAATCTTGGCACTTATTTTTATAACGCCATTGCGATTAAATTCGAATCATATTAACACAAATTAAACTTGCTGGCCTCTTCCATTTTTCTTAAATCTTCATCTCAAATGTATTACTTTGGAAAATTTGAGATCTGTGAATAAGGATAATTGTTCTCAAAATGGGTCCTGCTTAAATTCCAATAATCTGGCACTCCTGCACCAGCAGATTGTCCAAACTATCGGATGTTATTCCTACTAATGTCCCATGGCAATTTAAGTTGGCAGTCTAGTCCTTAGGAAGTGTCTTGACCTCAAACTATTTATTTCCCTCCAGACATGATGCCTGCCCGCTGTGTCCCTACAGCAGTTGTTTTTTGCTCAAGATTCCAATCTTGAGCAGTCTCTTGCATCTGTACTTTTGATTCACAGTTTTAAACGATGTACAGTATTATAATTGTAACTTCTAATGAGCGTGTGAACCCAGGCTTTGGTGAATTAAAAAGGAGCACGGTCAGCTGATGACCCAGACGAAAGCCATCAGAATTTTGAAAAGTGGCAGATTATTCACATTTCACTGTACTGGAGTTGTACAGGCCTGTGTCACTTGGTTTAATCTTAATTCATAATTACACTCAGATGATCTTTCATGAGAGAATATTATTACACCAAGTAATAAGTTCACAAAGTTTGGCTTGGCTGCTCTGGATGGTTAGATCGTATTGGATCCAAGGAAAGCTAGCCGACTGGGAGAAAATTGGCTTCATGGAAGCAAAGGTGGAAGGTTGTTTTTCTGACTAGAGGCCTGTGACTAGTGGTGTGCCTTGGGGTACAATGCTGGGGTACAATGTTTGTCATCTATATCAATGATTTACATTGGAACCTACAAGCCATGATCAGTAAGATTGCAGATGACACTACGGTGGATGGTATTGCAGATAGTGAAGTTGGTTGTCAAAAATTGCAGCAGGATCTTGATCGGTTGGGCAGATGGGCTGAGGAATGGTTAATGGAGTTTAATAGAGAGAACTGTGAAGTGTTGCATTTTGGAGGCTGAGGGGAGACCTGATAGAACTGTACATAATTATGAGAGACATAGATGATCAGAACCATTTTCCCAGGGTGGAAATGTAAAATATTAGACGGCATAAATAAGATGAGAGGGGGAATGTTTTTTGAGAGATGTACAGGGCAAATTTAGATTGATAAGTGCCTGGAATGTGCTAACAGGTGATGGATACAACAGTGAGATACAACAGTGTTTAAGAAGTCCTTAGGCGCATGAATAAGACAGGCAATGGAAGGATATAGATCATGTGCATGTTGAAACGGATTTTTTTAATTGGGCATCATGTTCAACACAGTCATTTTTCCTGTCTTGTTTTAGAGCCAGTATAAAGGGAAGAGGGGGATGAGGTGAGACAGAGACCAGTAGGAACCAAGGAGAGGTGGAGGTAGGTGGATGATGAGCTGAAGCTGACCGTGGGGGGGGGTGTCGGGTGGAGCCAGGTTGGGGGAGGGTGAAGGGCGGATAGAACCAAGATCTGATGGATGAAATGGGTCAGGAAAAGGCAGGTGGAGCAGGAGGCAGACAAAATGAGGGGTTTATGGGATATGGAAGAAAAATGTGAGGATTACAGGTATGTCAGAAGTTACCTGAAAAAGAATAAGAATGAACAAAGACACTTAGAAGATCAAATAAAACAGTTAGATATAGATAATGCTAAAGACCCAACTATGGATAAACATAATAAAATACTACTACTGAAATTTCAGTTAAATAAATTACTGTCAGAGAAAGTTATAACATTATTTCAAATCACAAAACAAGAACACTTCGAATTCGGGGACAAACCCCACAAACTTCTAGCACGACAACTTAAAAAACGGGAAAAAGAGAATGCAATATTAAAGATTAAATCAGATAGAGGGGAAGTATTAACACTACCCAAGGATATTAATAAAAGATTTGCTCAATTTTACCAGAATCTATACACATCTAAAACGTCAATAGACAATAATAAAATCTCAGAATTTTTAGATAATTGTAATCTACCACAATTAGAACGCAGGGAACAAGAGGAACTGGGAGCACAAATTACTTCTAAGGAGATAGAAGACACAATAAAAACACTAAAAAATGGAAAAACACCAGGACCAGACGGATTCAGTAATGAATTTTATAAATCTTTTTATGATATAGTTACTCCACGATTACAAAAAATGTATACATATGCTTATAAAGAGCAAAACCTACCTGAAACACTAGCGGAATCAACGATCATATTAATACTTAAAAAAGATAAAAATATAGAAGAACCAGGATCATATAGAGCTATTGCTTTGTTAAATACGGATCAGAAAATAATAGCAAAAACATTAGCCAATAGATTAAGCAAGTATGTTAGTAGACTAATACATGAGGATCAAACAGGATTTATACCTAAGAGACACTCATTTAATAATTTGAGACGTTTGCTTAACATAATGCATTCACATAAATCTGATGACCAAGAGTTAGCTATCATCTCACTGGACGCAGAAAAAGCGTTTGATCAAGTAGAATGGGACTATATGATCAAAGTATTGCAAAAATTCCAATTGGGAGAAAACTTTATTGCATGGATAAAACTACTATATAACAAACCTACGGCTAGAATACTAACTAATAATATATTATCTTCAAAATTCGAATTATCTAGGGGCAACAGACAAGGATGTTCACTATCACCGCTGTTATTTGCTTTGGTAATTGAACCCCTTGCTGAAAAAATAAGAACACACTCGAATATTCACGGTTATAACACAAAATATTCAAACAACAAACTATCCCTATATGCTGATGATGTACTACTGTACATCACAAAACCACAAATTAGTATACCAAATATATTAAACTTAATTGAGGACTTTGGATCCTTTTCAGGATATAGAATAAATTGGAACAAAAGTGAAATTATGTCGATTAAACCAAAAGACTCAACACATCTCAGGAAATTCCCTTTTAAAATAGCTATGGAAAAATTCAAATATTTAGGAATTGAGATTACTAGAAATTACCATGATATGTTTAAAGCTAATTATAATCCCCTACTTAAGAAATTAAATAATCTGATTAAATTTTGGAAAACACTTCCGATGTCCTTAATAGGTAGGATAAATGCTATAAAAATGATTTTCTTGCCACAAATCCTTTACCTATTTCAATCAATACCTATATATCTCCCAAAAAAGTTTTTCAAAAAACTGGACTCAGACATTACAAATTTTATATGGGATTACAAATCCCACAGAATACAAAGAACACACCTTAACAAACGAAAAGAGTTGGGGGGTCTAGCGCTCCCTAACTTTATGTATTATAACTGGGCAGTAAATATTAAAAATATGATTCACCTGCTGGACAATTCTGCCCAGCAGGTGGACTGGATTATAATGGAAAAAGGGGATTGCTCCCCGAATAATATAGGAGCGATTATTCTCTCTCCAATAAATTTGAATAATAAAAATTATAATAAAAATCCAATTATATATAGCACTATTAGAACATGGAAGCAAATAAAACAGAATCTAAAATTAAGAAACCTATCTCTCTTAATACCAATAGTCAATAACCCATCGTTTAAACCTTCAATCATAGATAAAGCATTTATACAATGGGAAAGAATGGGAATTAAAACGCTCGAAGATCTGTATGAATTAGAAAAATTACTATCATTCCAACAACTACAACTGAAATATAATTTGAAAAATAATCAATATTTTAAATATCTACAAATCTGTGACTATTTGAAAACACACACAAAAGATTATTATAATATGCCTTCCGACTTACTAGATGAAGCAATGAAGACAAAGGCGGAATCAGTTAATTTAATATCATACTTATATAATATCATCTTAAATATAGAAATACCCACAACAGATGGAATTAGAAGAGATTGGGAACAAGATCTAGGTATAAAAATTTCAAAAGAGAGTTGGGATAATCATTTATTACAGGTGCATAAATGCTCGATCAACGTACGACATACGCTTATCCAATTTAAAACATTACATAGATTATATTATTCAAAAACCAAACTAAATAAAATCTTTCCTAACGTCTCACCAATCTGTGATAAATGTATATGTCAAGAAGCTACCATAGCACATTCTTTTGTTTTTTGTACAAAAATCCAAAAATTCTGGTTTGAAATATTTGATATTTTTTCAAAATTAATCAAAATAAAACTGGTACCAAAACCAGAATGGATTATTTTTGGAATATCGGAAGGTATTCCTGAATTAAACGTGTATCAGAAGAATTTACTCAATTATGGGCTAATAATGGGAAAAAAGCTTATACTTAAATTCTGGAAAAATGCGCCCACACCAACAATAAAAATGTGGACATCAAATATGTTGGAAACATTACATCTGGAAGAGATGAGATTCCTCCTAGTAGGCAAAGTAGATCAATTTCAAAAGACGTGGTCTACGTTTTTGGACCTATTACAAGCATGAGGTGCAATAGTAATTTAGAAAAACAAATAAATAAATAAAAGGTATCTGGACCTGGTAATGGGAGGTAAAATAAAAATAGACTTGGTTGGTAGTTCCTTCTCTATGAAGTATGGTATAAGAATTATAATAGAGCGATTGTTCCTTCTTTCTTTCTCTTTTTTTTTCTAGGGTCTATTTTCTAACTTTACTTCCTTCTCTAACTTCTTTTCTAAGGGGCTTTCTTTTCCCAACACTCTTTTGCACTTCACAACCTTTGTGCACTTTCTTCACTTTTCTTACTTCTTTCTTTTTCTTTCTTAAAGATTAAAAAAGTGAAGCGGTACAAAAAATGTATTAATATATACGTGTTGTACATTACTGTAATCTACCGTACTTCTAAAAAAAAAAAATAAATAAAAAAAAAAAAAAATAAAAAAAAAAAATAAAATAAAAAAAAAAGAAGTTACCTGAAATTGGAAAATGTATTATTCATAACATTTGGATTGCAGACCACCGTCAGAATGAGGTGATGATTTTCCACTTTGTGCTGAATTTCACCTTGGCAGTGATTGACAGACAAGTCTGTGTAGTTATGGGAATTACATCCTAATGTATGTTAACTTTCCTACCCTCATTGAACATCTTCCAGCATTGAATTGCATGCTGCCTTGTTTGTGGCAGGAGATAATAATGTGACTGACAATATCGCCTTGCATGAACTTGGAGCATTCAATATCAAAATCAGACGGTCATTCAAGTAAAATGCAGTCACTGAGGATTTGCTCTTCCAGTTATCTTGCAAACTCCAAATTGGAATCTTTTGAATTTGTGGTCAAAACCAATACTTCCATATCATTGTCATAGCTTAATGAAAATTGGTTGAAAATGTGTCAATGCAATGGTTAAGGAATCGCTGTAGAAATACAGCAATTTAGTCCTGAGTATCCGAAGTTCCATCAGACAGTCTGCCTCTCAAACATTTCCTGTTTCATAATGTTTAAAACTTCAAATTCAGTTTGGCTTCAAATTCTGCAATAATCAGATTTGAAAGTTTTGCCTTCCTTGCTGAATGAGCAATTTAGTTAATCAGTTTTAAATAAAGGATGGGTGGAATGTTTATGAAGTGGTTTCTCTCAAAGACTTTCTAAAGGCACTCACACTTTAACCTCTTACACATTGAAAAATACCTCAACAGAGACTTTAAAAACAAGTTTATGGTGTCTGGTTTGATAACTATGAAGCAATCAGGATAATTATATGCAAAGTGTTTGTATAATCGTTTTAAGGTTCTGGCCATACCTAAATTCCTAAGATTCTGTAAATTTTTATGAAGATGTGTTTTGATTAGTAGGTTCTACTGTTCGAAAAAAGATGCCTCACGGAGGTGTTTTACACGAGTTATGTACGATATGCAATACAGAATCATTTGTGTCATAAAAAAGATGGTTGAGAGTTGGAGTCAGAATTTGTTAAAACTAAATGTGGAGTAGAAAAATAAATTATTTGTTTTGAGGGGGTGTTTCTCAAAAGGATATGGTGCGTTTACTGATTCAAGACATATAGTTTAGTCACAGACCAGAAACACACAGAAACCTAACGTATTATAATTTTGTGCAACATGTTATGAACCAACAATCTAATTTACAAAATCTGATTTTCTTTTAGATTGGGGAGTCAATAGGAGCACTTGAAGAAGAAAATCTGAAGATAAGCTTTCTAAAGCCTGCAGTTGTGCCATCAGATTTCTGAAATTTGATTGTAATTTCCTTTCTCGGAGTGGTGAAGGTGTTTTTTTTAATGCATTGACATTTGGGGCACGTGAGGCCGCCTCTGATATTTTTTCACAAGTAATTGGCTGCACTTCCAGTGTTGGCTTTCCTTTGGCTGTCTCTGATGGTACATGTTGTGTGATATCAGTTTGTTTTCTGCAATAAATGAGCAGAAAATGAAATTGTCAACTTTATTGAGATCTTCAATAAACTTTAAAGTTTCTCGAGTATGTGCTTCTGAAGGCTGTTATCATTTCACAGCATAGTTAGGTGGTTGCTAGCCAGTGTTCGCTCGTTCTTGGCCTAAGAGCATCACCAGAAAGTTCAGCTCTTATAGCCCCCGATCACAAATTTCCTTTTGATGGTTGGGATATTCTATAATCACCCTGCATAAAACAATGCACATGTCTGCCCAATCTACCTAGTGACCATTTGGTAGAGGATGGTTGTGTAGGCCAGCAGCAAGTGGGATAACAAATAAGTTGACATGTTTATTAATATTTCTGGTTAATAACCTTGCTACTTGTATGTCTCTGCTTAATGGGTTCGCCATCAATCATCAGTCATTTTTAATGCCTGTGTCACCAGCACACAGTACAGTGCCCTCCATAATGTTTGGGACGAAGACCCGTCATTTATTTATTTGCCTCTACTCCACAATTTGAGAAATGTAATAGACAAAATCACATGTGGTTAAAGCGCACATTGTCAGATTTTATTAAACGCCATTTTTATACTTTTTTGGTTTCACCATGTAGAAATTACAGCTGTGTTTACACATAGTCACCCAATTTTAGGGTATCATAATGTTTGGGACACATGGCTTCACAGGCATTTGTATTTGATCTGGTGTTTTTAATTGTCTCCTTAATGCAGGTATAAGAGAGCTCTCAGCACCTAGTCTTTCCTCCAGTCTTTCCATCACCTTTGGAAACTTTTATTGCTGTTTTATCAATGTGAGGACCAAAGTTGTGCCAATGAAAGTCAAAGAAGCCATTATGAGACTGAGAAACAATAATAAAACTGTAAGAGACATCTGCCAAACCTTAGGCTTACCAAAATCAATTGTTTGGAACATTATTAAGAAGAAAGAGAGCACTGGTGAGCTTACTAATTGCAAAGGGACTGGCAGTCCGAGGAAGACCTCCACAGCTGATGACAGAAGAATTCTCTCTATAATAAAAGAAATTCTCTAAACACCTGTCCGACAGATCAGAAACACTCTTCAGATGTGGATTTGTCGATGACCACTGTCCACAGAAGACTTCATGAACAGAAATACAGAGGCTACACTGCAAGATGCAAACCACTGGTTAGCTGCAAAAATAGGGTGGCCAGGCTACTGTTTGCCAAGAAATACTTAAAAGAGCAACCACAGTTCTGGAAAAAGGTCTTGTGGTTAGACAAAATTAACTTATATCAGTGATGGCAAGAGCAAAGTATGGAGGAGAGAAGGAACTGCCCAAGATCTAAAGCATGCCAGCTCATTTGTGAAACACGATGGCGGGGGTCTTTATGGCCTAGGCGTGTATGGCTGCTGAAGGTACTGGCTCACTTATCTTCATTGATGATACAACTGCTGATGGTAGTAGCATAATGAATTCTGAAGTGTACAGACTCATCCTATCTGCTCAAGTTCAAACAAGTGCCTCAACTCATTGGCGGCAGTTCATTCTACAGCAGGACAATGATCCTAAACATACTGCTAAAGCAACAAAGGAGTTTTTCAGCAAAAAAATTGTCAATTCTTGTGGCCAAGTCAATCACCCGATCTGAACCCAATTGAGCATGCTTTTCATATGCTGAAGAGAAAAAGGAAGGGGACTAGCCCCCAAAACAATAATAAGCTAAAATTGGCTGCAATACAGGCCTGGCAGAGCATCACCAGAGAAGACACCCAGCAACTGGTGGTGTCCATGAATCTCAGACTGCAAGTAGTCATTGCATGCAAAGGATATGCAACAAAATACGAAACCTGACTATTTTCATTTACATGACATTGCTGTGTCCTAAACATTATGGTGCCCTGAAATGGGGGGACTGTGTATAAACACTGCTGTAATTTCTAGATGGTGAACTAAAATGTATAAAAATGGCCTTTATTAAAATCTGACAATGTGCACTTTAGCCGCATGTGATGTTTTCTATTACAAATCTCAAATTGTGGAGTAACAGTGGCAAATAAATAAAAGACAGGTCTTTTTTCCAAACATTATGAAGGGTACTGTATATGTTATTATTTCCCAAAAGAGTACAAAATGTGCTGCAGTTATTCACCTGGGCTCCACCAACTGCTCCCAAACACATCAGCTCTACCACTGTGAAGAACAAAGATATCTAGCACCTGGGACCACCACTAACTGCACATTTGCCTTCAATTTGAACACCATGCTGATTTGGAAATATAGATGACTTGTTTTAAGGGGGGGTGGGGGGGTGTTCATTATTGCTGATTGTCTGCTGTAACTGAGTAAGGGGATGTTAATTCATATTTTAAATGTTACATCTAAGATAATATACAAAAGATAAAATAGATACGGAAGGCATGATAATAAAGCCAACTTCCTGCAGCACTTCACATATTTCATTATGGGTTGCATTGTAATTGGAAACAGTGAAAGTAGCGGGCACAATTCTTTATAAATGAGTGTTGTCCCTTTGCCGCCACCTAGCAGTCACTGTCGTATCTGAAATCTATTATAAAGAAGTCCATAACAATGAGGGTAGATTGTATGTCATTGATCCCAACATCATCATCAGGTCTAAATCTTGGAACAGAAATGTGTAACATTTCAAAAAGACTGCTCACCACCTGAGGCAATAATTGCTAGCCTTTCCATTGATGTACAGGTCTTGGAAAATAAATAAATAATCGGGGGAATGTGCTATACATTGTGCATTCTCAGTGCCATTGACTTATCTTTATTTTCAAAATAAAGAAAATAAACTTTATTTAAAAATCTTTAACATGTGGCCTCGACTTCACGCTAGAGACTCTAGTTCGATCCTGACCTAAGGTGCTGTCATTGTGCGCTTTGTAAGTCATCCCTGTGACTGGGTTTCCTCTGGAACGGGCCCGTTGTCCTGCAATATTTGTGCGAAACTTGATGCCTAGTTCAACTGATTTCATCCACCTATACATGATCCACATCCCTTTATTCCCTGCACTTCCATGTGCCTATCTAAAAGCCTCTTAAATGTCACTATTGTATCTGCTTCCTCCACTACTTCCTGGACAATGCATCTCAAGCCTCTACAACACTATACATATTAAAAAAACTTCCCCTGCATCTCTCCATTAAACTGTCCCCTCGCACCTTATGGCGATGCACTCTGGTGTTGTACATTTCCACCCAGAGAAAAGCATATGACTTTACCCTATCTATGCCTCTCATAATTGTATATACTTCTACCGTCTCCCCTTCAACCTCTGACATTCCAGAGAAAACAATCCAAGCTCTCCCTATGGCTGACACCTTATAATCCAGGCACCATTCTGGTAAACCACCTCTGCACCATCTCCAAAGCCTCCACAACTTTCCTGCAATAGCGCAGCCAGAATTACACACAGTATTCCAAATGTGGCCTCACCAACGTCCTACAGAGCTGCATCATGACTTCCTGACTCTTATATTCAATGCCCCTAGCAATGGAGGCAAGCATACCATACACCTTCTTCACCACCCTATCTACTTGTGCTGCCACCCTTAGCGAGCTATGAATTTGGACTCCAAGATCCCTTTGCACATGCTGTTAAGGGTCTTGCCATTAACTGTATATTCTCTGTACATTCAACCTCCCAAAGTGCAACGTTTCGCGCTTGCTCAGGTTAAACTCCATCTGCCATTTCATCACCCATTTCTGCAACTGATCAATATCCCATTGTATCTTCTGACAGCAATCCTCACCATCTGCAACTCCTCCAATCAGCCAACTTACTGACCAAACAATCTACATTTACATCCAAGTCACTCATATATATCACAAACAGCAGAAGACCCAGTGCACACCCCTGTGAAACTCTACTGGTCACAGACCTCCAGCCTGTCCAGCCAGAATATTTTCTTCCACCACAACCCTCTGTCTCTATGAATAAGCCTGTTCTGAATCCATATGACCAAGTCATTGTGAATGCTGTGCATCTTATATTACCAATTTCAACCTCCTTGTTCATCCACTGTTCTCTTAACTTGTCATCCTTATCCCTTCTCGCTGGAACATGCTGATCCTGCACTTTGATCAACTGGCCTTTAAGCAACTCTCACATGTCACCTGTGGAGTTACCCAACAACCACTGCTCCCAATCTACACTCCTTATCTCTTGCCTAATGACACTGTGATCCGTTTTATCCCCATTTAGTACCTTCCCCCAAAATCCAGATATGTCCCTATTCAAAACAATCTTAGAATTTATGGAGTTGTATTCACTATCTCTAAATTTTTCTTCCACCACAACTCCAGTCACCTAGCTAGGCTCATTTCCCAATACAAGGTCCAGTATGGTCCCTCCTCGAGTTGGACTTTAAACACCTGTTTAAAGAAACCTCCTTGGATACACCTGATAAATTCTGCCCCGTCTAATCCTCTTGTGTAAATGCATGTGAATATATGCATATGTATATACATATGCACATATACACACATATATATATACACATTCATATATGTGCATATACATGTATGTGCATACATATGCATATATATACATACGAAAAGTACACATGTGCATATATGTATGTATAATATGTATATATATATTAGATGTAATAATCCCATTAGAGTAATTGCTCCTATTTCATTTTTGAGATAACCCATAATGCTTCAATAGACATACCATCCAGTATGTCCTCTCTGAGTACTGCTGTGACATCCTCTGATTAGCAAAGCAACTCCACCTCATTTACCCCCCTCTCTATCTCATTTGAAACATCGAAATCCAGGCATGTTGAGTTGCCAGTCGTGACCTTCTCACGCCCAAGTTTCTATAATGGCCACAACATCATAATTCCAAGCACTGATCCAGACTCTAAGTTATTCAGCTTTACCCACTATCCTCCTTGCATTGAAGTAAACACTCTTCAGCTCTTCATTATCCCAATATTCATCAACCTCCCCCTGCCTGTCCTTCCCTTGAGGCTTACTCATCGTAACCTCCACTTTCTCATCAGTCCTTCCATTTGCTGACCTGCTGCTCTGGTTCCCACTCCACTGCCTCCACTAGTTTATACCCTTCTGAGTACAAACCCTCCTAGCAAATCTCCCTGTAAAGACCATGCTATCTTTCACTCTTGTACAGGTCACCTCTGCCCCAGAAGAGATCCCAATGAAATAAACACCTGGAAGTTAGTTCCAAGCCACACACCATCCTGTCTTGGAAATGTATAGCTATTTATTCACTGTTGCTGGTTTAAAATCCTGTAACTCCCTAACAGAATTGTGGTTATACCCATACCTCAAAGACTACAAAAGTTCAAGGAATCAACCTTTTCGGAGTCAATTAGGCACAGGCAATTAAGTGCTGCTCAGCATGCAAACCACATATTCCTTGAATAAATAAATATGTTTTTTATCATTAACATTTCGCATCCCTGGAGCTATAGCTTATTAGATTTAGCTGCAAATAAGTAATGGGAAGATATGCACAGGTAATATCACTCCTACACTGCAGGCTGATGTAAGTTGAAGGCTAGTTTTTGTGCCACTTTATGTCGTAACAGACCAATGCACTACCTCTGATTTAAGTTCTTTCATTTAATTTTGTACCAAGACCATTTTGATAAAATTTGACCGATATCCAAAAGGTCACAGTTTATTAATGAGTTGCAACCTATTAGTCAAAGTAACAATGTTACATGAAGAAAAAATAAGATTCTAAACAGGAAGTTTACTGCTGTATTTTCTATTTTTAATTTATATTTTTATATGCATTCAATATATGTTCTACACGGATGGCATAAGCCACGAACCTCTGAAATCTCTTCAATCATCAAGTACCATCTGAGAAAAGGCAATAGTACTTAGCGGTCAATATCCCACAGTCAGACAGTGGTGAGTTGAACTCCAACACGAGGGATTCGGATGATATAAAAGGGAGCTGATGTGCAAGTGTCTCAAGCCATATTCTCAGAAATTACTATGCAGTCCCATGTGTAAACGGCAGCACTAGGCAAGTTGCAAGTGGATTATGCAAGTTTATAAGCCTTGAATTTTAAATGCCATTTTTAGAATTGAATACCAAAAATGTTCAATTCATTAATTTTGTCAAACTTTAAGTTTAGTTTCTGTTTAATTTATTGTCACGCATACCGAGGTACAGTGAAAAGCTTTTTTTGCGTACTAACTAGTCAGCAGAAAGACAATACATGATTACAATCGAGCCATTTACAGTGTATAGATACCTGATAAGGGAATAACATTTAGTGCAAGGTAAAGCCAGTAAAGTCCGATCAAAGATAGTCCGAGGGTCCCCAATGAGGTAGATACTAGTTGTGATAGGATGATTCAGTCGCCTGATAGCAGCTGAGAAGAAACTTTTCCTGAATCTGGAGGTGTGCGTTTTCACACCTATATC
This sequence comes from Malacoraja senta, assembly GCA_038087875.1. Classification (NCBI taxonomy): domain Eukaryota; kingdom Metazoa; phylum Chordata; class Chondrichthyes; order Rajiformes; family Rajidae; genus Malacoraja; species Malacoraja senta. The sequence goes on from CM075982.1 coordinate 52,462,170, forward strand.
TTTTGCCCGATGGGAGAGGGGAGAAGAGGGAGTGGCCAGGGTGCGACTCATCCTTGATTATGCTGCTGGCCTTGGCGAGGCAGCGTTAGGTGTAAATGGAGACAATGGAAGGGAGGTTGGTTTGTGCGATGGTCTGGGATGCGTCCACAATTTGATGCAATTTCTTGCTGTTCCAGAACAAATATATTACTGCTGTGGAGTGGTACCACCTGGGTGGAGAGAATGATGTTGATACAGTTTCTAGGGCAGGAAAGGGGAAGTGTTTAAAGCTATGGAGAATTGCTTAGCATGTGTGGAACAATGTATTCCTTTCTCTTAAAGATAAGCTATTTATTTAAAATTGTCATTGGGATATGGACAAGTGTGGTCAGGGTAATTTTTTTAAAAAGTAGACTTGTTAGAAACATGGAAAAACATAAAACATGAAGCCTTTAGGATTAGTTGAGACACAAATTATTCCATGCTTCAAGGATAAATAGCTGAGCATCTGTAGCAGAGCTTTGGGAAATGAACACAACAGTGGCTACGCTTGGAATAAAGAGCAAACATATAAAACAATCAGTCAAATTATTTTCTCTGAGCTGTCAACATCTATAGTTTGAATTGTTAGTTTTATAGTCAAAAGTATTAAGATTTTGATACTTGGATATGAAACACCGACTTTCACTATCCAGTGCCAGCTTGCAAGATTTACAAATTATAAGTTTATTTTGTCTGCATTCCTGAATGAGATATCCAGCTAAGGATCGTATCGTGGCCACAAATTCCCCGGGTACTGAAATTGACCAATGACCAAATTAATTTAATATCATCTACGAAAGGCCAACAGACTGTGAAGCTATGTTTTCTTTTTTTTTTAATTTATATTATTAGAAGCAATTGTACAAGAATAAAGCAATCGGCATGAGATACAATTTTCGTACAGCTTCATTTTTAACATTTTATAAATTGGTACATAAATCAAAAAAAAAGAGAAAAAAGGAAAGAATGAAGAAAAAGATGAAAGATACAAATGAGGGAGAAGAAAAGACCCCTGAACTACCAAAGAAGTACAAGAAGAAAAAAAAGAGAAAGGAAAAAAACCCAGAGATATGCCCCACTGTCCTTCCCCTGCTCACCCATCCCGAGCATCGGTTTTAAATTTGTGTTCAACCATTCTGTTGTTGAAGAAATTCAGTGAAAGGAGACCATGTTTTGGAGAATTGGTCTACTTTATCAGCCAAAACAAGCCTAATATTTTCTAAATGTAGTGTCTCGGACATGTCAGTAATCCACATCTTCACTGTGGGAACTGTTATCTTTTTCCAGAATTTGAGTATGAGTTTTTTCGCAGTTATTAGGCCATAGTCAAGGAAGCGTCTTTGAAATATCGTTAACTTAGAACAGGCCTCTGACATTCCTAAAGTTATTAGTTTTGTATCTGATTCCAGTTTAATTTTAAGTTGTTTTAGAGAGGATATCGAATATTCCCATGCAGAAGTTTTGTATCTTTATGAAGCTATGTTTTCATCTAGCAGTCCAGTCCAAGACAGAGGTGAAATGGGGATAAATCAGAATGAGGAGAGTTGGGGATCAAGGGAAGATTTGACAGAGATAACATCATTCATCTTTCCACCTACATTTTGCATTTGGTGACAGTTTATCCCAAAGGTGTGTTGTCCTCAGAGATCATTTTTCTACTTTTTGCCTAGTTTTAGGTTTACATAATGTATTGTTTGCACTCAGCTACCACATTCAAATAATCTCTCAACACTGTCTAGTCTTCTTATAATTTTAAACATTTCTATTAAAACACCCAAAGCCTATGCCCATCTGTAGTGAAAGAAATAGTGCTCTGTCCCTAGTCATGATTGCACAGGTATTAATCTACTAGATTAATACCTGTGAATGGTTCTTCCTGGAACCATTCCTAGATTATTTATTATCATCTGCCATGGGATAGAATTAGAAGTGGTCTTGCTGAGATCTTATGCAAGGACACAATTGAATTTTCCCAAATGCCTCATTTAACTTGATATAAAAAATTATTTTATTCTATTTCATTGACAAGCTGATTCAAAGTGTTAGTATGGGTGCATTAGACAGCTCTATGTTATATGTATCTCCATGTTAGATTTGGTTGTGCATGAGGAATAATAATTTAATGACTTGCATGAGCTCTGTCGGACTGAGTTCAAAAGACTTTGTTAGCTACGTGCAGAAGATGCAAATTGTTTTTCGTGTATAAAGGCTTATTTGATTTCAAAAGTAGTGAAAGCTTTTATCGATTCATTATTACTGCTGTTCATTCTCCAGACCAATGGGGCATATTCGAATATCTCTCTCTGATGACTTGAAATTATACTTCTCTCTTAATTATTTAGCAAACTTGGAGAAATCTCTTCCTTGGGTACCTGTAATAGCCATAATAAGATTGTTCAGTCTAGTTTATTGTCACGTGTACCAAAGTACAGTGAAAAGCTATTGTTGCATGCTATCCAGTCAGCAAAAAGACAACGCATGATAACTATTCCTTCAGCGGTTTTTACACATGAACAGATGTTCTTCATTTGAGGCTATCAATTTTAAGTAACTGTGGACAATTGTAGATTTTGTTTTTGTAGGAAAGAACTGCAGATGCTGGTTTAAATCGAAGGGAGACACAAAATGCTGGAGTAACTCAGCGGGACAGGCAGCATCTCTGGAGAGAAGGAATGGGTGACGTTTTGGGTCGAGACCCTTCTTCAGACTGATGTCAAGGGAGTGGGCGGAATAGAGATAGAATGTAGTCAGAGACAGTAAGACTATTGGGAGAACAGGGAAGGGGGAAGGGATGGAGAGAGAGGGAAAGCAAGGGCAACTTGAAGTTAGAGAAGTCAATGTTCATACTGCTGGGGTGCGAGCTACCCAAGCAAAATATGAGGTGCTGTTCCTGCAATTTGCACTGGGCCTCACTATGACAATGGAGGAGGCCCAGGACAGAAAGATCAGATTGGAAATGGGAGGGAGAGTTAAAGTGCTGAGCAACCGGGAGATCAGGTAGCTTTAGGCGGACTGAGTGGAGATCTTCAGCGAAACAATCGGCGAGCCTGTGCTTGGTCTCGCCGATATACAGGAGTTGACACCTGGAACAGCGGATACAGTAGATGAGGTTGGAGGAGGTGCAAGTGAACCTTTATTGTAAATTGACAATTGTAGATTCTTGGTTTAAAACTAATTTGTCATCATTTATAGTGCATGGTGTTAAATTGTATAACATGCAGAACAGAAAGCTGATTGGAAGATGTGTATTGGAAATATTTGTATCTGCAATAAACAGACAAATACATATCAATTTGTAAATGGATGTCTATATTTGCAATTTCAGACATGCTGGTCAATGATAAAACAATGACTATAGAGTTTCAAATACACATTTCATCACACAATCGTATAGATTTTCCTTCCGGCAGGGTTTGATTAATTACAAACGAAACTGCAACAATTAAAACTATTATATATTTGGGTGTAAATCATCAATAGCATTTGCAAGAGTTACATTTAAGCATGTACATATTTGCATTATTATTTGAAACAAATTAATTCCAGGGTAAATTTGATGGCCAATTTGTTGAACAAGTAAACTGTCCACTGGAGGAGAAAGCTGATAGTGCTCATGTAACATTAATCCAGGGTTACAATTGTGTCACCATATTAAGTATTTGGTGAAGACGTTGTTGGCATTTTAGATCCCAATGGAGTATTTCTCAATATTACAGGGTTGGGATGAATCTCAATAGGTGACCCTCCACAATTGATACAACGCATATAGTCTCACACCATTTTTCTGAGGAGAGCTAGCCTCCTTCAATATTTGGTATTTAAATATTATTAAATACGACTTTCAAGTATTGTTTTGGATTATGTGCATGATTTTAAAGTTTAAGTGCACGCTACTTTTATCACAAATTAAATAGTCATGATTTACAACAATGAAGATGAAAGCCATGAAGAATAATATAGGTGATGGCAGTAACCTGCTCTGTATGAATGAAAGTTGCAGAATCGCATTAAGCACAAATGCAAGTGAAAAGGAATAAGACTTTACTAATCATGCACATATAACATTAACATAATATCAGAAATTCCAGCACCAAAATAATGTTTCCTGCCAAATCTATCGATAAATTTAGTGTACAATACTGTGCGTCAAAAATAATTTCATGAAGGATTTCTCTCCGAAGTAAAACACATGAACCATTAGGGTGGAGATTTATCACTTCTTCCATCATTTCATCAATTAACTGTGAAGGAAAGAAAAAAAATCATTTGCATTCATTTTTGTACTTGAGGAGATACAGTGACGAGATTTAAACAAAATGTGGGAGTAGGGAATGGTGGTGGCTGACTGGGTGCCAGGTTCATTCACCATGAAATCCACACATGTTGGGTTTTGGATTCTCCAACACAGAACGTGAAGTCTATTCTTTGAATGAAAACACTTCAATTACCCAATTCCAAATGCTTAGGTTAAAGTTTGCAAAACCCAATCTCTCCGAGCCCCAAGATTACATAACGATATTAACAAAGATGGTGTAATTAAAAGTGAAGTTCTGGTATAAATCATGGCAATGTTCATGCATTTTGTCCAATCAAGACCCAATGGAAAACTGGCTCGCAGTTACTTATAACAAATTGGGAAATATTCTAGTCTCCTTAATTTCTGTTATTGTATTATACATTCCATTTATTAATTTAAAAAGTTGATTAATTAACATCTAGGATATCATTAGTTGTTGATGAATCTGGTGTAAAAGATAGGCTTTGGTTCTATCTTCCAAAGTTGCCTGGAGCCATCCTTAGGTAGGGTCTACTTTATGCATTACTGTCAATATTTACCATAATAAGTTAGTCATTTGATAACTGACAGTTCTGATCTCTCACTGCATGGACAGCAGCTAATGAATAGGAGCATTGTGCGCAGTATTACCTACATTAGAAGCTATGAACATACTGCCAACATTCTGGCCACAACATAGAAGCACAATATGCTTCATCACAAAGTGGTCCCAACACTTAGAGAATCTTAGCTATGGTGGTTGGAGCTTGCCTCCCTGCAAGCCAACCTAGAGTGGCACAGTGGCACAGCGGTAGAGTTGCTGCCTCACAGCGCCAGAGACCCAGGTTCAATCTGGAAAACAGGTGATATCTGTACGGACTTTGCACATATTCCTTGTGACCGCGTGGGTTTTCTCCGTGTGCTCCGATTTCCTCCCACATTCCAAAGACATGCAGTTTGTAGATTAATTGGCTTCTGTAAATTGTCCCTAGCATGTAGGATTTGAAACTGGAAAAACATAGAACTAACGGTAAGCTGTGCAGTGAGAGTATCCCGGCAGCAAGCCTAGCTCGCCCACCGTGGACCGAGGACCTGCCCAGAGACACCCGGCGGGCAGCGTGACTGGATGCAGGAGGGCCCGGCAGGCCACAGCCTGTAGAGAGGAAGTCATGGAGCCCAGCCCCTGCTTGTACCCCATAGACCAGAGTACCGAAGAGTTGAAGAGAGGGCCAGGAAGCAGAGGGGCTGCGGGAGGCAGTGCAGTGCCTCAACGGAGGAGTGGGCCATTAGAGGCCTTGCAGCTGCCAAGGGCTTGTCTAGACCGGGCGCCGCTCCAAGAGGCCAAGCGTGACACGGCCTATAGCGGTGGAGCAGGAGTAGTGGACTCCATGGCTATGCTTGGCCAGGCCAACCCTGCAGCGCCGCCAGGACAATGGTCAGGTCAAGAACCCTGCCCTTACAACAACTGGGACTTGAAAATGGCAGCAGATCTGGCGCCTCTATACACCATTTCAGTATACTACTAAAATACACGTACTGTATATGCTTAATTAAGATGTATCTAAGTGCTTATATATAGAGATGCTTGCACTAAACTGTTGATAAAAATGAATTTCACTGTACCTTTGTACATGTGACAATAAAGTGCCATTGAACCATTAATGTAAGGTGGATCATTGGTCAACCTGGACACGATGGGCTGAAGGGCCTGTTTCCATGCTGTATCTCTAAACTAAACTAAACTAGAGGGTTTGGGTCCTGGATAGATGTGGGGTGCACCAGGCAGTTTCTAAAAAATGCTTTTCTGTAAGTGTTGTTCTATTTCTCAGAACTGTTGTTCTATTTCTCACTTGGTTCTTCATAAGTGATGCTACCTATTGCCACTATATTCCAGATCTCCACGTCTACACTCTGTATTCGTTCAGGTACTATTTACTCAATTGTTATCTAAATTTCACAAAGAACTGGACCTGTTATGAAAGTGACTCTCTTATCAGTGATCACAGATCAAATGCAATTGGTCTCACATGTAAACGTTTCAGCATCACTGACCATCTGCAGTCATTTATCACGAGTGCAGGAATTGGAGGACGATCTGTATTCCAGTATTATCTTCAAAAAAGCAGGTGAGAAATTGAAGAGGAGTTCAATAACAGAAAACTTACCGTAAGTGGGGATGGTGCCATAATCTGCTTCCAGAGGGGCAGAAATTATCTCAGGGAGCTGCTGCATATTTATATTTTCAAGTCTGCTGTAAATCACAACAATCATAAACTCCAATCTGATTTTTAAACTACGGAGAATGTTTTTTTGCTTTTTTAAAGCTATCATTATCACCAATAATTGATCCCACTTCTGTTAAGCATACAAATATAGTTTTTCAAAATGGTTCATTGAATTGCACACTGGACCAACAGCTGAATGTAGCATTTTCATCTTTCCTAAAACTAATTGTAGAGTGGTTGTGTGTTCAGCTGAGTCAGCAGCTCAGCCAAATCTACTTACATTCTTCTAATTTATTATAGCTTAGTTCGGCACTGATTAGTTACTTTGCTACTTGTTATGATGTATGCTTTCCTTTGTCTTATTTTACAATCATAGGCATAGAGTTATACAGCATGGAAACAAGCCCTTCAGCTCAACTTGCCGATGTCAACTAAGATGCCCCATCTACACTAGTCCAACCTGACTTTCTGGCAGCTCGTTCTATATACCCACCACTTTCAGTGTGAAAATGTTGTCCCTCACATTCCTATAAAACCTTTCCCCTCTCACCTTAAAGATATGTCCTCTGGTTTTTGATTCCCCTAGTCAGGGTAAAAGACTCTGTGCACCTACTGTATCTATTTCTTTCATGATCTTATGCACCACTATAAAATCGTCTCTCATCCTCTTCCACTTCAAGGATAAAGTCCTAGTCTGCCCAACTTTTGACTTTACTTTAGACTTTAGAGATACAGCAGGGATACAATTTTACTGAAGCCAATTAACCTACAAACCTGTATATCTTTGGAGTGTGGGAGAAAAGCGGAGCGCCCAGAGAAAACCCAATTGTGCACAGGGAGAACATATAAACTCCGTACAGACAGCACCCATAGTCAGGATTGAACCCAGACCTCCGACGCTGTAAGGCAGCAACTCTATGACTGTGCCACTGTGTCGTCCTGTGCCACTGTGTCGTCCTGTGCCACTGTTCCTATAATTCAGGCCCTTACTGTATATCCTGGCAACATTCTCTCTGCACCCATTCAAGCTTAACAACATCTTTCCTATATCAGGGTAACCAAAACTGAACACAATAGTCCAGATGTGGGCTCACCTACATCTTGTATAACTGTAAGATAACATACCAACTTCTATACTCAATACCCTGACTGATGAAGGTCAACATGCCAAAAGCCTTCTTGACCATCCTGATGCACACCACTCGTCACAGGCCTCCAGTACAAAAAACAGCCTTCCACCATCACCCTCTGCTTCCTTTAATGAAGCCAATTCTCTATCCAGTCAGCTAGTCTCCCTGGATCCCACGATCTAACTATTCAGAGCAGCCAACCTGGCTGAAATCCATATAACAATGTCTACGGCTTCGTCCTCATCGTCTTTTTTGGTTGTTAATTATTAATAACTTGCTTCTTCGTGGTTTATGTGGGATCAAGATAAATAATTTTCAAGTAAAAAAAGTAAATGTACATTATATTCAGTGTAAACCTTGAAATGTACAATGCCAATTGGCTCGAGTTTGAAGTATACCTTTGATTACCCAGAATTGCAGCCAAGTAGTTTCTAATTGCCATCTGTCTCTGGTATCTAGCATAGTTATCTGTAAAGATGTCATCAGAATGTCTCTTGGCTAAGACATTATCATCACTGTCACTTTCCCTATTAAAAAAAGATAAAATTAGATCCAGATGTTACACGAGGTCTGACTTGAGCATTTCAAGTCATGTTAGTCAAAATAAACGGAAGTAGGTGTCATTGTTAACTCACCCCAATCTTTTACCCACGATAGATTGCAGAAACTTCCTTGCAGATATCTGGCCCAGCACCTTCCTATAGGTGTTGGTGAATACTGCATCTGCGTGCCTATCAGTCCTGAATGAAGTAACAAATAGTAAGGACTCTTGAGAATTCAATCATTTTCATGCAGAACTGATAAGACATATAAAATGGCCACATTTTTCTTTCAAAGCCAACTTCTCGCAACAAACAAACTACAATCTGAAAAGCCTTTTAGTTCAATAAAATACTGTAATGGAAATCATATGTCAGCATTGTAACTCAGTTCTAAATCTTCTAGCAGCAAGTGTGATGGTGCTTAAATTGAAACAGCAAAAGGGTAACAAAAAAAGTTGCTGCAGAGAAACACTCTTGGCCCAAAGTCAATCAGGCTGTGGTTTGCTTGGTCTTTGGAATTGATTTATTATTGTCACTTATATTGAGATGCAGTGAAAAGCTTTGTTTGTATGTTATTCTGTCAAATCATATTATACATGAGTACAATCACGTCATACAGTAGTGCAACTGGTAGTGTAAAGACAAAAATAACCAGTGCCGAATATAGTGACGACTCCAGAATGTTTCATTGTCATATGTACCGACAACAGAACAATGAAATTCTTACTTGCTGCAGCTTAACAGGATAATAATGCAGCTTAATAGTTTTACAGCCACAGATAAAAAAAGTCCGCAATTAGGTCTTGCTGGAAAAGTAGATGGTACAACATTGAGCAAACTCTCAAGATCATTTGGCAGAATTACTCCTCAATGCATCGATCATTTCCTCCCTCAGCTAGAATCTCAGCATCACTGAACACTACATTTGAAATGATTGGGCTTGAGTTGAGATTGTCATCCACCTCCTTCATTTGCTTAGGTGATCTGGAAAGAGATAGTGGTCCTTGGCAACTTCATCCTGAGAATCTTTGTAACACGGGATTCTGCACAACAGAGTGTTCTCACAGTAATACACTGATACCAACACTGATACAAAACTTCCAATGGAAGGAGCTGTTCACAGCCAAATATTGTAAACAAGTACATTCTGTGGTCCAGGATTACACGCTGATTGATGCATAAAAGCTCAGTGCAGTTAAATAAAAAGGTACTGTGATGGGATAGCCACAGTTTACAGTACTCCAATCATTGCATATTGAGGAGCTGCAAATCAGGTCAAAGAATAACCTTGGATGTATGTTCATGAAATGAATGTAAAAGAAACTTGGAATGGTGCTGAAGTAATGTAAATGCAATGGGATGACTGTTCTAAGAATATCAACGGGTGAATGTACTCTGCATATTTGCAAATTTTATGAATAAAATTATATATATCATAAGGGTAAAAGCTTTACCAGATATAAACTAGTTATTGGGAGCTCTGGGATGGCAATGCATGGTGAAAATGTGATGGAGATGCCATGGTTCACCCTTGGGAAGTTGAGATCAGCCTCGCAACAGCTATTCTGGTAAGCCCTCTATCAATGCTTATTTGCTTCAAGATATTATTTCTAAACTCCAAAGAAAGACCTAATCTAGTCAATTTCACCACTTAGGGCAGCCTTCCATACCTAGAGGTAAATTATATATTGACACAAGGAATTGCAGACAAAAAAACTACAAAGTGCTGGAGTCTGAATGCCCAGATTTGTTACTTAATCTACTGTGCTTTTGGTGAGACCTCATCAATCCTTACATAATTGCACTACCTTACTCATTTCCCTTACAATAAATGGTGAGACATTAACTGCCTTCTTTCTTGCTTGTTGTTCTACCTTAATGTTCTCTTTGTTCGTGAGGACCTCTAAATTCCCATAAATGTTATAATTCTCACAAAATAACTGTATATTGTAATTTCGGTCTATGTAGCAAAGTTAGTATTTCACATATCCCAACATCTACCTTCTGTTGATCCAAGTACTTAACTGACGTTTCTCCCTCATGTTTAAACTGGCAATTTAATCAAACTGGGATAAGTAACATATTGTTAAGTTATAGAACTGAAAGAAAATCAACGTGTTGGTTTATCTCTAACGGACAAAGGTCAGAATATGTGTGTGGGGGTATCATTATTTTGAAACTATAAATGTTTATAAAGGTCTGAAGAAGGGTCTCGACCCGAAACGTCGCCTGTTCCTTTTCTCCAGAGATGCTACCTGACCCGCTGAGTTACACCCCCCTTTTGTGTCTATCTTCGGTTTAAACCAGCATCTGCAGTTCCTTCCTACACATTTTGTACATTTACAATTGTTTTTAGGACCTGATTATACAGGAAAATGGGAAATTGGGCTCAAACCATGCAGGAACTAAACGGATAGAAATGGAATTGTTAACAATGTGTCTATCGGAATGTGCTGCGGCTTATGGGCTGCCAAGGTCCGGACTCACCGTTTCCCGGTGGAGTCCACACCGGACTCTTTGTCCTCATAGATGCCTCCATCCTGCACCATGTCGGTCTCCTCTGGTGATGTACTGAGCAGTTGCCGCAGGTTCGACCTGTCTTCAAATCTATAACTACACAAACTTAGTATCGATTGACAACAAGCGACAATCTAACCAAACAGTCGAAAATCGCTTCACACGGGACCCCTGTAATAACAGTTCACAGAGGGGAAATTATATTCTGTATCTCGACAAGATTTTAAACGAAAGGAAAATGTTTCAAATCCAAGTTGCAAAATGGCTCAAGGTACGAAACATTGTGCTTCATTTAAACCCAAACAAACTACACTCATCATGTTTAAATGAGTCACCTTACATCTTAAGACAGCAGGGGCTCACAACACATCTATTCATGCCCATAAGAACTGGAAAATTACCACTGAGCAAGAGATAGAACATTCGCTCCGTTGTTTTTAGACTTTCCCATTTAGAGACTTTATAGTGTCTTACTTATAATTGTGAGAGTCTAAAGACAAACTTTACGAGCAGACGATGGTGAGTCGTGTTTGTTAGGGAACGATTAATTGACTTTAAATGAAAGGACGGTGTTTCATAGCAGAGCTGCAAACAGATTTAAGTTACTAAACTTTACGGATAACTTAAATCCAATCAAATATATTCAAGCAAAACACAAAATGCTGGAGTAACTCAGCGGGTCAGGCACCTGTGGAGGGAATGGGCAGACAACGCTTCGGGACGGGACCCTTCTTTAAACTATAGTCACTATAGGCTGCGGTATATATATATATATAGGCAGGGGGTAAAAAGTAAATAAAACTGCAGATGCTAATATCTGCAACAAGAAGGGAAAAACTGGAAGAACTGTCACCCATCTGTAGAAAGATAAACCAGTCAGCGTTTCAGGTCGAACACCCTTCAGCGGCGCTGCCTGTGCAAAGATCAAACTTTAATTGTTTCTTTCTCCACGCATGCTGTTTGACAGGTTGGGTACTTCCAGCATTTGTTTTTGTTACATTTAGAGTCCCAACATCAATCTAATGTTGTCAGAGTCGGAGCATTTGTGTCTGTAATCAGTTCTGTATAATACCAGACGAGGTCTTATACAATTTATAAACACCATATATATATATATGAGTAGACGGATTATAGTACCATCGCTGTACAACCAACCCCACCTTAAAGCTGGATACACCGGCGAACACACAGTGTGTACAATAAGGGAGTAGAACAGGAGGAGGGAGACTTTGTCCAACATTTTCTGTCCAAAAGAAGAAATCTACCTTAGAAATAGGAAAAAAGACATTTAAACAACATTCAATTATCAAAACCTTTGCTTAAAAGTTTGCTTTTTAAGACTAAGGTTGAAAACGCCGCCCGATGGAACTTACTGCTGTAATGAGCTGGTCGGTCGCGGCGAGTTCGTCACGATGTAGAGCTCGGATGTGATAAGATGCTTTGAAGCGGGTCCTCGGCTGAATTTATAGTGCTCTCTGAGCCTCGCATTGTCAGCAACGATCTGGGAGGGAGGAGACAGCATACCATTGGTTGCATCAGGTATGAAACATCCTGCCCTCTCCACACACGGACAATTTCCACCAGAGGTCTTAATTTTCGAGTTCACAAACAACACTTGGACATCTTACGTTTCTGTATCTCTCTCTCTCTCAGTCTCTCTGGTAAATGAATACCTAATCCGAAGCATCTCATTAATAGGTGGAAGGGTTCCACAAACTATTTCTCCCTTCACATCATTAAATACTATTTGTCATTCATTCCAGATAATGTGGCTCCTTTCCGTCATCCTACGGCGGGGGATTGAAATATTAAAGGGGTAAAGTTAAAATTTGCAGTGAGAAAATTAAAATGACAAGCAGCGATATCGAGAAAAGATGAAGGCTGGAAATCTGAAATCAACATCAGAAACATCTAGTGTGTTAGCAGTAAAAGTTTTCAACAATTTAAAATTCGATGTAGTTTCCGAATGGGGGACAATGAAAAACCTTTCTCCTAAATGGAGAACGCACATGCAAAAATATTTTTATTCTACATAATCAATATAATTATGAAAAAGAACGTACAACTGACATTATCAGCAGAGTTGTAACTTGTTGATCAGACAGCAAGCCCGATTACAATTACAACTCAACTATGAAATTCATTTGACTATTAAATATGTGAACAGAATCTGTAACATTAATTCTGTTTTGCCTCTCTTCAGATATTGTCTGACCTGTTAAATATCTATAATTTTCTGCATTAGCAGTTTGTGACTCTCCATACTAAAACTATTTAGGAGTTGAAATTAGTACTCCTTGCACTATCAGTATTTGCGGGTTGCCTCAATCTCAAAAGATTTGGAGTGAAATAAAGTAAACAGTGTCTCCAGATTTTAATAAAACAGAGAAAGCTGTATATACTTAGAAAGTCTAGCAACATATCTGGAGAGAGAAAACAGTTAATATTTTGGGTCAATGGTCTTCCATTGGTGTCTTCCAAATACTTATTTGGTTTATTTAGCAATTAAGATAAAATTGGTTGTTCAAGTTCAAAATAATGTTATACGTAATTGTCTCAACTTACATATTGAATGCCGGCAGGCTGTGCTACAATTAATATTAGGTATTGTGTAAACTCTAACAAATTCTCCTGAGACTCACAAAACAAAATCTTTAGAGAGACCCTCAAAGCAATATGGGTAAAAACAGCATCTTTAAAACCATCTCATATGAATGTGTCTTTTGGTCGAATATTTGAGTGCCAGGTGACGTCATTGGAAATACTCCAATACAATTAAATCAGCCAAAATATAAGTGAAATCCTTTCTATGAATGAACCATTTCTTACATGCTGCACAGAATGCTAACCTGACTTCCTCCTTTCCAAAGCCTGACTATTCTCAGAGTCTGCAGCATCTGCAATCTCTTTTGTCTTCTTGTACTCTCTATTCTCAGAATCAGTCTATTTGCTCTTTCCACAATGTAATTCTCTTACATATTCTTTGGAATTGTTTAACAAATCATTATGCCAAATTAATTTCCTTTTGAAAATAAATAATTAGTTATCTATGAGATTTGGGCATTGATATACTTTGACTGACCATTAAATGTAGCATGCAGTTATTTGACCCATTTCATCATGATATAAAATGTGCATCCATATATATCAAGCATTGATATATTGAGCGCTACATCTAAGAGGGATGCGTTGATCTTGGAAGTTTGGGATTAAGGGGTCTCAAATTTAAAAGGGATACATTGCTCATCAGGAGAAACATTAGAAAAGACTTATTCACAAAATATGTAGTTCAGGAGTTTATGGGAAACTCTCCCCCACAGTGGATGTTGGTCCATTGAATATTTTCCCTCTCTCAAAGAGGCGGTAGATGTTGGTTAATCTCAAATACTGGATACATTTATGTGTTAAAGAAGGAACTGCAGATGCTGGAAAATCGAAGGTACACAAAAATGCTGGAGAAACTCAGCGGGTGCAGCAGCATCTATGGAGCGAAGGAAATAGGTAACGTTTCGGGCCGAAACCCTTCTTCAGACTGATAGGGGGTGGGGAGAAGAAAGGAAAAAAGGAAAAGGCGGAGGAGGAGCCCGAGGGCTGGGGGAGGGGAGGAGACAACCAGATGGCTGATGAAGGGGAGGGGACAGCCAGGGCTAGCAGAATTGGGAGAATTCAACGTTCAGGCCACCAGGATGTAGACTGCCCAAGCGGAATATGAGGTGCATTTCCTCCAATTTACGGTGTTGCTCGCTGTGGCCATGGAGGAGACCCAGGACAGAGAGGTCAGATACGGAATGGGAGGGGGAGTTGAAGTGCTGAGCCACCGGGAGTTCAGGTTGGTTATTGCGGACCGACCGGAGGTGTTCGGCGAAACGATCGCCAAGCCTCCGCTGTAAGGACTCCATCCCCCACTCCCAATTCCTCCGTCTACGCCGCATCTGCTCCCAGGATGAGGCATTCCACACCAGGGCATCTGAAATGTCCTCATTCTTCAGGGAACGGGGGTTCCCCTCCTCCACCATAGATGAGGCTCGCACCAGGGTCTCTGCCATACCCCGCAACACTGCTCTCTCTCCCCATCCCCCCACTCACAACAAAGGCAGAGTCCCCCTAGTCCTCACCTTTCACCTCACCAGCCGGCACATACAACAAGTGATCCTCCGTCAGTTTCGCCACCTCCAACATGACCCCACCACTCGCCACATCTTCCCATCTCCCCCTATGTCTGCCTTCCGCAAAGACCGCTCCCTCCGTAACTCCCTTGTCAATTCTTCCCTTCCCTCCCATACCACCCCCTCCCCTGGTACTTTCCCTTGCAACCGCAAGAGATGCAACACTTGTCCCTTCACTTCCCCCCTCCACTCCATTCAAGGACCCAAGCAGTCGTTCCAGGTGCGACAGAGGTTCACCTGCATCTCCTCCAACCTCATCTATTGCATTCGCTGCTCTAGATGCCAGCTGATCTACATCGGTGAGACCAAGCGGAGGCTTGGCGATCGTTTCGCCGAACACCTCCGGTCGGTCCGCAATAACCAACCTGAACTCCCGGTGGCTCAGCACTTCAACTCCCCCTCCCATTCCGTATCTGACCTCTCTGTCCTGGGTCTCCTCCATGGCCACAGCGAGCAACACCGTAAATTGGAGGAAATGCACCTCATATTCCGCTTGGGCAGTCTACATCCTGGTGGCCTGAACGTTGAATTCTCCCAATTCTGCTAGCCCTGGCTGTCCCCTCCCCTTCATCAGCCATCTGGTTGTCTCCTCCCCTCCCCCAGCCCTCGGGCTCCTCCTCCGCCTTTTCCTTTTTTCCTTTCTTCTCCCCACCCCCTATCAGTCTGAAGAAGGGTTTCGGCCCGAAACGTTACCTATTTCCTTCGCTCCATAGATGCTGCTGCACCCGCTGAGTTTCTCCAGCATTTCTGGATACATTTATGGTAGCCTTGGATATTTGAGGATTAAAATACAAAAGGCTAGATGTTCCACTGCAAACATACAATCCATGATCACACCTCAACTGGAATACTATGACTATTTGAGGCATCACTTCTCAGGAGGAATATATTGATCTTGGGAAGCATGTGGTTTAGCTTATCAGATTGATTCATGAGCATGTGGCTATCTGTGAGGAGGATAACTTTAGACTGTCAGAAGATATAAAAGTCTTTGGGGAGAAGGCAGCAGCCAGAAGTGAGCAAGAGCGAGTATTGGCTGGATGTAGGTGAGTCAGAGGAAAGAAGATTTAAAAAGAGCGCCAAAGGCCCAGGTTCGAGTAATTTACAAATTAGCCCTAAAGTAGTTGAATAGGTAACAGATAAAGAAGTGCAGCTGTTGTAGAGCGGCCTTGTGGAGGTGAAGTGCCTTGGTGAGTAAAGTGCGAGTCTTTGGTTCAGGAGTCTTTGGCAAGGAGACTACACTTGATTAGAAATTTGTGATCTTTTTTGTCCACTGAAGAAATGGCAGGCAAGTTGGTACAGTATGTTTCCTGTAGGATGTGGGAAGTCAGGGACACTGCTGATGTTTCTGGAATCTACACCTGCAGAAATAGTGTCCAGGTGCAGCTCCTGAATAAATGTGTTGGGGAACTGGAGCAGCAGTTGGATGACCTCAGGGCCATCCGGGAAACGAGAGTTTCCTGGACAAGACCTACAGTGAGGTTGTCACACCAAGGATACAGGAAGAGCGAAGGTGGGTGACTGTGAGAAAGAGGAGTAAACGTGGAGTGCAGGAGACCTCGGTGGCTGTACCTATTGGAAACAGGTACACCTTCTTGGGAGCAGATGACATGACAAGATTGAGTGGGAGCCAGGGCTGTGAATCCAACCCTGGTGCCGAGGCTCAACGTGGAACGGTGACATCAGGCGGAGCCATAGTGGTGGGAGACTCCATCGTCAGAGGTGCGGACAGAAGATTCTGCGGCGGCAGGCGAGACTCCAGGATGGTATGTTGCCTCCCTGGTGCCAGGGTCCAGGACGTCTCGGAACATGGCATCCTTAAGAGTGAAGGGGAGCAGCCGGAGGTTGTTGTGCAGATTGGCACAAATGATATAGATCGGAAGAGGAAGGAGGTTCTGCAACAAGAATTTACAGAATTGGACAGAAGACTGAAAAGCAGGACCTGCAGGGTAGTGATCTCAGGATTGCTTCCAGTACCTCATGCTAGTGAAGGTGGGAATGGGAATATAGGGGAAATGAATGTGTGGTTGAGGAGTTGGTGCAGGGTGCAGGGATTCAGATTTCTGGATCATTGGGATCTCTTCTTGGGCAGGCAGGGGTGACCTGTATAAAAGGGATGGGTTGCACCTAAACTGGAGGGGGACCACTTTCCTAGTGGGAAGGCTTGCTAATGCTACACAGGAGGGTTTAAACTAGACTGGCCCGACGGGTAAGGCATATGAGCTCAGGGCATGGATAGGTACGAATGACTGGGACATTGTAGCAATGACTGAAACCTGGTTGAGGGAGGGGCAGGACTGGCAACTCAATGTTCTGGGGTACAGGAGCTTCAGGAGAGACTGGGGTGAGGGAAAAAGAGAAGGTGGGGTTGCATTGTTGGTTAAGGAGGATGTCACGGCAGTGTTCCGACGTGACATTACGGACGGTTCGTCTAGTGGGGCTATATGGGTGGAGCTGAGGAACAAGAAAGGGATGATCACCTTTTTGGGGGTGTACTACAGACCCCCGAATAGTCAACAGGAATTAGAAGAACAAATGTGCCGGGAGATTGCAGACAGCTGCAGGTCAAATAAGGTTGTTGTAGTAGAGGGACTTTAACTTTCCCAATATAGACTGGGAAAATCATAGCGTGAAGGGTTTAGATGGGTTGCAATTCCTCAAAAGTGTTCAGGAGAGTTTTCTTAAGCAGTATGTGGAGGCCCCTACATGTGAGAGGGCAACTCTGGATCTAGTATTGGGAAATTGGGAAGGGCAAGTTAATGAAGTGTGTGTGTAGGAGCCTTTTGGGACCAGTGACCACAGTTTGATTAGGCTTAAGATAGTTATGGATAGGGATGGAGAGGGCCCACGTGTTAAAATGCTCAACTGGGGTAAGGCCAACTTTGAGGGTATGAGAGAAGGTCTCGCTCAAGTTGACTGGAGCTGGTTATTAGAGGGGAAAGGAACATCGGCCAAGTGGGATGTTTTTAAAAGTGTACAGAAGAAAGCTCAGGGTGTGTACGTCCCCGTTAGAGTGAAGGGCAAAACAAGAAGGTATAGGCAGCTGGGATCAAGTGCATCCATGGAGGAGTTTCGGGACCTAAGGAGTAAACTAAAAAAGGAAATCAGAAGAGCAAGTGTGAAATTATTCCAGCACTTTGTGTCTTTTTTATAGACCAGCATCTGCAGTTCTTTGTTTCTTAAATGGATTACCTTTGTTTCTGTATTAACAATAGAAAGCGATGGAAGCTTGCAGCAGATCAGCAGCATCTTTGCAAAAGGAAAAGAGTTAATATTTTAGGTTGAAGATTTATAGAATTTGCTTCTTGATTTTCAGTTACTTTTGGTTCTGTTCTTCCCATCTGCAAGTAAAAGCACCACAACAACAAGTAACTTGCAATTATTACCCTTGATACAGAAAATTCACCTTTGAACCAAACAAACACATGTGAAGAGAGTTTGGACAGTTAAATAAAGCTTTTAGGTGATGGTTAAAAAAAGCAATGTAACAGGGGAATGGTTAGTGCATTGAAAAGTAGAAAGACAGGATCTCACCCTGGGCAAAAAAGCAGAAAGCTCTCCCACCAAGGCTCCAACATGTGAAGAGATTGGAATTATAAGACTATAGGATGTTGAGCTATTGGAACTTGCAGACATAGGTTGTAGAGATTTTTAAATGATGAGGGCAGTGAGTTTGCTGAACCAAAGCCAAAGGCTGTGAGAAAACTCCCAAGAGGTCATCCAAGGCATTTAGGAGCACAGCAATATAGTTTAATAGCAACTGGGAGACCCAGTAGGCCTTGATGGACCATTCAGTGAAACAGTCGCTGAGTCTACACTTAGTCTCGCCAATGTACAGGAGGTCACATTGTGAACATCAGATGCAGTAGATGAGGTGCACGTGAACCTCTGTCTCACCTGGAAGGACTGCTGGTATCCCTGGATGGAGGGGAGGGAGGAGGTATAGGGACATATGTTACTGTAGCAGGAGGTATAAGAACAGATCTCCTACTGTAGCAGGCGAACGTACCAGGGAAGGGGGTGGTTTGGGTGTGAAGAGATGAGTGAACCTAGGAGTTGCGGAGTGAGTGGCCTCTACGCAAAGGTGGAAATGGGTGGAAATGGAAAAGATGTGACTAGTGTTGAGATCACGTTGGAGGTGACGGAAATGTCAGAGGATGATGTGTTGGATGTGGAGGGTGGTGGGGTGAAAGGTGAGGACCAAGGAAATCTATTCTTGTTCTGTCTGGGGAGAGGGGGAGCAAGAGTAGAACTACAGGTCACAGAGGAGACACGGGTGAGGAATCCATCTATGACAGATGGGGGGAAGCCACGTTTATTAAAGAAAGGACAGCTTGGATGTCCTAGAATGGAAAGTCTCATCTTGGGAGCTGATGCGGCAAAAACGGTGGAATTGAGAGTAGGGAATAGCGGCTATGCAAGAGGCAGGGTGGGAGGAAGTGCAGTCCAGATAACTGAGAGATAACCCTTTCTGTCATAAATAAGACAGAGGTTCACGTGCATGTCCTCTAACCTCATCTCTGGCATCTGGTGTTCCCGATGTGACCTCCTGTACATTGTTGAGACCAAGCATAGACTTGGCGACCATTTCACTGAATACTTGCGCTTGGTCTGCCAAGGAGTACTGGGTCTCTCAGTTGCTAACCATTTTAACACCCCTTCCCATTCTCATTGGCATTTCTGTCCTGGTCCTCCTCCATTGCCAAAGTGAAGCCACACGCATACTGGAGGAACAGCACCTCATATTCCACTTGGGTAGCTAACAACTAACGGTACGAACATTGAATAATCCAATTTTAGGTAACCTCTCACTAACCACCCCCCCAAAACCCCTCCCTTTCTCCCCTACTCTCCTCTCTTCACTCTCCCCCCTTCCCTCTGCTGCGGCCCGCATGGATGCCTACCTATTTCTCCTCTCTACCCACTCTCCCCCCCCCCCCACCTCTCTCTGCTACTTCTCTCTTGCACCTTCCATTCTTACCTCTAGTCCTCCTTCCAACCATCTGCCTATCAAACCCCCATCACCTATGTTGACCTATTACCTGCCATGCTTTGTTCTGCCTCTCCCCTTTTCCAGCTTTCTTTCTTTTTCCAGTTATTCCAGCATTTTGTGTATTAACCAGCATCTGCAGTTCTTTGTTTCTGCAAAACCCTAATCCTACCTTTTTCTAATTACTTTTTGCAATAATATCTTGTTTTTGTGCAGTCTTTTTTCTTTTTGCTATCTTGTAGAATTTGTGTAATTATGTTGAATTTATGTAGACATTATGTATAATTTCTGTTTCCATGTGTTATCTGAGTCCATGTGTTATCTGTGACACTGCCTCAAGCAAGATTTTCATCCTACCTGTATTTCACCACACCTGTGCATATGACAATAGACCTGATAGACAATAGACTTGACTTGACAAACTATTGTCATGCGTTTTGTCATGGTGGGAGAGCTTTCTGCTTTTTTGCCCAGGGTGAGATCCTGTCTTTCTACTTTTCAATGCACTAACCATTCCCCTGTTACATTGCTTTTTTTAACCATCACCTAAAAGCTTTATTTAACTGTCCAAAATTACCAGTGAAGGAAATGAAACCCAGAGTCCATCAAAATGCTTGAAGAGTTCAAATGCCCCTCTCCATGATTCCAGTCCCTCTGATCTGTAGTGTGACCAGGACTGACTACTTAAACATTGCAGTCTTAGATATGCAGTTGCACAATAGTTATAGCTCTTCCAACATGGCGGATCATGACTGGCACCAAATGCAGAGGTGATATAAGGTGGGTCCAGGTTGCTCCATAATCACATATAAATTTGGGCAAATATACTGTGTTGCAGATTTTCAAAAATTCTGCACAGAAGTGAGTGTGACACAAGGGGGTAGCAGGTAGAGTGACTGCCTCACAGCATCCCAGGTCCAATCCTGACATCATCTCATATTCCAAAGAACAGCATCTCATATTGCTTGGGTAGCCTGTAGGCCAATGTCGTGATTGTTGAATTCTCCAGTTTCATCTCCTAATCATCTACCCAGAACCCCTCCCGCCGGTCTCTAGTACCTTTTCACGTGTTAACACGAAGTACAATTAACTCGGGGAATACATTGATTCGCGGTCATTTGGTGAATGAGTCTCGGATTTAACACC
>CM075982.1:52483382-52553745 GCA_038087875.1 Malacoraja senta
AAACTTTATTTGCCCGATCTTAATTGTTCCATCTGCCGAAATCTGTTTTAATTTATAAAAGTAATCAAAGCAATGAACAGACAAGGTAAATACTTTAGAATTGCTTTTCTTCGTTTTAGCGTAATGAGGAAAATGCAATAATCTTTTATATGGATCCTTTACACCAAAGACCATTGCGTTGTTGAAATGAGTCCGACCCACATCATACATTTCTTCTTAAGTTCTTGACATCGCTATATTTCTTTTTTTTTGGACCAGAAACATTAACGTGATGTGTACTATTCATGTGTTACTTGGCAACGGGGCGAATCTGCTTCTCAACAAGTCTGCATGTCACCCTGAACGACAAATAAACGTCATGACTTTGAAAAGAAAGAGCAATCAGAAAAAAGCAAAGCTTTCAAAGTAAAGCGACGGTTCATCCTGCACTGGAGTTACTCTGAAGTTGATGGGAAGTTGAAGTTGGTAGTAAGAATGTCATTGTTCCGTTTCGGGACATATGACCATAAAACACTCTTGAATTGTGAAGCACCATCACTAAACACAAACTCCATTCAGCTGACAATTTGTAAAACCACAATAACTCTAATATGGATTCTGGAAATTAGGTAGTTTAGAACAAATACTGTTGTATAATCAAGAATGGAGCCAGCGCGATACACATACTATACTGGACAGATTTTATTAACGAGTGGTACTGCATCGGTTTATCTTGTGCGTGCTGCTCTAATAAAACTTTATATTTCCATTTCCCTATAGTTTTTGAAAACCACGATAGAACGGGCTCCCTCCATACTCGCTCCATACTCGCTCCATACTCGCTCCATACTCGCTCCATACTCCCAAGCAGCTCGTTTGAGATCACAATTCGCCAGTCCATTCGCTACTGGCCGATAGTGCCGCAGCTCTGGAGGAGGGTGGGCGGTACTTCCTGTCGTTGGGCTGAATAAGCCGCAGCTTCCTGAGTAGCGTGGAGCGGAGATGGGGTGCGGGTAAGCTTGGTGAACGATAAAGCCGCAGCAGTCCAGCTGGCCGAAGCGCTCGGTTGTGGCAATCGGCGGCGGGCTCTGCTGCTGTTGGTGGCGGCGCTGGCACTGTAGGGCCTGCCGCTGCCACATTGTTGCTATCCTCCCCACGTTGTTCCCCTTCTCTTTAAGCAGGAGGGAATGGGTCAGCGGCCGGGTTTCCACACTTTGCTCTGTAATAGAGCTGCTCGGCGGCGTAGGGGGGAGAAGGATTGAGTGCCTTTGGCGGGTGCTTGATTGTAGAAAGGGGCTTAAAGCTGCCGTTCCCGCAATGGTACTTAGCAACTGTAGTTTGGAGATCTGGGAGGCTTTGAAATAAAATGAAAAGCCGGCAATACTCAGCAGAAGGGGCATCGTCTTTGGGGGTAAAGAATGAATGAATTTGTCAGGCCTATGACCTTTCATTTAAAACATAGACAGTGACATGAAATGCAATTCATCGGTCGGGTGTGTCTTGAAACTTTTCTCTCCTTGGGTATGCTGCCCAACTTGCTATGTATTTCCAGCGTTTTTAGAGAACATTTTGGGAAGCACATTTTTTGTAGATTATTGGAACAGAGGCCCAAGCGCAATTGTGACAGTGCAGGTCGTTACTTTAAAATTGTTGTTTGGAATGAGTGAAATGGTTAAGAAAAAAATATTTTTACACATATTTCAGATGAGGAATATATTGTCGGGAGAGAGTAATGGAAGACGCTAGCATTTTGTGAGAAGCTGAATACCGTTGGAATATATGTAACTAAGTAGAGAGTAGAGCAAGGGTGAACTTTTCGAAATGGTAAAAATGGAGGTTAGGCCATTAAAGTTGGTTGATGGGGTTGTTTGTAGTTGGTGGGATGAGAATGGCAGTAACAGCATTAAATGGCTGTGGTTAAAATGTTTTGTGTTTCCACCACTACCTCCATTCGCTTGCCTGTCTCTGTTGCCCTGCTGTTGCAGTGTTTATGTGGGACCAATTGCTATCCTGAAGTCTGTTTTTGCCAGATTTTAAATGATTAATTGAACTATTATCAACTGTCCTCTGGAGAGGATTGCACATTTAATTATCAATTATATAAGGCATCCTTGCCTGTCATGTGACCTGGTTTCAATTTCAAGGTTGCCTATCCTCACCCCCACACATTCCCGCCATGCCATACCCATCAGCAGAATACATTCTCTCTTTACGCCACAAAAAAAACATAGATTAGATTAAATCACAGCATCGCCTTTTTGCAGAGAGTGCACGTCTAGTTTATGTAGTTTCTTGCCATTCTATCTTGAGGAGGCTGGCTAACCTTCTTGGAAATCCTGCTGATAGTTGAGGGAAGACCTGATAGAAGTACATAAAATTGAGAGGTATAGAAAGGGTAGACATTCAGAGTCTTTTTCTCAGGGTGGAAATGTCAAAGACTAGAAGTCATAGCTTTAATGTGATAGGGACAGAGGTTAAAGAAGATGGATTTAGTTTTTAGTTTAGTGATACAGCGCAGAAACAAGCCCTTAGGCCCACCGAGTCTGTGTCTTCTTGCGTATGGCGTGCACAGCCTAAAGTTGTAGGACAACTTGTTCTATTTGATCTTATTTGATTGTGCACGCCAGGTTGATTGCATTCGTTGACACAGGGTGGACCACGTGAAGGTTGCAATCTCCCACCCCCAAGTCTGTGTGAACCAGCTGTTCACACACACTAAATATCCTACAAACTAGGGATAATTTACTATTGCACAAAGCCAATTAACCTATAAACCTGTATGTTTTTGGTGTGTGAGGAAAATGGAGATCCTGGAGAAAACCCACGCAGGTCACCAGGGGAACGTACAAACTCTGTATAGACAAGCACCTACAATCGGAATTGAACCCGGGTCTCTGGCGCTGTAACGCAGCAAATCTGCCGCTGCTGCCCTCTGTGGAAAAGCTTTTCACACAGGGTGGTAGGTGCCTGGAAAGTACTGCTAGGTGATTGAGGCAGACATGATAATGGCACTTAAGAGGCTTTTAGATGTGCACGGATATGCAAGGAATGGAGGGATATGGATCATGTGTAGGTGGATGAGGTTAGTTTATTATGTGAGACACAGATATAAAAAGGACACAAAGTGCTGGAGTAATTCAGAGAGTCAGACAGCAGCTCTGGAGAACATGGATAGGTGATAATCCAGGCAACATCCCAGTGAACATCAGCTGTGCCCTCTCCAAAGCCTCTACATCCTTCTTGTAATGTTCCAACCAGAACTGTGCAGAATATTTAAAATATGGCCTAACCAAAGCTTAATATGCTGCAACATGACTTCCTGACTCCTATACTCAACACCCAACCAATGAAGCCAAACAGGCCATACACTGCATTACCACCATACCTACTTATGTTGCCACTTTTTAAGGAGCAGTTAGCTTCACTCAAGAATCCTCTGTACATTAATGCTCCTCAGAGTCCTGCCATTTATGGTTTACATGCCTCTTGCATTTGGCCTCCCAATGTGGAACACCTCAAACTTGTGGATTAAACTCTAGTTGCCATTTCATGGCCACATTTTCCAACTAGATGATAACTGGTTGATTGCCTTGAAGGTCCTTTGACAACCTTCCTCACTATCCGTAACTCTGCTAATTTTTGTGTCATCTGCTAACCTACTAATCAGTCCGCCTACATTTTCGTCCAAATCATCATCTATCACAAACAATAGAGATCACAGCACTGATCCTTGTGGAAAATATTGGTTACAGATGTCCAGTGTGAATAACACCCTTCCACTATTACTCTTGGTCTTCTATGGCCAAACCAGTTTTGAATTCATTCTACCAGGTCTTTGAGCATCCCTGTGCTTTAATCTTCTGGATCAGCCTCCAGTGAGGGACTCTGCAAAAAACGATACTAACGTTCATGTATACAACAACCACTGCCCTACCTTCACCTCCACCTTCTGGGGGGAGGGGGGGGGGGGACAACAACTCAATCAAGTATAAGATTTGTAGAAACAAGAACTGCAGATGCTGGTTTCCAAAGAAGACACAGATGGTTGGAGTAGTTTAGCGAGTCAGACAATATCTCAGGAGAACATATTGGGTTGGGCCCTTCTGAAGAAGGGTCCTGACCTGAAACATCGCCTATCCATGTTCTCTGAGATGCTGTCTGACTTGCTGAGGTACTCCAACATTCTGTGTCTTCCCAATTATAAGATTTGACGTCCCCCACATAAAGCTACAATGGCTGTGCCTAATAATTTTTTGAGATGCAAGTAAATCCTATTCCTAAGAATCATCTCCAATTATTCCCTGCCGCTGATATAAGGCCGGCTGACATGGTTTCCTTGTTTGTCTCTAATGCCCTCATAAACAGAGGAAAGACATTGATGTTCCTCAATTTATCTTCGACTTCACCTGTGGCTAAAGAGGATACAAAGATCTCTGTCAAGGTGCCAGTAATCTTCTCACTTGCCTCTCTCAATAACTGGGAAAAGATCCCAGGGGATTTATCCATCTTGATGCTCTTCAAAATACCCAATCAACACTTCCTTCTTGATATCAGCATGCCCCAGTATAGCAGCATACCCTTTCCTGATCCCATTATCCTCCATGTCTTTTTCCTTTGTGAGTACTGATACAAAGTGCTTGTTTAATACCTCGCTCATTTCCCTGTATCCAGGCTTAAATTACCTCCCTAATCCTAAATGATCCTACCCTCTCTCTTGTTGCCTCTTTTTTTTGGTATGTACCTTGTATTCCACAAGGGCATTTCAAACATGATTAAAGAGATTTGCAGAAGTGTAGCATAGTGCCCAGAAATGAACACTGTACTTTAAATGTGGACTCCAATGTGTTTTGTCCTTTGGAAAATAAACTTCTGTGTAAATAGTGCTTTCTGACAAGTTCATTCCACTGTGGACTAGCTTGGATATGTGGCTCTCTGTTAGGCCAGTGAATAGCTGTGGGGCAGCAAACATTCTTCTGAGGGAAGAGTTGTGGATTTGTCTCTTGGTTTGTATTTCATTTTGATCTTTGAATGTTATTCGAACGTTACAGGCATTTGGGCTTTATTCCCTTGATGATTTGTTTGCTTTTCTTTTTTTCTTAAAAATAATAAAATAACCAAGAAGCATATCACTCCATTGTGTGGGAAGAAAACAGTTATTTAAAGGATGTTTTTAATTCTTTAGTGTTTGACAGATCCACCCTGGAGGAAAATGTTCTGACACTAACACTATTATATACACTGGGCACAATTTTACCAAAGCCAATTAACCTACAAATCTTTGGAGTTTGGGAGGAAACTGGAGCACCCGGAGAAAACCCATAAGGTCACAGGGAGAACGTACAAACTCCGTACAGACAGCACCCATAATCAAGATCAAAACCTAGGTCTCTGGTGCTGTAGGACAGCAGCTCTACTGCTATGCTACTGTGTATATTTCTGGCAGCCTTCCTTACCGTCTGCATCTCCACTGATTTTTGTATAGTCTTCAAACTTACTAAGCAACCCATCCACAGGTTTTGGTACAGATCCAGGAAGAACTCCATTGGTCATCGACCTCGAGCTAGAGTAAGCTTCTATGAGTAAGCTAGTCTGAATCCGATTGACCTGTGTTGTTCGTCCTTCGTAGTCGAAGAAGACCATGACTTCAGTGTTTTTGTTTGTGGGTCCGGAGGTGACTGGTGAGACCGATCCTGGCCCGGAAGGCTCGCCGCATATGGGACACAGTTGTGTGGGTGCTGCAGTTGAAGTGGCTCGAGCCTTGCGCGCGGCGCATTTCCTCTGAGCTTCAGCGTAGGTTTAAAAGGTTAATTCCTGGGATGGCGGGACTGTCATATGCTGAGAGAATGGAGCGGCTGGGCTTGTATACTCTGGAGTTTAGAAGGATGAGAGGGGATCTTATTGAAACAGATAAGATTGTTATGTGTTTGGACACGCTAGAGGCAGGAAACATGTTCCCGATGTTGAGGGAATCCAGAACCAGGGGCCACAGTTTAAGAATAAGGGGTAAGCCATTTAGAACGGAGACGAGGAAACACTTTTTCACACAGAGAGTTGTGAGTCTGTGGAATTCTCTGCCTCAGAGGGTGGTGGAGGCCGGATCTCTGGATACTTTCAAGAGGGAGCTAGATAAGGCTCTTAAAGATAGCGGAGTCTGGGGATATGGGGAGAAGGCAGGAACGGGGCACTGATTGGGAATGATTAGCCATGATCACATTGAATGGCGGTGTTGGCACGAAGGGCCGAATGGCCTACTCCTGCACCTATTGTCTATTGTCTATTGTGCGCTTCTTCTCAGCTGCACACGCTCCTGTGGTGATCTTGCTTCACCCAGTTGGGCGGTAAGGGTTCTGAAGTCATGACTTGTGCCACCATTGTGCCCTAATTGCGCTCCACGGTGCTTTGCTGGGTCCACCTTCCTACCCGTCTTCACATTTCCTGAATAAGGTAATAGCCACAAGACTGTGGAGGGTTGCATTTGGTGTATTCCTTTACCCCTGCAGGGTGCTATATGGAGGATGCCTGCATCCGTCTTCCCAGCCGTTGTGATGCTCCACTAAGGTCAGCCATCGTCCTCCACCTGTTCCACCATTGAGATCTTGGTTGGATTACTCTTTGTCAGAGACCTCCCCCTCGACCTTACCACCATGGGTGGCCCTACCAGGAGCATAGCGCCAGACGGCATCACTCTCAGGATCTCAGATCCAAACAAGTTTCTCCACACGACAAGGTGACAATCCACAGAGAAATGGATTGTGACCTAGTGACAATTGATACCATGCATCTTAATTTTCTGGATCAGCCTACCATGAGGGACTGTATCACATGCCTTATTAAAATCCATGTAGACAACATTCATTGCCCTACCCTCATTAATCCATTAGTCAACTCTTATATTTATTTAAAAAAATTGTATTAACGGAATTAATTTATTAAGCCATGTGACTGTCCCTAAATGTGAGTAAATCCAATCCTGAAGTATCATCACAATAGCCTCAGCCACTGATGTGAGGCTCATGGCCAATAATTTCTTGGATTATCTCTTCATCCCTTAAACAAAGGAGCAATATTGGCTACTCTCCAGTCATCTGTGACCTCGTGCATGGCTAGAGAAGATCAAAGATCTTCGTCAAGGTCCCTACAACTTTGCAACTTGCAATAACTTAGGATAGATCCCATCAGGCCCTTGGGATTTATCCACCATAGTGCTCTTCAAGAGCCCCTGCACCACCACCTTCTTGATCTCAAAATGTCGTAGTATATTTGCATTCCCCATATTGATCTCGCTCTCCTCCATGTCCTTGTTGGAGAAGTTTTCAATGTTCTCCAGTGCTTCAAATTCCAATCTCCAAGCCTACCAATTTGGTGCATTGACGCAGAATGCACGTTCTTCATTGGATGGCTCTGGTTAAAGCCCATTTGCGCAAGTCATCTATTCCCTTTATTATTACAAACTAGTTCCACCTTTTAAACAAAATGTTCCTGTTCCTGTGTCACTTGAGATTATTTATATATCAAGGGACATGATGTGATACTTGAATGGGAACTGTTCCTTCTAATCTTTTGTTATCGTGTTCTTGGGTCTGTAGACTTGCATGTAATCACATTTAACAAATGAAAAGTAGTGTCACACATGGATCATGCTGTTAAAATGAATACAAATAATTTACAATTGATATTTTACAGTTTTATTTGGTTCTTAGCTTTTTACAGTGTCTTGGCATGCAAATCTATTCATCTGCTTAGTTCTTGTAGAGCAATGACCACAATCTCCTCACTATCCCCTCAAGCTCAATTTAAGCAAAACCTACACAAAAGTGTAGCTGCAATTACCTTTTAAGAATCTTTCATATTCATTTCATTACAATGTTGTGAATCTGAAACGTTACTCAAAACAGGAGCTCATATTAAAACTTCTACTGTGGTGAATTGGTTGAGTTATCTCTTGGCATCAAAAAAAATAAAAACATCTATAACCAGAGCTGTTTGTGCAGCAGTACTTGGATTTGCTTACATAACAAATGATAAGAAAAAATGATGGTCATTCTGGTGTAATCAGAGTTCTGAAACCATAAAAGTAAATTGGGAATTTAATGAATTTCCCTCTACCCCAGCTGGATGGAATGATCATCTCTATGTTGCGATGATTTATGACATTGACAGAGCAATGCAACACTAAATACAGAACTGTCCAGCAGCGCATGCAAACTGTTAGTATAGAAATGATCCTCTCAGGTGCTTGTTTCAAATTGGTGACATTTCTCTGTCACTGATTGCTTTGTGGCTTTAATTCAAACCTTCCACCTTGGTAATGCGTTATTTGGGTGGCCTTAATTAACAGACCACCCAATTTATCAAAAAACAGAAAATGCTAGATATATTTAGAAGGTGGGGGTTATATTTAGCATATGTGGGAAGAGAAACACAGTCAACATATCTGGTTATTCTGCCGAAGGGTCGTTGACCTGAAATATTAGCCCTGTTTCTCTTTCCACAGATGTAGGCTATCCTGCTAAATATTTCCCGCATTTTCTGTATTTATTGTAGATTTCAGCATGTGTAGCTTTTTAAAAAAGTCTACAAGTTTTTCCAGTTCATTAGGTTCTCTGTGCTTAAGATGGACAGGTGCCTTGATTGTGTTGCACACTCTTGACACACACAACCGCAGAGATTGTTGCTGTGATGGTCAAGAGTAATACTTGGACCATTACACAGGAGTATGTCTCCAGTTGAATCTTTATTCAGTATTGGGGCATTGTTATAGTATTGTAATTCTGTTGCTCTGGACCAGGAAAAAACTCTGGTTCTGACATGAGATTTCTTCTCTTGCTTAGTTTCACTTTCTGCTGAGTTTCTAGTGCAAAGCTGGACAGTGTATGGGGTGGTGAAAACAGCTTGACTGTGATGCTGTACATGCTCAGCTGGGCTCTCACTTTTTACTATATTATAATGGTTCAAAAGTACTTAATGAGGGTGCAAAGTGCACTGGAGAATCATTAAAGAGTGAAAGGTATTAAACAAGTGCAACCCCTTAAAAACAATTAAAAAAAATAAAAAAAAATCATCATTCTCCATTTCAAGAAATGGAAGAACAGCATAAGAACAGGTCCTTTGGCCCACAATGTCTCTGTCGAACATGATACCAAGATCATCTCTTATCTACCTACATGTAATCCATATCCCTTATTTTTTTCTGTATATCCATAGACCTATCCAAATGTTTCTTGAATGCCATTATCGTATCTGCCTCAACCACTAATCTTGGCATAGCATTCCAGGTACTCAACACCCTCTGTTAAAAATAAAGCTGCCCTGCACATCTCCTTTAAACTTTGCCACCCTCACCTTAAAGTTATGCCCTCTAGTATTTTATTTTTCCATTCTATGATTAAAGTTCTGACTATCTATAGATAGAGGTTCTGCAACGTGAGTTTAGAGAGTTAGGAAGATGACTGAAAAGCAGGACCTCTAGGGTGGTTATCTCTGGATTGCTTCCTGTATCCTCGTGTTGGTGAGGGCAGGAACAGGGAGCTAGGGGATCTGAAGGTATGGCTGGGGGGCTGGAGCAGGGATTTAGATTTATAGACCACTGGGAACTCTTTTGGGGTAGGGGTGACCTATACAAAAGGGACAGGTTACACCTTAACTGGAGGAGGACCAATATTCTGGCAGGCAGGTTTCCTAGTGCTACCTGGGTGGGTTTAAACAAAATAGCGGGGAGGGCGGGGTTGACAAATTGGAAGTATAAAGATGGAGTTAAAGGGGAAGAGAGTACAGGAAAAGTTACAAAAGACTCCCGAATTAATGGGAAGGAAAGTTCGAGAAGGGATAAGAGAGTAAGGTCAGTGGCAATAGTGACCTGTGTGAGAGGGGAGGTGAATACCGAAGTTAAAGTGCCGTATATGAATGCGTGAAGTATAAGAAATAAAGTGGCTGAGCTTGAGGCTCAGTTAGAGATTGGAAAGTTTGATGTCGTGGGAATTGCAGAGACATGGCTGCAAGAGGACCAGGGATGGGAACTGAATATTCAGGGGTATACTTCCTATCAAAAAGACAGACAGGTGGGCAGAGGGGGTGGGGTAGCTCCATTGGTAAGGAATGAAATTCAGTCCCTTGCGAGGGGTGGCATAGAATCAGGAGATGTAGAGTTGTTATGGATAAAACTGAGGAATTGTAAGAGTAAAAAGATCCTAATGGGAGTTATCTACAGGCCCCCAAACAGTACCCTGGATATAGGGTGCAAGTTGAAACAAGAGTTAAAATTGGCATGTAGCAGAGGTAATGCTATGGTGGTTATGGGAGATTTCAACATGCAGGTAGACTGGGAAAATCAGTTGGTACTGACCCCAAGAAAGGGAGTTTGCGGAGTGCCTCCAAGATGGATTCTTAGAGCAGCTTGTACTGGAGCCTACCAGGGAGAAGGCAATTCTGGATTTAGTGTTGTGCAATGAACTGGAATTGATAAGGGAACTCGAGGTAAAGAAGCCATTAGGAGGTAGTGACCATAATATGATGTTTTAATCTACAATTTGAGAGGGAGAAGGGAAAATAGGAAGTGTCAGTATTACAATTAAGCAAAGGGGACTATGGAGGCACGAGGGAGGAGCTAGCCAAGGTTGACTGGAAATAGACCCTAGCAGGGGTGACAGTGGAACAAAAATGGCAGGTATTTCTGGGAATAATACCTGGGAAGGTGCAGGATCAGTT
Organism: Malacoraja senta; assembly: GCA_038087875.1. Lineage (NCBI taxonomy): Eukaryota > Metazoa > Chordata > Chondrichthyes > Rajiformes > Rajidae > Malacoraja > Malacoraja senta. The sequence goes on from CM075982.1 coordinate 52,494,066, forward strand.
CATTCCAAAGAGGAAGAAAGATTCTAAGGGTAGTAAGAGGCGACTGTGGCTGACAAAGGAGGTCAAGGATAGTATAAAAATAAAAGAGAAGTATAACATAGCAAAGTTGAGCGAGAAGCCAGAAGATTGAGAAACTTTTAAAGAGCAACAGAAGATAACTAAAAAGGCAAAATGGGGAGAAAAGATGAGGTATGAAGGTGAGCTAGCCAAGAATATAAAGGAGGATAGTAAAAGCTTCTTTAGGCATGTGAAGAGGAAAAAATTAGTTAAGACCAAAGTTGGACCCTTGAAGACAAATGTGGGTCCCAATGTTCTATAGATTCAGGATCAGTTCTTTCGGATTGGAGGGTAGCTAATGTTATCCCACTTTTTAAGAAAGGCGGGAGAGAGAAAACAGGGAATTATAGACCAGTTAGCCTGACATTGGTGGTGGGGAAGATGCTGGAGTCAATTATAAAAGATGAAATAGCGGCACATTTGGATAGCAGTAACAGGATCGGTCCGAGTCAGCATGGATTTACGAAGGGGAAATCATGCTTGACTAATCTTCTGGAATTTTTTAAGGATGTAATTAGGAAAATGGACAAGGGAGAGCCAGTGGATGTAGTGTACCTGGACTTTCAGAAAGCCTTTGATAAGGTCCCACATAGGAGATTAGTGGGAAAACTTAGAGCCAATTTGCAGATGTCACAAAGCTGGGTGGCAGTGTGAACTGTGAGGAGGATGCTATGAGAATGCAGGGCGACTTGGACAGGTTGGGTGAGTGGGCAGATGCATGGCAGATGCAGTTTAATGTGGATAAATGTGTTATCCACTTTGGTGGCAAGAACAGGAAGGCAGATTATTATATGAATGGTGTCAAGTTAGGAAAAGGGGAAGTACAACGAGATCTGTGTGTCCTTGTACATCAGTCACTGAAAGTAAGCAGGCAGTGAAGAAAGCTAATGGCATGTTGGCCTTCATAACAAGAGGAGTTGAATATAGGAGCAAAGAGGTCTTTCTGCAGTTGTACAGGGCCCTGGTGAGACCACACCTGGAGTATTGTGTGCAGTTTTGGCCTCTAAATTTGAGGAAGGACATTCGTGCTATTGAGGGAGTGCAGCGTAGGTTCACAAAGTTAATTCCCGGGATGGCTGGACTGTCATATGTTGAAAGAATGGAGCGACTGGGCTTGTATACACTGGAATTTAGAAGCATGGGAGAGGATCTTATTGAAGCATATAAGATTATTAAGGGATTGGACACGCTAGATGTTGAGGGAGTCCAGAACCAGGGGACACAGTTTAAGAATAGGGATAGGCCATTTAGAACGGAGATGAGGAAAATCTTTTTCACCCAGAGTTGTGAATGTGAGATTCTCTGCCTCAGAAGGCAGTGGAAGCCGATTCTCTGGATGCTTTCAAGAGAGAGTTAGATGGAGCTCTTAAAGATAGTGGAGTCAAGGGATATGGGGAGAAGGCAGAATCGGGGTACTGATTGTGGATGATCAGCCATGATCACAGTGAATGACGGTGCTGGATCGAAGGGCCGAATGGCCTACTCCTGCACCTATTGTCTATTGCTCTTGTCTATACTTCTCATAACTTTATATACTTTTATCAGGTTTCCCCATAACCTCAGGCATTCTGGAGAAAACAACCCGTCCTAAATCTGTCCAACTGCTCTCTTTAGCTAATAACCCCCTAATTCAGGCATCCTCTGCAATCTTTCCAAAGCCTCCACATCCTTCCTGTAATGGGGTGAGGACTCCATGAAATACTCTAAATACAGCCTAACCAAAGTCCTGTAATACTGTATCATGACTACCTGACTTGTACTCAATGCCCTGACCTATGAAAGTAAGCATACCATATGCCTACCATAACACTCTTTCTACTTGTGTTGCCATTTCCAGTGAGCTATGGACTTGGATCAAAACATTTCTCTGTACATCAATGCATTTAAGGGGCATGCCGTTAATGGTATATTTTACATTTGACCTCCCAAAGTGCAACACCTCACCTTTGCTCGGATTAAACTCCATCCATCCATAAACTCTGCCCATTTCTACAGCTGATCAACATGAAAAATGAATTTTAAAAAAAAGAATGAATATTCCATTGTATTCCTTGACAGCCTTCCTCACTGTCCACGACCCCAGCAATCTCGATGTCTTCTGCAAACTTACTAACATCTATCTACATTTACATCCGTCATTTATATATATCACAAACAGCAACGGTCTCGGCTCACATCCCTGTGGAACTCCACTGGTCACAGACCTCCAGACTGAATATTGTCCTTTCACCACAGCCCTGTCTTCAATCTGTAAACCAGTTCTGAATCCATATGACCAAATCACTGTTAATCCCATTATCTGGATCAGTTTACCATGGAGGACTTTATCAAATGCCTTACTAAAAACATGTAGACAACATCCACCACCCTACTCTCATTGATCACCTTTGTCACCTCCTCAGAAAACCCGATCGTTAGTAAAATGACCTGCCACGTTCGTGCAAAACTATGCTGAATGTCCCTATTTAACCAATTCTCTTTCAAACGGGAGTAAATCCTATACTGAAGAATCCTCTCCAATAGCTTCTCTACCACTGATGGGTCAGTGGCCTATAATTCCCTGGATTCTTTCTGCTATCCTTAAATAAAGGAATTGCATTTGCTACATCCCAGTTCTCTGGGACCTTGCCTGTGGTCAAATGCAAAGATCTATATCAAGGCTCCAGCAATCTCCTCTCTTGTCTCTCTCAATAACCTGGGACAGATTGCATCAGGTCCTGGGGATTTATCCACTTTAATGCTCTTCAAAAACCCTCAATGCCTCCTCCTTCCCATTCTCAAACTGCCCTTCCATATAAGTATTCGCCACACTAGTCTCGCTGTCCTTCCTCTTGGCGAAAACAGATGCAAAGTACTTGTTTAGTGCCTTGCCTACATCCCTACTCAAGCTCAAATTTCCCCCCTTTTTCCTCGAGCACAACTTTCCTCCTTTATTCTTTATCACAAATGCCCTCCTTCATCCTTGATAATTGTACCCTACTAGATCAGGTGATGTTGGTATGTCCAACCTTAATCATGTCACTAAATCTTTGTAATTTACTTGGATGAAATGCAAATTGATATGTGGAATGAGATTTTCTCTAGACGTTATGACTTAAAATGTGGAAATTGGAGGTACCATCCTATTTCAGATCTGATTATAAAACTTTTACTACTGTACCCAAAAAACAAGGTGCTGAAGGAATTCAGCAGGCCAGACAGCATCTGTGGAGGAAAACGACACAAGGTGTTTCGGTCGGGACCATATGCTGAAGAAAGATCCCAAACTCAAAACATTATTTATTTGCCTTCTATAGATATAAGGCTTCCAGCAATTTGTTCTTTGCCCAACATTCCAGCATCTGCAGTTTCTGATCCTTTACCATATATCAAAGAATATAATACAGCAAGCTTTTTATCTTTTCAATTTACCCAAGCTCTAGGATTTAACAAGTATATGTTTAAAATAAGAAACCAGCTGCAAATTACTCATCCGTGTCATGAAATATGAAACGACTTCAAATAGGTCAACACATCAAACTCTGACCTGGTGTGTATCAACATTAATGAATATGGATAAGTGCATTTAATTGTCATGGGTCCCCTAGATTCTCGTGTAATTACTTCCATTATGCTCGTTACACAGTGCTTAAAGATAAGGCACACGCGTTCAGTTTATTGGCCCTGATAATGGGAACAGAAGGAAGAGCAGAAATATTTAGATATTTGAGGATCATAAAAGAATGTGATTGGAATAGTTCCAGGAATCAAGTGGTAGAATGGAGACCTATCTGAATGCAAGATCGAAAATGAAGTGGAGGGGTAAAAAGTGAGGTCTTTACAGTGGGGGAAAAAAAACAGACTTCATATTGATTTCTATTGGGGGATTCATTTGCACTTTATATTACTATTCTAAAATAGTATTTTAGAATTTGGAGTCAAAAACATTATTGCAATTTGCTGTTATTGAATAGCTTAGTTTATTCTCACCTTGTAACCGAGATACAGTAAAAAACTTTTGTTGCATGCTATCCAGTCAAAGAAAAGGCTGTACATGATTACAATCAAGCCGCCCACAGTGTACAGATAAACAATAAAGGGCACAACATTTAGTGTACGATAAAGTCCAATTAAAGATAGCTCAAAGGTCTCCAATGAGGTAGATGGGAAGTCAGGACCACACTCTAGCTGGTGAAAGTAAGGTGAGGGGGGGAAAGATTTAATGGGAACCTGAGGGATAACCTTTTCGCACCGAGGGTAGTGGGTGTATGGAACGAGCTGTCAGAGAAGGTTGTTGAGGCATGTACTATTGCAACGTTTAAGAATCATTTAGACGGGTACATGTATAGGACAGGTTTAGAGGGATATGGGCCAAACACAGACAGGTGGGACTAGATGGGGCATGTTGATCAGTGCAGACAAGTTGAGTCGAGGGGCCTGTTTCCACACTGGATGACTCTATGACTTCCCCTCTACAGACACCGCCTCCAGAAAACCACTCTCAACAGGCTGCTCCACTAGTGTCTGCCTTCCTTTTTTATACACACATTCGAAGCCGTCACTCCGGGATGCTAACAGGTGTCCTCTGCAAAATTGAATTGACACAAGTCATATGAAAGCAGGAAAGATGAAGTCAAATAGCCTGGGGTAGAGGGAATAAGAAGTATAGCGAATAAAAAGTGTAGCTGATCAAATTAGATGAGAAAATCTCAGCTAGAACAATGCAGTCATTCCTGCTATCCCTTGCCTTTTCCATAGTTCTCTAAAGAACTCCTCCAATCTTTTGCTGAAAGGGTTCCATCATCCATTCAGGATACTAACCACTTGCTGCAAGAAACACTATGTTTCTCATGGTGCCTTTTTTTCCGGTTCCCACATTAAAATATGCATCTTCTGATCCACAAGTCCAGCAATAGGAACCGTTTCTCTCTATCTCTCTTGTCTGGCGTTCCCATTATTTTCAACACTTGCATCACACCTTCCAAACTTCCCGGAGCACAAGTCTCACATTTCTGGCGCTATTCCCCTGAACATTTTTGCACCCTTTCTATGCTTTTGCATCCTTTTAGAAAGGGGACCAAATGAATAAGTTTTTTTAAAGAAATCTTCACTTTATGAATCAAAGCCTCTGTGCAGGGATCCCAGAAATCTACTTGACATTTGTGAGTGACAGCCCTGTTCACACAGTACAACATAGGTAGTGGGGACTATGGATGATATTGTGTGCTTCTCTTGAGAGCAGTATATTAGATTTTTTAAATCAGTAAATTTAAAGTTTGCTGACTTTACATGCCGTGAATATCATTGGACCATATGCAAGTATATTTCACCCAGCTATTCTCCATTTTTCTTTCTCCTTAGATACCGTTTCATGATAGAATAAGAACAAAATATCGGAAAACTCTTCAAAGGACCTCCAGACATCAGGAAGAGGAATGTCTACAGAGTTTGATTTGACTCCTCCAGAAGTACAAGAACCCACCTTCTTTGACAATGTCCTGCGTTATGGCTTGTTCCTTGCAGCAATTTTCCAAATCATCTGCATATTATCAATCTTGCTGCCTTTTAAATCACCAGAGCCGGTAAGAATTTCTCTAATTACCATTTCCTTTTAATCTCTGTATGTGGTGGGAGGAAATGCAATTGATGACTGTTTTTAATGGACCACCACACAACAGCTTTGCTTGAAGTTTGCTTGAAACCAAAACTCTTTGATACAAAAAGAAATCCCAAATTGCTTTGTTGTGCCTATTCCTGATTTACTACATGGCAGTTGATTGTCATTGTAAGAAGGCGGCAGAGGCAAAGAGGGTGGAAGATTTTCCTCAAGGAAGGGGAATTATGTCGTTGGGATTTTGCCAGATGTTCATGATTTTGGTCCATTTTTCCAGGAATACAAGATAAATTCCCAGTAGAATGACCAAATTCCGATGAGGATCTGCAAGAGTGGGGGGCCCCCCATACACATCCATCAGGAGTGAGCAGAAGCATAAACCCCATCAGTGATTTGGCATGAGGTCCATTGTCAGCCAAGCAGCCAAGTGACAGACAATTTGGGTATTGGGGAGATGGGATGTATGAGTTTGGAAGCAGTGAGCTACCCATTTTGTAACCAAAATACACCCTTCCTTTTGCTTTAATCCTTCTGGCACATTTCTGCTTAATCATTTCAGGGTTGAATTATGGAATGGTACAGGGAAGTGTTAGCAATATGCTGACAATGAACACTTTTGAAAGGAAAGCTGAGAGGATATAAATTAAAATGCAAGGCTTATTCCTTTTATCTGGCCTACATGTGACCAGACCCACCTTGTGTGGTTGCTTCACAAATGACCTCTTGAGTGGTCTAGCAAGCTACTCTGTTTAAGTAGGTTCATCCCATCTTCGCAAGGGAAATTAAGGTCAGGTAATAAATGCTGGTTTTGGCAGAGACAGCCAGATCCAATGTCTGAATAATCAAAGAAATGGAATAGGTAAGCTACTTTTTAGGAAGGAACAGCAGATGCTGGTTTATACCGAAGATAGTCACAAAATGCTGGAGTAACTCAGCAGGACAGGCAGCAGCTCTGGAGAGAAGGAATGGGTGACATTTCAGGTCGAAACCCTTCTTCAGATTGAGTTGGGGAGAGGGAAACTGGAGATAGGGAAGGGTACAAAGAGAATGTAAGGTGTGAAGAAGACTGATCAAAGCAGACGGTGATCAAGGAAATGTGGAATACAATTAAATATGGGTGAAGATATTTAACTGGATACCTGCTTCTTCTTGTCTGAGAAAGTAAATTCTAGAATCACAATTAATATGTATGAACCAGAACCTAATTTTATCAATGGATGGAATTTTCAATTCATTACCACATGCAGAGTCAGCTTAATGCCATGGGGACATGTAAGTTGCCCATCTACTGATTACTATTCAGTGTTGAGTAAGAACAGGACAGTCATTGACATGATGAAGGTGTTGGGTAAGGACAGGACAGTCAAACTTTTTGCAATGCTCATCTGTATTTTTTACGTGAAGAGGAAAACTGCACACGTGGGTATTATCTGCACACATGGTTGGCATCAGTGAAGTTGTGACCCATTAGGGAATCAATGTGTTCAGTCACACAATGCCTGGAGAGTTTAAAAAATACATTTGGAGAAATAAAATCCAAGATAAATATTTGAAGCGACAATTCAAATGATATAGTAAAATAACCACTGCACACTTTTTCCCTACCCAATTGTATTTGCACCATTTCTACCAAGCACATTAGTGCCAACACAATTGAGCCATTTTGTGCAGTGCATGTTAAAAATACAAAATTTGGACAAGCTCCAAACTAGTTTCTGAACCTGCAATCAGATGTTCTTTCCCAGCAGCAACAAGTCAAGGACACAGCTTGTACGCTGCAGTATGAAGAAAGGCTGATCACATTTCTTGACCATTCATACATAATGAGTCTGAGAATCTTGAGAGTTTGAGATCTCTTTTCAGCAATTAATTACCACAACTGCATTAGAAAGGCACTTAGCTCCTTGGATTAATGGGTAACTGTACTTTACCATGCATTGCCAAAATATCCAGCATGTTTAATGTGTTTTGAGGTGCCTTTGTGATTAACTTCAGTCTAAATGACACGGCGTTTGTATAATTTGCCAGGCAGCTGACTGCGAACAGTGCAAATAAAGGTAGAAATGAAATTAGGGCAGCACCTCCCTCCCCTTTCTTGATCTCACAGTCTCCATCACAGGAAATAGACTAACGACTGACTTCTATTACAAACACTGACTCCCACAACTATCTCGACTACACTTCTTCCCCCCTGCTTCCTGCAAAGACTCTATCCCCCTACTCCCAATTCATCCGTCTATACCGCATCTGCGCCCAAAATGAGGTGTTCCATTCCAGGACATCCAAGATGTCCTCATTCTTTAGGGAACGGGGGTTCCCCTCTCCCATCAGAGATCAGGCCCTCACTCGTGTCTCCTCGGTGCTCCGCCCTTGCTCCCCCTCCCCCTAGTCAGAACAGTCCCTCTAGTCCTTCCACCCCATCAGCCGTCGCATACAACACATAATCCTCCGCAATTTCCACCACTTCCAACGGGATCCCACCACTAGCCACATTTTCCCATCTCCACCCCTTTCCGCCTTCCGCAGAGACCGTTCCCTCCGCAACTCCCTGGTTAACTCATCTCTTCCCACCGTAACCACCCCTTCCCCAGGTACCTTCTCCTGCAACTGCAGAAGATGCAACACATGTCACTATACCTCCTCCCTTGACTCTGTGCAGGGACCCCGACAGGTTTGGCAGAGATTGACCTGCACCTCCTCCAGTCTCATCTACTGTATCCGTTATTTAAGATGTGGACTCTTATCGGCGAGACCAAATGTAAACTGAGCGATGTCATTCCACTTTTTAAGAAAGGAGGGAAAGAGAAAACAGGAAATTATGGACCAGTTAGCCTTACATCGGTAGTGGGGAAGATGCTTGAGTCGATTATTAAAGATGTTATAGCAGCGAATTTAGAAAGCAGCGACAGGATTGGACAATGTCAGCATGGATTTATGAAGGGAAAATCATGCTTGACTAATCTTCTGAATTTTTTGAGGATGTAACAAGTAGAATGGATATGGGTGAGCCAGTGGATTTGGTGTATCTGGACTTTCAAAAAGCCTTTGACAAGGTCCCACACAAGAGATTAGTGTGCAAAATTAGAGCACATGGTATTGGGGGTAAGGTATTGACATGGATAGAGAACTGGTTGGCAGACAGGAAGCAAAGAGTAGGAATTAACGGGTCCTTTTCAGAATGACAGGCAGTGACTAATGGGGTGCTGGGACGCCAGCTCTTTACAATATATATTAACGATTTAGACGAGGGAATTAAATGTAACATCTCCAAGTTTGCGGATAACACAAAACTGTGTGCGCTGTGAGGAGGATGCTATGAGGCTGCAGGATGACTTGGATCGGTTGGGTGAGTGGGCAGATACATGGCAGATGCAGAATAATGTGGATAAATGTGAGGTTATCCACTTTGGTGGCAAAACCAGGAAGACAGATTATCTGAATGGTGTCAGATTAGGAAAAGGGGAGGTGCAAAGAATCCTGGGTATGCTTGTACATCAGTCTCTGATAGTGCGCATGCAGGTACAGCAGGCAATGAAAAAGGCTAATGGCATGTTGGCCTTCATTGCAAGAAGATTTGAGTTTAGGAGCAAGGAGGTCCTACTGCAGTTGTACAGAGCCCTGGTGAGACTGCACCTGGAGTATTGTGTGCAATTTTGGTCTCCTAATTTGAGGAAAGACATTATTGCTATTGAGGGAGTGCAAGGTTAATTCCCGGGATGGCGGGACTGACATATGATGAAAGAATGGGTTGACTGGGCATATATTCACTGGAATTTAAAAAGATGAGAGGGGATCTTATAGAAACATATAAAATTCTTAAAGGATTGGACAGGCTAGATGCAGGAAAACAGTTCCCGATGTTGGGGGTGTCCAGAACCAGGGATCACAGTTTAAGAATAATGGGTAGGCCATTTAGGACTGAGATGAGGAAAAACCTTTTCACCCGGAGAGTTGTGGATCTGTGGAATTCTCTGCCACAGAATGCAGTGGAGGCCAATTCACTGGATGTTATCAATAGAGAGTTAGATTTAGCTCTTTGGGCTAAAGAAAACAAGGGATCTGGGAAAAAAGCAGGAACGGGGTACTGATCATATTGAATGCTGGCTCGAAGGGCCGAATGGCCTACTCCTGCACCTATTTTTCTATGTTTCTATGTTTCTAACAAACAGCTACCTGTTGTCTCTTTATCTCTCTACATCATCGTTTATATCTCTTGCTTCCCTTATCCATAACCAGTCTGAAGAAGGGTCTCGACCTGAAACGTCACCCATTCCTTCTCTCCAGAGATGCTGCCTGTCCCACTGAGTTACTTCAGCTTTTTGTGTCTATCTAGGGCAATAGTTAAGAGTTTTGATCTTATGGAATACTGCATTTTCGTGTTCATATTCTTACAAATCTTTCCTTTGCTTTAAATTGACCTCTGCTTCACTATCATCTCTGCTCACCAAGGCAACAACATTTTGTTGGGTTCATTTTCTTGACAGCTAGACCCCAGTAGGGCATGTCTGGTGGGGCTTTTTTTCATGGAGTAATATTATTGTTGAATGCTCAAGCATGTGTAGCTGTCAGTATTTGGTCTGTTCTTATCCTCTCCTAATGTAGTGTGGGTGTACTTCAAGCAGTGACCACTAGATGGCGATTTAGCTTCCAGAAGGGTTTCGGCCCGAAACTTTACCTATTTCCTTCGCTCCATAGATGCTGCTGCACCTGCTGAGTTTCTCCAGCACTTTTGTGTACCTTAGCTTCCATTTAATTTGCTTTTGGTCTTGGGAACACTCATTCTAAGCACCGGCGATAACTAACTCACTCAACCCAATCCAAGAGCTTCAAGATCTGACAATAGACAATAGGTGAAAGAGTAGGCCATTTGGCCCTTCGAGCCAGCACCGCCATTCAATGTGATCATGGCTGATCATCCCCAATCAGTACCCTGTTCCTGCCTTCTCCCCATATCCGCTGACTCTGCTATCATTAACAGCCCTATCTAGCTCTCTCTTGAAAGTATCCAGAGAACCGGCCTCCACCGCCCTCTGAGGCAGAGAATTCCACAGACTCACAACTCTCTGTGTGAAAAAGTGTTTCCTCATCTTCGTTCTAAATGGCTTACCCCTTATTCTAAAATATTAATCTTAAATACCAAAAACATTATCAAGAGTCAAGAGTGTTTTATTGTCATATGTCCCAGATAGGACAATGAAATATTTGCTTGCGCAGCACAACAGAATATGTAAACATAGTACATAACAGGAGAGAAAAAGTTCAGTGTGTATATATGCACATGCACACCTACTCAATAAATAAACAAACATTGCGCAATATTAATAATAGTCTGTTGTAGTTCATAGCTTATTTGTTGTTGTGTTTAATAGCCTGATGGCTGTAGGGAAGAAGCTGTTCCTGAACCTGGACCTTACAGTTTTCAGGCTCCTGTACCTTCTTCCCGATGGCAGCGGTGAGATGAGTGTGTGGCCAGGATGGTGTGGGTCTTTAATGATGTTGGCTGCCTTTTTGAGGTTGCGACTTCGATAGATCCCGTCGATGGGGGGAGGTCAGAGTCGGTGATGGACTGGGCAGTGTGCACAACATTTTGCAGTCTATTCCGCTCCTGGACGTTCAAGTTGCCGAACCAGGCCACGATGCAACCCGTCAGTATGCTCCCTACTGTGCAGCTGTAGAAGTTCAAGAGAATCCTCTTTGACATCACCGTGATGAGTCTATTGTGCCACTGTGAATGTATTTCAGGCATATCATTTTAATGCTTTCAATTTGGTGCAGCCATATAAGAATTTCCTCTGCTCCTGAAATTGCAAGAAAAGGTAATTTAATATTGACAAAAATGTATTGCATTATGTTTTATGAAGATGGAATATGAATTTAATGTTTGCTTCTTTGTGATTGAGATGTTTTAAAATATTTGTCAAAGAGATACCTGCTATAAAGTTTTTGTCGTTTGCATTGGAGGGGATGAAGTTTAATGCTATTTTAGTTTTCATGAATGCAATATTTAACTTTGTACATTGGATCATGTTAATCTGTAATGGTTGTTTGCCGTTTCTATCCATGTTTATTTCTCATTGTCATTTTACACACGAGAGGTCCTGTATTTCCGGCACCAAACAGAGGTCTTATCTCACATTTTTATAAAGAGTAATCTGCTGGAGGAACTCATTGGGTTAGGCAGCATCTGTGCAGGGAATGGACAGACAACCTTTCAGGTCGGAAGAAGGGTTTCGGCCCGAAACGTTGCCTATTTCCTTCGCTCCATAGATGCTGCCTCACCCACTGAGGTTCTCCAGCATTTTTGTCTACCTTTGATTTTCCAGCATTTGCAGTTCCTTCTTAAACTTACAGGTTGGGACTCATCTTCAGATCTGCAGTTTCACCTGCAGTTTGTTTGCTCAACATTACAGCATCTGCAGTCTCTAGTGTTTCCATTTTGTAAAGTATCTCTCTTTGATTTCGCTTTCATTTGCCTTACTGTCTTGGGTTAGTTGTTATGAGAAATTAAATAAAACAATTGCTGTCAGCTGTTGTGGTGAAAAGTGTTGATACCAAGTGTAAAGTGAGTTACAGTTTGTTGCATCTATTGTCTGTCTTGCTGCTAATACTACAGATTTTCTAGCTCTATGCGTGTGTTTGAAGATTGGTGGTTAGGCTGAGAGCTTAAATAGAGTACTCCCTGCAGAATTGTCTCTTAATTTCCTCTTGCATAACCAATTCTACTTCAAGCCCTAAAGAGGCAGGTTGCTTCTCTCTTATTTTTTTGCTTAGTTTCAAAAGAAGGTCGTTTTCTATTGCGCAAGAGAGCTCTTGTGATTGCTGCTGGAGCTTTCTAAGAAAGGATACAGGAAAAGCTCAATGTCATTGTTCTGTCGCCCGTGTACTTGCCTTAAATGTTTGAATTAACTCAGTTTGTCACAGAATGAGGTGAATTTATGTTCTATTATTAGCACTAGTTGATATCAGTCATTTTTTATCAGTTACAAAAAATCTAAATAAAGTCATAGAACCACAGCATAGAAATGGGCTCTGTACCCCATCATGTTGACCTTTTTGCCCATTTACACTTATCTCATTTGCCTATGTTAGGACCATATCATTCTATATACAGCAGGCACCTGAGAGCCCTGGAACAATACCATCAAAGATCATTACGAAAGATTCTGAGGATCAGTTGGGAGGACAAACGCACCAATATTAGAGTTTTGGAGGAAGCCAACATGTCCAGCATCACCACCACAACTCACGTCTCCCTAAACAAATCCTGTACTCTCAATTGAAGGAAGGTTGGCGAGCCCCTGGCGGGTCAAAGAAACGCTTCAAGGACAACATCAAGAACAGTCTGAAGAAATTCCATATCACATCGAGCACATTGCACTGGACAGGCGCTCCTGGAGGAAATCCGTGCAGGAAGGAGCTGCACGTCATGAAATGGAACTACGCCGTGTCGCTGAGACAAAGCGATAGCACCGTAAGGAGAGAGAGAGAAGGGGGCTCGACGACTACCAACCACCGCCAGTCTCCACTGCCCACGTTGCACCAAGGTGTGTGGATCGCGGATCGGCCTCTACAGACATCTGCAGACCCACAAGTGGACGACCCTATGAAGAGGACAGTCGTACACGTTTCGAGTGACTCCTGATGATGATATATTTGTCTAAATCCCTCTTAAATGTAGTCATATGTTTAGTGTTTGCTAATGTCAGAGAGAGAGAGAGAGATATGCAAGGTAACCATTGCATGGAATGCTGGTAAAGTATCATCAGAGTTAGAAAGCAAATAAAGGCCTCTCTCTTTCTTCGGTAACATAATGAAATCAGTCATCAGGAGTAAACATGGGGATTAACAGTATGATTGTACGGACCCATGAGAAGAATCATGGCCCAGATTTTGCTGGGGAATGACAATAGATCCTTGTGAATCTGCAATCATTCACTGAGAAATCTTCTGATAGTTTGGGATTTCTGCAAAACATGAAAGCCACAAAGCAACAAGCAGGTGGTCATATTAGTTTTACCGAAGCTATTGCACCGCATTTATAGTCCATCAGGGGAGTAAGATGTTGCTTTAATTTTCCACTATTTTTGCAGGTGTCTGTTTAAATAGTTTTGGATTCAACTAGCAACTTCATTCATTTCACCAGAGGAGAATAACTAAGATCGACCAAGTTACTAGGATTTTTTTTCCGGATTGTTTTAGTTGATGTAGTTTAACTATGTGCTTTGCAGGATATTCGTATTTCAATGTTTTGATGACTTTTTGAGTAATAAACTCTTTCTGTACTCTAGTTAAGTAGGAGGCATGACTCGGAAGCTCTGTTTACTTCTGTTGTTGTTTAAGTGGTTTTTTTCTGTAAATTCTGTTCCCTCAAAGCCAAGCCATTGTATTGCAGAAGGCAGTATTATTGTGTAGTACCTTACCTTAAGGACATTACATTACACGGACGATCTGAAGAAGGGTCTCCGCCTCTCATAATTTTATTTACTTCTATCAGGTCTCCCCGCAACCTCTGGCATTTCAGAGAAAACAATCCAAGTCTGTCCAACCTCTCGCTGCAGCTAATACCTGCTAATCCAGGCATCATTCTTATCCATCAGTCTGAAGAAGGGTTTCGGCCCGAAACGTTGCCTATTTCCTTTGCTCCATAGATGCTGCTGCACCCGCTGAGTTTCTCCAGCATTTTTGTGTACCATCATTCTTATAAACTACCTCTGCACCCTTTCCAAAGGCTCCACATCCTTGCCGATTGTTGAAACAAATGCCTCAATGATTGGCCGACAGTTCATTCTACAGCAAGACAATGATCCCAAACATACTGCTAAAGCAACAAAGGAGATTTTCAAAGCTAAAAAATGGTCAATTCTTGAGTGGCCAAGTCAATCACCCGATCTGAACCCAATTGAGCCTGCCTTTTATATGCTGAAGAGAAAACTGAAGTGAACTAGCCCCCAAATCAAGCATAAGCTAAAGATGGCTGCAATACAGGCCTGGCAGAGCATCACCAGAGAGGACACCCAGCAACTGGTGATGTCCATGAATCGCAGACTTCAAGCAGTCATTGCATGCAAAGGATATGCAACAAAATATTAAACATGACTACTTTCATTTACATGACATTGCTGTGTCCCAAACATTATGGTGGCCTGAAATGGGGGGACTATGTATAAACACTGCTGTAATTTCTACATGGTGAAACCAAAATGTATAAAAATGGCCTTTATTAAAATCTGACAATGTGCACTTTAACCATATGTGATTTTTTTTTCTATTACAAATCTCAAATTGTGGAGTACAGAGGCAAATAAATAAATGATGGGTCTTTGTCTCAAACATTATGGAGGGCACTGTACCTATCTCTGCCTTAAAAATATCTATTGACGGTCTCCACAGCCTTCTGTGGCAAAGAATTCCACAGATTCACCACCCTCTGACTAAAGAAATTCCTCCTCATCCCCTACCTAAAGGAATGTTAATTCTGGGGCTATGACCTCTAGTCCTAGATTCTCCCACTAGTGGAAACATCCTCTTCACATCTACATGATGTAGATCACCATGATCATATTGATTGACTGGGCTGGGCATTGAGGGGCCAGATGGCTTACGCCTGTCCCATTTCTTTTGCTTTATTACAGGTGCAAGGAATCTAAAATTAAAAAAATAACAGAAACATGCTGGTAACATTTCACAGGTCAGGCAGCAACTGTGGAGAGAGTGCATTTCCTTGTTAGCATATCTGCTGTATTATTGAAGTAACAGGGCTTGGAATAAATTACCCAGTGATTCAGTTAAGGGTGCAATTGTATGTTCATCCATTGCTTACCCTGCCTTTAAATATTCTGATACAAGGTTATTAACTTGACACCTTAACACAATTTCTCCTTTGCTGATGGCTAAGTTATTAAGTTTCATTGTCTGTTATTAATTCATTGAATAATTTATCAAAGCTCAAATTTTGTTTAGCTGTCATCTGTTTAAATGATAATGAAATAGTATTTGGAGAAGGCCTTTGAGCATATTTTATCTTGCCCAGAATACCGATCCTACAGTTTTCTTATTACAGTATCAAGCTGTTATTGGGTCCCTCGCACCTTGTTGCAATTGTTTTGAAAATAAAAAAAAGGAGTCTGACAAGTATCCTAAATTTTCCTTTCAAAGCCATGAACGTGTATTCTGCTGTCCTGACTGATTTGATGCTTTTGTCTGGGGTTTACTTTCTCAATATCGTGATTGTACATAATTCCCTGGGCGACATTAGCAGTAGTAGATTAAAATTCCTAGTTTGTTCAATTGTTAACCGGTGCTCTTTTGATTGACACTGTGGTGTTCTTTTAAACATTTCGAGCTATAATAAATTGAAAGAAAACTTGTACTTGCTCTCAAGGAAATTGTTTATCATCCTCATTAACTTTAATGAGGACCCGATAATTCTCCATGTGGGTGCACATGTACCAAACCATGGAACGATTCCTAGATCTTGTGTTTCCTTTTCCTAACAAATGATGATATAACTGTTATTCAGAAAATGCATTTTAAACCCCTTTTGTTGCATTTGTTGGCAACGCAGACAAGTCTTATACATTTCCAAAAGACTAAATTCCAGGGAATGTATAGCAATCCATAAGGTTACAACAGAATTATAGAGGAAGAAGAAATGAACTCCCGTAAAGTTAACCAGTTAGAGGTGGGGAAAGGTGAGGATTACGTGATGCTGTCATGACTAACTGTATGAATCCTTGTGGTCCTGAGCCGATCGAATATGCAACTGCTTACATGACCTTCCAGAAAGTGTTTGATATGTGACATTCCAATAATTTGGTTGAGTGGACTATAACCTCAGAGTGATCTACTCATTTAATAATTTAAATGTAAACAATTTAATAGTTGTTGAGAACTTCATTCCAATGAGATGCTGCAGAGCAGAATTGCACTGGGAAGATTCATACTGTTTCTCATGATTTGAATTTCTTTGTGAACTGCTCTAACTGCAAGTGGTGTATTTTCGTAGAATATTGGTCATTGCATCTCAGATTTTTTGACTGATTTTTTTTTTAAATTAATTTTACTGCATTCCAGAAAGAGATCGCATATTTCGACCCATCTGAACATCATGTCATGAATGGCAATGTCTTAAAACTGCATTTTCACACTGGGCCACTAATTTGCAGCAGAGGCATTTTCAGCAGTTTAATGACTGGAGTAATGCTGAATGATAAATTAGGAATCAATACGGCAAACATTGATAAATCTGATTACAAAATTACCAGGTCCTTCAAGGATATATCCTTGAAATCCTTAAAGGGTTTTTGACAGCATATGGACATTTCTACAGTGAAGAATGAATTGACATGCACTGTTTCTGTAATACTTGCATATCTGTAGGCATGTTTATATAGTCATTCACTGAATGTGCATGTCTGCTATAGGTTAAAAAAAGTTCTTATTGTTTAACCTTGCCCTTACTGTAATAGATTATTTGCTGAAGGTCATGCATAAATAGATATGTGTGGCGGCAGCCTATACACGGTGCCGCTACATATGCACATATCTGGATCTCAATTTTGCATGGAAATACAATTGTATTTTCAATCATATTTATAGTTTTCCTCTAGGTGGCAGCTGCCTTCCATTTCTGTCGAGTGATGTTCTCCTCACTTGATCCCAATTTTATACTTCTTTAAATTTTATTCCATCCAGTTTCTCCCTTTCTCTTCCTTGATTTGTAGAACTGCATTGTTCAGTGGATACAAGTTGTCTTCCTATATGTATTTTCCACATAATGGATATCGTAATTGATCAATCATAAGGACTATTCAAGCAGTATCTGTTATTATCTCTCCACTCGAGGCTTCCTGCAGCGATAAATGGATCCATTAAGTACTAGGTATTGCTTGATTATACCCTAAATCTTCAAGGTCAGTTTATTGTCACATGTACCAGTTAAGGTACAGTGAACTTTGAGTTACCATACTGCCATCCTAAGTGAAAAGCAACAAGACACACAACCACATAAAAGTTGACATAAACATCCACGACAGTGGATTCCACATTCCTCACTCTGATGGAAAGCAATAAAGTTCAATCTTCTTCCTCTTTGTTCTCCCGTGGTCGGGACAGTCAAACCATCCGCAATCGGGGAGATCAAAGTCCCCGCAGCCGACGATCGAAGCCCCATCGGGGTGATCGAAACTCCCGCATCGGGGCGGTTGAAACTCTCTCCGCGACATGGAGCTCCCGAATCGGCCTCTTCTTACCAAAGACCGCGGGCTTCACGATGTTAACATCCACAGGCCCGGTGAAGGGATCGCAAGCGCCACGATGCTAAAGTCATGCAGACTCCCGTGGCTTGGAGCGCCGGGTCGGTCTCCAGGAAAAGGCCACCAACTCCACAATGTTAGGCAGCAGTGTGGACGGAGATACGATACGAAAAAAATTTGGATCTCCATCGAGGTAAGAGACTTCCCTATGTTGTACAATCAAGGCTGTCAATTTCCAGAAACAATTACCCTTATTAGTTATCTCCAATAACAACCAATTATCATGCTCCCTAATATACCAAAAGTATTCTTGTTCTTTTGCTCTTAAAGGTCTGTCTCACGAATCTGCGGTCATTGGCGGCGAAACGGGAAGAATCTGCCGCCATAGACCGCGCACTCGTGAGAAAGAACAATTCCCGGGCCGTGCGACGGTGCAAAAATAAAATCGACAATGTCGAAAACACTATACTCACTGCACAACCTCCACCAGTGATGCACGAGTGCGCACGGCCGCTCGCACGGGCCGCCGCCAGTGTGGGTCGAGCGCCGTGCGTCAAACCTCCTCTGCCACAGCCTCCGCCAGTGACGCACGTGCCGCCGCCAGTGAGGCACGTGTGCTGCGCGGCCGCAGGCACAGCCACCGCTACAGCGCCGCGATCAGGATGGCTGCCGCCACAGCCGCCGCTGGTGAGTCACGTGCGGGGGGCCGACGTCATCGCAGTCGGCCCGCCCTTTTTTTACTTACCGCAAGCACGTGGGACCCGCCGTGTTTGAATTAACTCGGCCCCCGCGCAACATCCGTGCGGTGCTCCGGTGGATAGGCTCGACGCTCTCGCCGTTGCCGCGCGGTCCTCGCTACCGGCGACGCCACGCTTCACCGCTGATGACCGCAAACAGGTAAGACACGGCCTTAAGACAATGAATGTAAAAAGGCCTCAGTTTATCATTTAGGATTAACTTCAGATTTTTCTGTTTTAAGTACCAATTGCAGCTAATCACATGCAATGCAGTGATTATGTTATTAAAACAGACTTCCAATAATAGTTTGTTTGTGACAAATAGTTATTTTTCTTGCTGTATTTTGGCACTTTGTGATCACAGGAATTGAAGTATAGTGTGACCAGCCATTTATACATTTAGCTGACTTGCGAATTAAAATTAATCAGTTTATTGGCAAACTTTGCAGTTATGACTATGGTAGAGGAGGAGAAACCAACTTGAAGCTCTCTCTCTGTCTGCTTATTCCAATGCAGTAAAAATTGGTTTATTCTTATATCCTGACACTCTTCGAACAGAAAGCTTTTGTGTGCAGTTGAAGAATATCAGTTTGACATTAATTGAATGTTTGTTTTCTTTACAAATTCGCTATTTTCGTTATGTTTGGAGATGCAGCGAAAATTTTCTACTCCAGTGAAATATCCGACTGTAAATAAACAGGTCATCCATGATGATAAAACATGCTGGTTTGTAGAGAAGGTGCAGGACATGAAAGGCAAAAGACTGAGGGCATCTCTGGATGCAAAGCAGGAGATATAAAATATCTATAAACATATCAGAACAGATAATCTCAAAGGGTAATTGAATTGGGACAAGTCAAGAAACCCAAAAAGGGCACCGAGGAAGCTTAAAAGGCAACCATTAGCTCATAATTTACCCTTTCTGACTAAAATCTATTTATAATGACTGTTCCAATTATAAGGCTGAAAAAGCCTAATGAACAGGGAAGCCATATGATGCTTTCCAAAGCTAAGTAAGCTAGATGTCCTTATTTGCATTGAAGGCTGATCAACTGGTGAGTCAGTCAATTCTGGAACAATTCCACTGGTGGAATCGTCCTCTCCACATCTACTCTATCCAGGCCTTTCACTATTCGAGTGAAAGGTACGTAATGACAAATTGTGAAATGAATAATACTAAGAGGTAAAATGATATGTTGAAGAAATAGAACTTTGAATCTTTTATGGAACACTGCTTACTTTAAAATGACCACATTTAGGTCTAAATCCTGCTAATTGTCCCACCTCAGGATCACTGCCCCCAAAGTTGACTCCACCCCTTTGCCTACATTTATTTGGGCAAATCTCATTGGCCCTCCACGTCCAGAAGTTGAGCAGCAAGATCTAAACGATGGTAGAACCTTGATCAGTGCAGAGAACAATCCCGAACAGCCTGTATCAGCAGCCAAAGCAGTGGATGGGGGTTTGCAGCTGAAGGCATTGTAACTGAGTCTAAAGGAATTGATCTAAAAAAAAATGGAGTGATTTTTTTTTTCTTCTTTCATATGGGAGTTTGCCTTCCTCATTAGTTCCGACAACTTTGCTCCAAAATGCTGATTTGAAAATAATGGAGTCTGGGATAGGATCTGGGAGGCATTTTCTCTCGCTCCACGTACTGCGCTTTTCCATATTGCTAAAACACTTGTTCACTGGCTCCTGCCTGTAAGTCTCTCGTTTGGCAGTGTTTCCTGGGTTCCCGGTTTTAATGCAGCTTCAGTCACTGAATGCCAGTAGTTCTGACTACTACCTGGTAAGACTTGACCAGGTTCCCCAGCCCCAGGTTTGCGACCATCAAAGACTATCAGGAGTGTATTTGAAGGGAGACTTTGTCACAATTGGACCCCGCGGCTGGGCTCCACAATGTAGAGGGCTTGCCAGATTGGTGTTGCCAATGCAGTGAGGTGGAGGAATTGGACCCAATGATACTGGTCTGGAGTTCAGGAGGTGGCATCTGCTCCTATAAATGAAAGTGGTCCACTGTTGGGCATATTATTGGCAATAAAGCCAATTACTTCAAAATAATAGGGACAATAATTTCACCATAACATTATTATTTAAAGCTTTTTTTCCATTTCTTTTCCTTTCCTCTTCTGCGTGCTCTGACTCTCAGTGCAATTGACTGAAGTCTTGAATCTCAGCTGACAGACTAATTTATTATGCAGAATAGTTTATTCATCCATTTAACATATTTTAATAAATATTGAATTTGATATTTTGTCCACAAAGACATTGTGAATAATGTTTAGTTTAGAGATGGAGCGCGGAAACAGGCCCTTCGGCCCAACGAGTCCTCACCGACCAGCGATCCCGCACAGTAACACTACCCTACACATACTAGGGACAATTTTCAATTATACTAAGCTAATTAGCCTACAAACCCTGTGCGATTTTGGAGTGTGGGAGGAGACCAGAGACCCCGGAGAAAACCTGCGTATCTCATGGGGAGAACGTACAAACACTATACAGTCAGGGTCAAACCCAGGTTTCTGGCGCTTTAAGGCAGCAACTCTACTGCTGCGCCACACTGCCGCCCTGTGAATATGCCTCCACTGCTTTTAATCTTCAGCATTAGGAGATTAGGCTAATGTACTTCCTTCCATACAAAAGAAACATTATGATTTATGCAAACAATGTAAACCTTCCTGATACATTTTGAACTGAGGCCATTTGGCTGCATAGTCAGTTTGCTGATGTAATATTTCCCTCATCTCAAGAAATTATTGACTTTTTTTGGTTTACTGCACTACAGTAAGTCCTCTCCATTATCTCATTCAATGCACATCCTATAGATAAATATAAATTCTTCATTTGTTTCTAGTCCTTCCAATAAAATAACAAATAATGAGTAGGAAAGAAGATGCCTGTGTCAGTTGCAGCCCTGAATTTCTATCATAGTCTAATAGAAACATAGAAAATAGGTGCAGGAGTAGGCCATTCGGCCCTTCGAACCAGTACCACCATTCAATGTGATCATGGCTGATCGTCCAAAATCAGTACCCCGTTTTGGCTTTTTCCCCATATCCCTTGATTCCCTTAGCCCCAAGAGCTAATTCTAACTCTCTCTTGAAAACATCCAGTGAATTGGCTCCATTGCCTTCTGTGGCAGAGAATTCCACAGATTCACAACTCTCTGGGTGAAAAAGTTTTTTCTCATCTCAATCCTAGATGGCCTACCCCTTATTCATAAACTCTGACCCCTGGTTCTGGACTCCCCCAACATCGGGAACATTTCCCCTGCATCTACCCTGTCCAATCCTCTAAGAATTTTATATGTTTCTATAAGATGCCCTCTCATCCTTCTAAATACCAGTGAATACAAGCCCAGGCGACCCATTCTTTCATCATACGTCAGTCCTTCCATCCCAGGAATTAACCTGGTGAACCTACGCCGCACTCCCTCAATAGCAATAATGTCCCTCAAATTAGGAGACAAAAATTGCACACAATACTCCAGATGCGGTCTCACCAGGGCCCTGTACAACTGAAGTAGGACCTCCTTGCTCCTAAACTCAAATCCTCTCGCAATGAAGGCCAACATGGCTTTCTTCACTGCCTGCTGTAGCTGCATGCTTAAAGCCCTGTCCCATGGTACGAGTTCATTCCAAGAGCTCTCCCGAGTTTGCCCTGATTCGAACTCGGAGATTTACGGTAATGGCCACTCGTCGGTACTCGGGGCTCTCGTGGACATTTTTCAACAAGTTGAAAAATCTTCACGAGTCTTCCCGTGCTTACCTGCCGTTAGCGAGTCTTCCCAAGTACCAACTTCTACAGTTGGCTCGCTAGAAGCTCATCCGCCCTTTGACTAGTCTTGTTTTTGGTCCTGCTGGGGGTACTCAGCCCCTCCTCACCTGGCAAACCAGGTGGGGGAGACAGTTTAGACACCAACAATACGACCATGGAGCAGGTAGCACGGGATTACATGGTATCCGTGGCGGGGGGAACTCCCCCTGGCCTGACCTGCATACCGCATCACATTAATGTGCCTATTGGGCTATGATAGAAAGGTATGCCTCCTTTGAAGAAGTCCTCCTGACCAAGTTCTGAGACCCTCTCTCACTGCTCCCCTTCTGTGATTCCTGTGGCTCTCGTGCTGTACGTCGTCTGCCTATTCAATGATTTTCAGTTTACTCTAATAGCAGTCTCCCTGGTGCCTGTTTCTGATGTTAACTGGATGAAAGTGAAATCATGTTCTGATATTCTCTGGAGAGAATAGAAATCGATGAGAACTATAACTGGAATATGGAATGTTAAACTCAACCATAAAACTGAAAAATCTAATTTAAAGTGTGGCCTGATACCAAGAGAATTGCACCACAGAGAACACAGAACAGTATAGTACGGGAACAGGCCTTTTAGCCCACAATGTCTGTGCCGAACACGCAGCCAAGACCAAGTAGAAACAAGAAACTGCAGATGCTGGTTTATATCAAAGGTAGACATAAAGTGCTGGAGTAACTCAGCTGGGCAGGCAGCATCTCTGGAGAGAAAGAATGGGTGATTGCCGTCTGAAGAAGTGTCCCGTCCTGAAACTTTACCCATCCTTTTTCATCAGAGAAACTGTGTGACCAACTGAGTTGCTCCAGCTCTTTGTGTCTATGCTGCCAAGACCAGCTCTTTTCTGCGTGCATATAATCCATATTCCTTTATTAACTGCATATCCGTGTGCCTTTCCAAAAGTCTCTTAAATACCACAATCATATCTGCCTTCATCATCGCGCCCATTAGTGCTTTCCAGGCACTCACCTCATACTGGGTAAAAAAAAAACCTGCTCTGCACATCTGCAATAAACTATAAGCCAAAGTTTACTGGATATACCCCTGGTATTTGACATTTCCAATTTGTGAAAAAGACTCTGTCTAACTACTGTATTTATGCCTCATGATTCTATATAGTATCCTACAGTCAAACAGCACAGAAACAGGCCCTTCAGCCCAACTTGCCAATGCTGACCAAGATGTCCCATCTATGCTAGTCCCACCTGCTTGCATTTGGCCCATATCCTTCTAAACCTTTTTAATAGGCCAAAGTCAGCATGGTTTTGTGAAGGGGAGGTCTTGCTTGACAAATTTGCTGGAATTCTTTGAAGAAGTAAATAGCAGGACAGACAAAGGAGAGTCAGTAGATGTTGTTTAGATTTTCGGAAAGCCTTTGATGGGTGCCACAAGTGAGGCTGCTAAGGAAAATGAGAGCCCACGGTATCAAAGGGCAGATACTACCATGGATAGCAGGTTGGCTGGATGGCGGAAGACAAAGAGGGGCAATAAAGGGGGCTTTTTCTGGTTAGCTGCCAGTGATAAGCGGAGTTCCGTGGGGGTCGGTGCTGGGGCCGTTACTCTTCACGTTGTATATTAATGATTTGGACGAGGAGATTGCAGGCCTTGTAGCGAAGTTTACAGATGATACGAAAATAGGTGGAAGGGCAGATAGTGTAGAGAAAGCAGGGACTCTGCAAAAGGACTTGGACAGGTTGGGAGAGTGGGCAGAGAAGTGGCAGATGGAATATAGTGTAGCAAAGTGTGGTGTCAAGCATTTTGGTAGTAGGAAAAAGGCGTAGGGAGAGAATCCAGAAATCGGAGGTGCAAAGCGACTTGGGAGTGTTGGTGCAGGATTCCCAAATAGTTAATCTGCAAGTCGAATCGGTAGTAAAGAAAGCAAACTCATTGCTAGCATTTATTTCAAGATATACAAAAACAGGGATATAATGCTGAAGTTCTATAAGGCACTGGTAAGGCCACATTTGGAGTATTGTGCACAATTTTGGGCACCATATCTGAGGAAGGATGTCTGGCTCTGGAGAGGGTCCAGAGGAGGAGTTTAACCTATGGTGAGCGTTTGTCGGCACTGGGCCTATACTCGCTGGAGTTTAGAAGAATGAGGGGGGACCTCATTGAAACATACAGAATAGTGAGAGGCTTGGATAGAGTGGATGTGGAAAAAATGTTTCCACTAGTGGGAGAGTCTAGGACCGGAGATCATAGCCTTAGAATTAAAGGACGTTCTTTTAGGAAGGAGATGAGGAGTCAGAGGGTGGTGAACCTGTGGAATTCTTTGCCACAGAAGGCTGTCATCATCATCATCATCGTCATCATCGGCGGCCACTCGAAACGAGTATGACTGTCCTCTCCACTCCATACTTGTGGGTCTGCAGATGTCTAGAGGCCGATCCATGATCCACACACCTTGGTGCAACGTGGGCAGTGGAGACTGGTGGCGGTTGGTCGTCGTCAAGCCCTCTTCTCTCTCTCCTTACAGTGCTGTCGCTTTGTCTCTGTGACACGGCGTAGTTCCATTTCGTGACGTACAGCTCCTTCCTGCATGGATTCCCTCCAGGAGCGCCTGACCAGTACGATGTGCTCCCAGTTGCTCGATGTGATGTGGAATTTCTTCAGACTGTTCTTGATGTTGTCCTTGAAGCGTTTCTTTGGCCCGCCGGGGGCTCGCCGACCTTCCTTCAATTGAGAGTACAGGATTTGTTTAGGGAGACGTGTGTTCGACATGTGGATGACATGACCAGTCCATTGAAGTTGGTGCTGCATTATTGTGGTGGTGATGCTGGTCATGTTGGCTTCCTCCAAAATGCTGATGTTGGTGCGTTTGTCCGACCAGCTGATCCTCAGAATCTTTTGTAAGGATCTTTGATGGTATTGTTCCCTGGGCTCTCAGGTGCCTGCTGCGGGTGGTCCATAACTCGGCTCCATACAACAGGGTGGAGATGACAATGGCTCTGTAGACCAGCAATTTTGTTTGAGCCTTTAGGTCTCGGTCCTCAAAGACCCCTTTCCTGAGTCTGGCATAGACTCCGCTGGCACAACTCAGGCGTTGGTTGACCTCAGAGTCGATGTCAACGATTGAGGAAAGAATGCTTCCAAGATAGGGGAAGTGGTCAATGTTTTCAAGAGTGGTGTCGTCCACTTTTATAGTGTGCTGGGTAGACGTCTCATTGGGTGGAGGTTGATGTAGGACCTGGGTCTTTAAGGCTAGGCCCATGGCTCTGGAGGTCTTCTGCAGAGTGTGCTGCAATGGCGCAGTTGTCCGTGTACTGAAGCTCCATGATGGCGGTGTTACTGACTTTGCACTTGGCCTTCAACCTATTATGGTTGAAGAGCCCACCGTCAGTTCTGTAGAGGATTGGGATCTTCCGTGGCAGCTCTTCACCAATTAGGTGAAGTATGGCAGCAATGAAGATGACAAACAGGGTGGATGCATTCCTGTTTGACCCCCGTTTCCACAGTGAAGGGCTCGGACTCAGAGCCGCAGTTGCTGAGCACTGTGACCGACATGCTATCATGTAGAAGCCTCAATATTCGGATGTACTTGTCGTGACAACCGTACCTTGATAGTATGCTCCAAAGAGCCTGGTGGTCTACAGAGTCAAAAGCCTTTGTCAAGTCTATGAAGGCCATGTATAAAGGCTGCCTTTGTTCACGGCATTTTCCCTGGAGTTGGCGTGCTGTGAATATCATGTCTGCTGTACCTCTGGATGGGCGGAAGCCATACTGTGATTCTGGAAGTACCTCCACAGACAGTGGTAGAAGTCGGTTTGCGAGGACACGAGCAAGGACTTTGCCTGTTGTTGACAGTAACGAGATGCCCCTGTAGTTTCCACATTCAGCCTTGTCCCCCTTGTTAAAAACGGTCACTATTAGAGCATCCCTGAGTTCTGAGGGAAGTTCTTCTTTTTCCCAGACCTTGAGGAGTAGGGCGTGGATGTGGTTCAGGAGCTCCGGTCCACCTTCCTTTAAGATCTCAGCTGGGATCCCATCTGGACCGGTGGCCTTGTTGTTCTTAAGGCGCTTAATCGCATCTTGAACCTCTGTCATAGTGGGAGGTTCTTCCATGTCTTCTCTGATGGGACTCTGCGGGGATGCAGTGGGTAATGTCTGGTTCAGTTGTGCTGTCACAGTTAAAGAGTTCCTGGAAGTGCTCTTTCGATCAGGCGTTAATGGACTCATTGTCCTTCAGCAGTTCTTGTCCATCTTTTGAGCGCAGGGGGTTTCCGCCGCAGTAGCTTGGACCAAAGACGACCTTAGTAGCGCTGAAGAGGTAGAGGCCAAGTCAGTGGATATTTTTAAGGCAGAGATAGATATATTTTTGATTAGTACAGGTGTCAAAGGTTATGGGGAGAAGGCAGGAAAATGGGGTTAGGAGGGAAAGATAGATCAGCCATGATTGAATGGCCGAATGGCCTAATTCTACTCCTATCACTTATGACCTTAATCCATGTACTGTATCCATGTAATCAAATGACTTTTAAATGTTGTTATAGTACCTGCTTCAACTACACCTCTGGCAGCTTGTTCCATATAACCACTGCCATATGTGTGAAAAATTAAGTCGATTACATTTTTCCCTTCTCACCTTAAACCTATGTCCTCTGGTTGTTGATTTTCTTACTCTGGGTAAAAGGTTGTGCATTCACCCTATTTATTCTCCCTCATGATTTTATGCACCCATATAAAGTCACCCCTCAACCTCCTGTGTACTGAGCAATAAAGACCTAGTCTGTCCAATCTTTCACTGTAGCTCAGGCACTCGAGTCCTGGCAACATCCTTGCATATCTTCCATGTTCTCTCTCCAGCTTAACAACATCCTTTACATAGTAGGGTGGCCAAAACTGAATGCAATACTCCAAATGTGGCCTCAGCAATATCTTGTACAACTGTAACAAAACATCCTCACAAAACATATTCAGTACCCTGACTGTCAGAGGCCAGTGTGCCAAAAGCCTCCTTGACCACCCTATCAACCTGTGGCACCATTTTCAGGGAACACTGTACAGCATTCCTAGATTCCTCTGCTCTCCAACACTCCCCTGGACCCTGCCATTCACTGTGAAGGTTCTGTCCTTGTCTGTCTTCCCAAAGTGCAACATCTGAGTTTGAAATCTATGTACTGGGCTTCAGTAGGGCCATGCAATGTAAAGGATTTGTAGCTGATCGCCACTTTGAGGAGGTAGGTTTTCTAAATGTTTGCCTCCCAAGTTAATGGGGAGATTGGTGTGACTGGTACAAATGGTTCGTATATTTGAATTCATCAGTACTTTATTGATTTGGTAAGTAAGGTGAGGACAGAAAAACGAATGAAAATACTGCACTCACTGCTACAGTATTTTTCAGCAAAAGCAATGGAGTGCGTATTTTATTGATACAACATTAACATTCACGCATTCATTTTGCTAGCAGCTGCAGCTCAGTTATTAATGAGTTCAGTTCCACCCATGAATTAAAGCTCCTGCTGAAAATTGTAGTTTTGTCACTTCATTTATTAATATAAAATAGTTTATTTTCTTTAGTTTTCAAACTGTCTTATCTGAAAAGACACTACCAGTATTTCTAGTAAACATTACAGCGAAGAGTGGATACAAGTTACTGCAGATGCTGGTTTACAAAAAAAGTCACAAAGAGCTGGGGTAACTTAGAGGGTCTGACAGCGTCTCTGGAGAACATGGATAGGTGACTTTTGGGGTCAGGACCCTTCTTCAGACTTATTGTAATGGAAGGGAGGGTGGGATAGGTGGATACAGGTGAGGAGGGTTTTGATAGGCAGATGGTGGACGAAGGTAAGAGATGAGACGACTAAAGGAGTGTGACAAAAGGATTGAAGAGCTGCGAATTGTGAAGCTAGAGGAATGAATGTAGGTGGAAGGGGAGCAGAGAAATAGTTACAAGTCCAGGTGGAGCACAGCAGAGAGGGATGGGGAATTTTAGTTACCTAAAATTGGAGAATTTAATGTTCATATCGCTGGGTTGTAAGATAGCCGAGTTGAAGATGAGGTATTGGTCCCCCGTTTGTATGTGGCCTCATTCTGGCAATGAAGGAGGCCCAGGTCAGAAAGGTCAGTCTGGGAATGGGAAGAGGAGTTAAAATGGTTAGCAACCAGGAGATCCCATAGTCCTTGGTTGACTGAGCGCAAGTGTTCAGCGATATGTTCACCGAGTCTACACTTGTTCCCACCAATGTACAGGAGGCCACATTTAGAACACCGGATACAGTAGATGAGTTTCGAGGAGGAGCACGTGAACCTCTGTCTCACCTGGAAAAATTGCTGGAGTCTCTGGATGGAAGTAGGGTATGAGGACAGGTATTACATCTCATGCGTTTGCAGGGGAAATTGCCTGGAAGGGGGTGGTTTGGGCAGGAAGGGATGAGTGAACCAAGGAGTTACAGAGGAAGCGGTCTCTGCAGAAGGTAGAAATGGGTGGGAATGGGAGATGACTGGTGGTGGAATCAAGTTGGAGGTGACAGAAATGTTGCAGGATGATGTGTTGGAAACTGAGGTTACTGGGGTGAAAGATGAGGACCAGGAGAACGCTATCCTTGTTCACTCTGGGAAGGGGGAGCAAGAGCAAAGCTACAGGATGCAAAGAAGATGCGGGGTGAGGGATCCATGTATGACAGGAAGGGGGAATCCACGTTTACTAAAGCACGAGGACATCTCAGCTGTTCTGGAATGGAATGCCTCACTTTGGGAGCGGAGATGGAGGAATTGAGTGTAGGGGATAGCATTTTTGCAAGAGGCAGAGTGGGAGGAAGTGTAGTCCATAAAAATGTGGGGGTTGGTAGCTTTGTAGTAGAAGTCAGTCTATACATTTATTTGGCTGTAAAAGTGCTTTTAAGATCCCACAAAAGATGTGAAAAGCACCATGTAAATAGGTGTCCTTGTCCATTCAGTATCACAGGTCACTCCTGCAAGTTGACCATGTGCACTTAGTGCTGTGGCACACATACTGTTCGAAGTTAGTGTCTTATTTTATGTTAATAAGTTAACTAACAAAATACAATTTTCAGAATGAGCTTTAATTCATTATCCACCTCCACCAAAATCATTGCGACAAGCAAGTGTGAGGTGTTGTACCTTGGGAGGTCGAATGTAAGGGGAAAATATACAAGGTGGTGTGTGCCTGGAACGAGCTGCTGGGTGGGGGTGATGGTGGAGGCAGATATAATAGTGCATTTCACAGATTTTTAGATAGGCACATAAATATGCAGGGTGTGGAGGGATATGGATAATGTCCAGGCAAATAATAATTGGACTTGGCATCATGTTTGGCACAGACATTGTGGACCAAAAGGCCTGTTCCTGGGTTGTACTGCTCTATGTTAAGGTGCACAATTCTGTTACTTTCCAATTTGTGCTCCTTGAGCCAACTGGCACAACTTTCTTTCAGCTGACCAACATGTTCATGCCCATCCTGCCGTTTTTAAGTACTTCAAACAATCTCGAGTGTCGATGCATGCCTTAGACATGCTTGAACCCTCCCTAACTCTGCTGAGATTCCAGTGAAAGTAACCAACTTGGAATGCAATGCCTCCCTCCCCTCCCCCCCGTGTTATAACTCCACTAGCTATAAACTACTGTGTCCAAATGTAACTAAACAATTTAACATTTATATTGATCAGTATCCTGGAAGCCAGCCCCCGAACACACCTGATACTTTGTAAACTGAGTAACTTTGTGGCACAGTCGTGAACAAGAGAAATGCCTTCGAGGTGACAAGGCAAAAGTCGCAAAACATTTGACAGTTCAAGGAAACTTAGATTGTGAAAATCATGTGATCATATGTGATCTTTTACTTTTAAAAAGGTCATATTTGCCCTTTTTTTAAACTTTGATTGATTTTCAACATTGGCTCATTTCCATTAATTACGACACTTGGATGAAATGGATTTTATCATGGTGCTCCCTTGTCTCTTCATGTTAGGAGGTTTAAAGTGCAAGAGCTGTGGAGCTAACATGAAACCACACCTGCCGTTATGTGTGCAGTTTGGGCATCCTATCAAATGAAGGTAGTTCAACAAAAGCTTATAAATACATTTCGGTAAAATTGCTTGTGTCCTTTAGATTTTGGAAGAATGAGTGATGTTGTATTTTATTATATAAGATTATGAAGCAACTTAGCAAGGTTAATACTGAAAGGTGATTTTCATTGGCCTGGCTGAGTTTAACACCTGTAGACATCAGTCTCAGGATAAGTAATGAGGAATTAGGGCAGAGGTCAGGAGCCTTTATTTTCTCTGAGTTGTGAACCTTGTGGTGAAATTTACTCAATAAATATAGGGCAAGACTTACACTTGGATATTTGGAAACAACCTTGATTTATGATATGTGCCCCATTCCCCCTCATTCCTAACTTCATTTATTTTGTGGAGAGATTTCAAAGGTTTTTTGTATTTTCACAACATTGAATGTAAAACAAGGTTAAGGTTAATAATCATTGCACGAAGCACAATGTAACTAAGGAAACGTTTGTAGATGGAAATATCAACCTACTGATATTGCCTGACCTCTTGCTTTGTAATATTCTTACTGAAGTTTATTGCACTAGGTCTTATATAATGATATAGATTTGCTTTTCTACATTGATTCAAAATCACATCTCAGCATTTAGATGATGCAGATTAGAAATTGTTCTTGATAATATTAATTGATGAATGGATACTATTAGTATGATCATCTATTACCTAATGCAGGTAATCTAAAATTCCTTTGTTTCCATTAAAGTTAATGGACATAGCAATGACAAAAATATATATATATATATTCTCTTTAATAATTCATGCCCTAAATTCAAGTTTTCACATATTGATCTTTTAAATTGCAACTAGTATCTCTAGTTGTCTGAATATAATGGGTAGTCCTTGTTCATTGCTTAACGCATGATGGCATCAAGTTTTGTTGCATATATTGATGTACCCACCTACAATTGTGTGAAAATATTTCTCTTTGCAAAGCTTTTTACTCTTATTTTCATGGAAATTTGCATAGATTTATTAAAGTTTTTTTAACAATGCCATATGCAACTTAATCAAAAATGTTGAGAGTTTATTTGGACCAATGAAATTAGTGTCTGGGATAAATGACAACCTGTTAAAGCTGTTATTGGAAGTAATTTGGTCCTTTGCATAGTTGTCAAAAACAATAAAGATCACTGAATACCTCTTCAATTATAGCTCAAACCAATGCAAGAAACCTGCTATTGAAAATAGCACACATAAAAGGACCACAGAATTGCATTCTCATCAATTGTGCTAAAACAATAATTTCTGTTTATTTTATTCGGGGGAAGTTCCTTTCCTGTAATCTGTTGCTCCTTTAACATTTTTTAAGGTACAAAGGTTATGCTATGGAGTCATTGTCTATGCCATAATGCCTGAATACTTTATGCTGTTGGCCTATGATTGACCAGAAATGCTGAACACTTGCAACTTGCAATGGTGCTGTTTGAAACTGCATCTTGAGACTTAACCAAGACCATGGAAAGCACATCACATTATCAGCCAACGATACTGCTATTATAATCATTGAGCTACACAGCACGGAAACAGGTCCTTTGGCCCAACTCATCCATGCCAAACTAGGTGCTTAACCCTAGTTGCCTCTGCCTGGTCTATATTCCTTCAAACCTTTGCTATCAATGTGTCTGTTTAAGTGTCTTTTAAATGTGTGATTTTACCCACCTGTACTATTTCCTCTAGCAGTTCATTTAATGTATGTACCACACTAAAAGGTTGGCCCTTGGGTCTCTTAAATGTACTCTTGCACCCTGTATGGTCAAGGGATTCACTTAATCCCAGCTACATATGTATTTTTCTAAACCAGGGCCTCAGTATCTCTTGGCATTTAGGGTTCCTTACTACCTCCAGCCATGTTCTTCACTCGAACAGGAATGTGCTAGCCCTGAACACTCGTTATCTCACAGTTAAAAGTTTTGTTGATTCTTTCTGCTTACCACAATACAATTGAAGGATAAAACATGTCTGAGGCATGGAAGGCAGAATACAATTCCTCCATTGCGGAGGTTGAAATAAGCAATCCTTGTTATGAAGTATTATAGGTCAGTTCAGGGTTGTGAAGAGACTGATATAGCTTGAGGCAATGATCATAGAGTGGAATTTGTTACAAGGTTTTATAGTTTGTACCAGGAGTTAAGGATAGTTACAGTTTTTCCAACACTAGTTGCACATCAAAAAGCCCTCTCTTATTAGCACAGCAGATTAATTCAGAACTCAAAATCGGAACAGAGATCTGTTATGTTTCAGTCTTATCTTTGGCAACTCTCAGCAAATCCGAAACAATACACAAAGATCATTGTATAATGATTGATGAATCTGCTAAGATAAAGCCTGACATTCCCAAAATGGTTTTCCTGAAGGATCGCAAATGTCATTAGTCCTGAGAAAGATTCCGTAAGTTTGTTTTAAGAATTAAATTTCTATTAACTTTGTAAAATGTCAAAAATTGTAAATTCAATTATACAGCAGTTGGTTCAAAGAAACCCAGGCTGTTACTGATTCTCCAGAACTGGTAAGTGTTTAAAAATAATTTCAAGATAATTACATACCCTGAATTTTTAATTAGTTTGTTGTTCCCTTCCAGCCTATACAAAAATGTAGATATCAGTAAATCCGAAACATGCGTCAATTTATCCCTGAATCCAAATCTGAGAACCTGTGGCACTGGAAGGTGGTTCATTTTGTCAGTCTCTTCACCCATTGCAACATGTTGTGCAGAGACCCATGCTAGTGTGAAAGCCTTGGTCTGATAAGGGAGGATACTTCTCAGTCAATAATTCTACATCAGCCGTGGCTTGCTTCCATTCTGGATTTGGTTTTTGATTTGAGGTTTCAAGGTCAGTTTATTATCACATGTACCAGTTAAGGTACAGTGAAATTTGAGTTACCATACAGCCATACTAAGTGAAAAGCAACAAGCCACACAACCACATAAAAGTTAACATAAACATCCACCACAGTGGATTCCACATTCCTCACGGTGATGGAAGGCAATAAAGTTCAATCTTCTTCCTCTTGTTCTCCAGCGGTCAGGACAGTCAAACCATCCACAGTCGGGCGATCAAAGCCCCCGCAGCCGACGATCGAAGCCCACGTCGGGGTGATTGAAACTCACTCCACGACATGAAGCTCCCGAATCGGCCTCTTCTTACCAGATACCGTGGGCTTCACGATGTTAACGTCCACAGGCCCCGCGGATGGAGCTTCGATCCCCGGCAAAGGGATCGTAAGCTCCACGATGTTAAGTTCCCGCAGACTCCTACGGCTTGGAGTGCCGGGCTGGTCTCCAGGAAAGGCCTCCAACTCCACGATGTTAGGCCGCAGTGGGGACAGAGATATGATAAGGAAAAAAATTGCATCTCTGTCGAGGTAAGAGATTGGAAAAAAGTTTCCCCAAACCCCACCCCCCCACATAAAACACTAAAGAATACTTTTAATACATACTAAAAATAACAAAAAGAAGAAAGGACAGGCAGACTGTTGGTGAGGCAGCCACTGCTGGTGGCGTCACCCTGTGTGGGAACTGCAGGCTTCCATTGATGGGCCAGGTGATTAATGGGGATAGCCAGTGGGTAGTTTCTGAGGTGGTGTGCTTCTTCCACTGCTAATCCAGGGCTGTGTGTGCTGCAAATACATGGATTCAATTCTCAGTATTATCCTGAATGCTATTTCTCGTTTTTGAGTCATGGGCTTGAGATTCCCAGGAGTCTGTCGAGATGTTTCAATTCTTCAGACATATCCTTGATTCTTTATATCATCCACCTAGTAATCTCTTCTCAGGACAGAGCTGCCAGTGTGAAACTAATCACAAAACGAGGGCAGAATTTCTAGTTGCTGTAAGGGTGTATTGTGAGAAATGAAGTCAATCAAATCATCTGCACAAAGATGAAGAGGCTTTAAGTCAGTAAGTAGATCGCACATGATCAGAATGTTAATAATATCGATAAATCATGTCCATTACTGAGCCAATTCCACTGCTTGGTGGTCTCCTGGATCTCTTCAGGGAAATGTTGGAGGGTTTCGATTTAAGATGAGAGGGGGGGGGGGGGGGGGGGTTTAAAGGAAATTTGTAAAGCAAGTTTTTCTTGCACACAGTGGTAAATACCTGGATGAATTGTTGGTTTTAGTTTGTACATGCCTCTCTATATTGTGTGATTCTGTTACATTTGTGCAAGTGTTTCAAAACATTTCTCTATGTGTTCTTTCTGGATGTCCGTGCATCCTATTTACACACAAATGTACAGCTACTTAATGGCTAGCCAGGCTGACTTCTTGACGTTGCTTTAGTACTCTGTCCATGTCGACCAAGTTACACAATGTAATCATTTTGATGTGGCAGATTATGAAAATGTGACACTATAAAATCCTCAGAGAATTAATTGCTGACTGTGGAGGCCCAGGACATAAAGGTCAGAATGGGAATGGGAAGGGGAGTTAAATGTTTGGCAACTGGGAGATCGCGTAGGCCAAGGTGGTCTAAGCGTAAATGTTCAGCGAAGCAATCGCTGAGTTACTTCAGCATTTTATGTCCAGCTGCCCTCTGTCTCTTATTGTTCCTAGTCATGCCCCAGGTCTGCACATAAACCCTTCCCAGAGCATTCACTTGACCTAGGATAAATTAAAGCAACAGTCATTGTCTCAGTTTGAATCACCGTCTTTAACCTAGCCCAACTACGAAATCAGGGTTTTTATTAATTCGTGTCATGCTACCAATATTGCAATTAGCTATCGACATGTTACCATTCTGGGGATTTTAACATAAATTGTTTACCCCTTAATTACTAGCTAATCTAGCATGAATATATTTTATGGAGATTTCAACAAATCTCTGTTAAACCTGGAGTGTTTCCATATACATTTCTGTACTTGGGAAACTGTTCAGTGAATGTCAACTATTTTCAGCCATCCCTTGTATGTAAAAATTCAATGTGCTCAGTGCAATGACTGTAGGTATTACTCGAGTTCGATTGCATTGTGTTGCTAAAAGTCCTCTGAAAATTAAAGGTTTGTTTCAGCTGTCTAGAGGAGAATAAAATATAACTTAAAACTTATCCTAGCTATTAATAAATAGCTATGAATTTACATAAACGTGGCACTTTCACATTACTTTGTTAAGGCTTTAAGAAACAGAATGTATAATAAGAGGACGGATACATACAGTGTTTTAGTTTCATTATGTTTGCTACATGGAGCTGCAGTGGTAGGTTTAATTTATGTTGGTGTTCTTGTGAGAAGAGAAACCTTGTAAGGTCACCAGTAAAATGGACCTTAAAGTTGCAAGCAATCATTTTAGTAAATTAAGTTTATTAGAGAAATCTTGACTAACTTATAGTATCTGATTCTCCATGTGTTTGCATTATGTTCAGTAACAACTAATTTGCATGAATGGTCTTATCTTTTGTTCACTTAAGTCTACGTTGATACTTTATTAGAAAATGTCCAATATGAGAAAGTTGAAAACAAGGGTAATTAAATATTTTTGTTTTCTTCTCAATCTTAATCTCATCAGGAGTGGGAACAATCTGAGTTGAAGCCTTCAGATATCACTAAAAAGCAGAAGCCTACGACACCGTCAACAGGAAAGAAGGCAAAGAAAGAAAGCAAGAAAAAGAGATAAATGACTGGAGGTCCCCCTGAAGAATAGCAGCAATGTTTCTGTGTCTCGTTTTGTAATCATTGTTCCCAAAAATGTTTTTTTATTATTCACTGCTATTTATACATTTGATTTATACAGCTGTTTTTCACGTGTTTGAAGTAAAATTGTAATCACCATATGCTATCTATCTTAATGCTGCAATATTTCAAAATGATCCTAACTTGTAACCAACTTTGTTATGTTAGTCACTTTAACAGTTATACATGAACCATTGAATGCTGATACATATACTTCGATGATGTAGTTGACTGTGGTCTCAGGGGAACAGTTTGTGTCCAACATTGCTCCATTCTTGCATACCACAGAGGAACTACTCTTTGTTTTAAATGATCCCTGAATTGTAACTCTGCTTAAATTTTAACAATGGACAATTATAGTGAGCAGGGACAAATCATCCATCAAGTCACTGGACGATGACACATTTGATAAGACTTAACATTTTTATTCAAGTGCTACTAAAGCTTCAGGACGTAAAAATCCACCAGAGCTCTCTTGGTTTTTTTTGCACGTTGAGTAGACTTAAGTAAACATGTGACTTATTTCTAGAAAAGAACAGAGGATAGAAACTTTTATCCGGATGCTCTGCTTGGTTGAATGGAACTTGCACATTGGCAATGAAGGTCATACGTGATAAGAGCAGAATTAGGCCAGTCGGCTCATCAAGTCTACCCCGCCATTCAATCATGGCTGATCTATATCTCCTTCCTAACTCCATTCTCCTGCTTTTTCCCCATAACCCCTGACACCCATACTAGTCGAGAATCTATCTATTTCTGCCTTAAAAATATCCACTGACAGTCTCCACAGCCTTCTGTGGCAAAGAATTCCACAGATTCGCCACCCTCTGACTAAAGAAATTCCTCCTCATCTATTTCCTAAAGGAAAGTCCTTTAATTCTGAGGCTATGACCTCTGGTTATAGACTCTCCCACTCGTGGAAACATCCTCCCCACATCCACTCTATGCAAGCCATATGTTAGCAAACAAATAAATTTCAAAATGTGCATAGAAAAGCCCAATTACATGACATGTTTGGAACGTGAAGTAGCATGTTGGCCGTGTGCTTTCTATTTTGGTCTATAAAACAAGAAACAATTTTGACTTTTATTTCTTACCCCTTAAAATTCCTCCTATCCATGGTTTTAAATACAAACTTGTTGGTTGTTTTGTCTTTTGTACCATTTAATGTTGGTTGACATTTAATTTTGCATTTCCCATATATGTTGCAGCAAATGTGAAATATACAATTGGTACAAACACATGATGGAACTTTGATGGAGATGCTGTACATCAAAAAGTGATTGGAAAGCTTGCCTCTGCTCTTCTGAAACAAATATTAAAATGGAGAATTTCTCATCATTAATTTTTATTCCCTTCTTAGGTTGGAATTAATTTACTATTTTGCTGAAATGGTATTTTCGTTATATTGAAACTTATTTTACTTTTGATTAATATTGTTGCCACTTAGTTGTTTTGCTTTTGCATTTTACATATTATGAAAAGTAGGATTTCTTATTACGGCAGATACTTTTATTAAGTATTTTAGGATATTTTCTTTATGTTAAGAACAAAAACTTTTTATATGTATCAGAATATAGACCTAGACATAGAATGTTTGTGCTGAGCATGATGCCAAGTTCAATGGATCTCATCTGCCTGCACATGATCCATATCCCTCTATTCCCTGCACTTCGATGTGCCTATCTAAAACCTATATCATATCTGCCTCCCCCACCCCCCCGCACCTACCCCCAGGGCAATGCATTCCAGGCATTCACCACTCTGCGTTTAAAAGAAAAAGTCCCACATATTTTCATTAAACTTACCCCTCTCACCTTTTAATTAAGCCCTCTAATTAGCAATGTTACAACATTTTGAGATTTTAAAAATCGTCTGCAATTTATCCCATCAGATAAAGCATAAAAAGAAGTTTAATTTGACACCTAATTCACTTTCATATCTTCAGTATTAAAAAAGGTTATGGCCATTTTCATACTCGGAAATTAGCATCTTGTTCCCTATTGCTTTTCCATTGACTTAACTCAAAAGCTGTGATCAAGGACAGTCAAAAGCCCATAACTTTCTTAAAAAGTAAGAGAACTGAATGAAATTTTCAGTTATTATAGATTGAAGCATTCTGAAACAAATGTGAAACAATCTTACTTGGATGACCTGAAATTAAAGCATATAATTAGTTAGTTACCTAATTGTAGCTAATTACAAATTTCAATTACTAGATCTAAACATCTATCAATTTCTTAAGAAAAGATTAACATTTTTAAATAGCCTGTGTCCAAATAACATTCACACAAGAATTCACAATATAACATGATTTTTAAATCTCATTGTCATTAATTTATAGGCCAAATGGAAGGAATTTAGTGTTTAATTCCCGTAAATTTATGGCCATTTTAATCATCTTGCAAGTAGGATTTTGTGGAACGCGATCGTTTGGAACGTTGTGGTTGCGGAGAATTTAAACCCCATATCGGCATGAAAAACCACTGCCGGTTCGTCTGGGTCCTAAGTAACCTTTTCGCAACGTAAAATTTTGATTAAAGGCATCCTAAGAAGCACGCATATGTAAAATAAATGGCTTTCCTTTACCTGTCCCGTGCGTGAAATTCGTCCCCGTTGTCGGTGTTGACGGGGACGACGGGGACGAATATCCAGTGCAGTTTAAAAAAAACTTAATAAAACCGATGTCCGAGCGATTATTCTTCAGCAGCTAAACAGCCTGACAAAAATCGATTTCAACAGGCTGGAAAAAAACAGCATTTTGAACCCGTCCCCCTCTCAAAGGCGCCAAATTCACGCACACGGCCAGTGACAGAACTGCAGCGCCGCTGAAGGTAAGTTTTGTAACATACCTACTCTAATGTTGCACATTGCCACCTTTGGGAAATAAGTGTCTACTGTCTATCTATGCCCTAATAATTTAATATACCACTATCAAGTATCTCCTCAACCTCTGATGTTCCAGAGAAAACAATCCAAGTCTATCCAACCTCTCCCTGTAGCTGAAGCCCTCTAATCCAGGTAAATCTCCTCTACACCCTACTCAAAGCCTCCATATATTTCCTGTAATGGGGCAACCAGAACTGCACATACTACTCCAAATACAGCTTAACCAAAGTCCAATAGAGCTGCATCATGACTTCCTGATTGTTATACTCAGTGCCCCTTGCAATGAAGGCAAGCATACCATATGCCGCCTTTACCACTCTATCTACTTGGGTTGGCACCTTCCGTGAGCTATGAAATTGGACTCCAAGATCCCTCTGCATATCAGTGCTGTTTAGGGTCTTTCCATTAACTGTATAATTTCCCCTTACATTCAACCTCTTGGAGTGTAACACCTCACACTTTCTTGGGTTAAACGCCATAAACTCCACTACAATCCCCTGTCTTCTATGAATAAGCCAGTTCTGAATCCAATACAAATAGTACAAAGAATAGCACAATACTATTAGAGAACTGAAATATACTTTATAACAATTATAACATTATAATAACAATGCTTGAATATCGCAATGGATAAAAAAATGTTTTAACTAGCTAGAATATTTGGATTTGGTGCTTTAAGTTACAATTATATACAATTATACAGTCTCAAATTGGTGACTGTTGGGCATAACGTATTATCTGGGTGAACTGTGAGCCCCCTGGAGTCAAGAAGTTTCATGCATAAATGGTTAAACAGAATGGATAAAATCGGGAAAACAAATTGGCCTTACCTAAAATTTAAACCAAATTTTAAATAATGTTGCTACATTTCATTATCGTAGTGCATATTGAAGCAAGTGTTATAGGATTTCAACCACTCTCACCTCAGTGTACTTGGTGGCTAAATCCTAATCTGACACTCAAAACATGCTTCCATTATTGCATTGATGAACACTCCGATTGTTTCATATTTATGTTTTATATAAAAGTAGTAATAAATTTATTCCATATATAGTTCTGAAATTATTTGCATTTATGCTGCAGAATAGATCTTTAATTTTCAAACTTTATTTTGTTAAACTTGGTTTTCTCCTTTCAGGTTATTGCTTGTAGAGAAACTGAAAAGAATTGATAGATGCATTGTAAGTAAATTGAGTCATAAATCTGCGTGAAATATGTGTGTTGCATTGACTGAATGACAGCAGGATCTCCAGAGATGACTAAGAATTTAATCTGGGGCTTTTTAGGCGACTTCATTTTATTGAAACTAATCAAGTTAACCAAAGCTAAATTTTAAAACATCTTTTGGAATTTTTAATTTGTTTACCTTTCAATCAGCAAAAGATGACTGAAGGTTTTGATGAAATTAAATATCATCAAACAATGAATAAAGAAAATAATGAATTTTTTCAAAATCTATATTCTCCTTGTTTGTTTTCCATTTGC
Source organism: Malacoraja senta (assembly GCA_038087875.1). NCBI lineage: Eukaryota > Metazoa > Chordata > Chondrichthyes > Rajiformes > Rajidae > Malacoraja > Malacoraja senta. Next base: position 52,534,588 of record CM075982.1, read on the forward strand.
TTTTATTTATATACAATAAACTGCTGGAATAAGTGACGATAAATGGCAAAGAAATCTTTTAACATTCCTCATGTGAAGCTAATAAAGATTTTGTCAATTCACTAATGGAGAGATTCTGAACTAAACTTTTTGTCTGCAGCCTACCACCCTTCAAGAAAGATGTGCCACAATACAGCTGTTCATGGTGTAGACTTCTCCAACTCTGCAGTTGTTAAGCCCTCGGCAAGCCGTACATTTAATCCAGTTAACACAAAAAGCTTGAGTAACTCAGCGGGACGGACAGCATCTCTGGAGAGTAGGGATGGGTGACGTTTCGGGAGGAGACCCTTCGTCTGAAGAAGGATCTCGACCCAAAAAGTTGCCCATTCCTTCTCTCCAGAGATGCTGCCTGTCCCGCTGAGTTACTTCAGCTTTCTGTGTCTATCTTCGGTTTAAACCAGCATCTGCAGTTCCTTCATACACCTTTAATGCAGTTATTCATTTTAATAGGAGCCATAAATTCTAGATCAATAGTTGGTGTAAATGTGCTGTATTCAACAGAGTCCTCCAGATCAGAAAAGAAAACAGGTCATATAAGTAGTATCCTCAAGAATGTTCAGTAAAATGCTAATATTATGTTTTACCGAGAAACGTGGTACAATGGAAGAATATGGACAAAAATTTCACATCCCCTTAAGATTTGTCATTGAAATCTGCACACCAAGCAGATCTCGTCTATTCCTGCATTGACGAGATCCTCACTGCAAAGGGAATTTTAAAGTCGCCCTTGTTGACTGAATGGAAGTGTTCTGCAAGGAGTCACCTGACCTCAGCTTCCTTTTTGCAGTAGAGGACACTTCTTCATGAGCATTAACTTAATCACAGTTATCTTTATGGTTTGTTTCAAAACAACTTTCGCCTGCATTTCATAGATTTCGCAAGTCCCCTTGTGTGTTTTCTCCCTCACACTTTTAATCAGATGGCTCTTAACAATTGGGATCACCTGAGCAACCATGGCTTCAGCCAATGAGAGAAATTCCATTTGTTCTTTCTGCCCCATCTTCTCTATAACATAAAAACATACTGAAACGTTAACACTGTTTCTCTTGCCAAAGATGTTAACTGACTGGCTGAAAATTTCCAGCATTTTTTTTAATGACATCAGGTTTCCTGACGCCATTTTTTGTTTTGAAAGTAGATCAAACAGTTTATATATGTACAGGATGTAGAGATGCTGCCTCACACTGCCAGAGACTCGGGTTCCATTTTAACCTCGGGTGTTACCTGTACGAAATTTGCATATTCTCCCTGTGACCGTGTGGGTTTTCTCCAGGTGCTCTGATTTCCTCCCATATTCCAAAGTCGTGTAGGTTTGTAGGTTAATCGGCTTCTGTAAATTACCACTAGTGTGTAGGACATAGGTCGAAGGTCACTGTTGACTCAGTGGACTGAAGGGCCACTTTCCACATTGTCTCTCCAAGGTGGTTGATGGCCTGCATAGGTGAAAGACCTGCTTTTTCCAATGCTGCCTGTCTCTATTACTCCATGACTCTAATTAATCCAATTAAGCTCTGAGTGATTATATTGGTCTAAACTATTACACAATTTCTCATTTGAGAAGACCCAAAACATCAGGAAAATTCATTTGTTAAGGAGCTGGAAATTATTGCATTTGGCCATTCAGAGAAGAAAAACATTTCCTACCATCATGTAAGTGGCATTATTTTTTATCACTGAGGTAATTATAAGCTTAATCATTCAATTGAGTTTACTCTTGTGGCTATCTGTGATGAATGGTCAGCTGTGACTAAATCGGTTTATTAAGAGTGGCGAGATAATCACTCTGAAGCAACAGAGAGCAAACTGCATGAAACGGCAGAGATCTGTGATAATTTGGGAAGATCCTCCATTAAGGACGTCGAAACGTCAAGAAGTCTAGGTTCAAGAGGAACAGCAAATTGCCATGATGTACTATCTATATTACTAAACGTCTGATCTTGACCACTTCCTGTTCTGTATATTGATTTTAGAAAAAAAACGCTGCCACTTACGGCTGTGATTTTTGGCCATCTTACTCAGAGTTCCCCTCTGCTGCGCAGGACAAGAGGATTTTTCCCATCGATTAAAAATAAAAGTTATTAGTGCTTAAAAAATGTTGAGATTCTCTCTCCTGAAGGCCATGCCCCTTCCGGAGGGACTATAAAACCCGGAAGTGTTGAGTGCCTCAGTCAGTCTCTACAAGATGGGGGAGCGAGAGGGTCACGTCTCTCAGTCTGAGCTGTGAATAACACTGAACGCATGTCTACTAAACTGTGAGTGGTTTTACTGACTTGTCAGTGCCCTTAATGTGGTTTGAAAATATCGTTTGGAAATGCTACAGCTGTGTTGCCTTTGGTCTGGAAATGCTAAAGCTGTGTTGCCTTTGGTCTGGAAATGCTACAGCTGTGTTGCCTTTGGTCTGGAAATGCTAAAGCTGTGTTGCCTTTGGTCTGGAAATGCTAAAGCTGTGTTGCCTTTGGTCTGGAAATGCTAAAGCTGTGTTGCCTTATTAAAGTTGCCTTGCCTTCTATATAATTAAAAGTCTAATCTTGACCACATCCTTTTTTATATTGATTTTAGAAAAAACACTACCACGTACGGCTATGATTTTTGGCCATCTTACTCGGTCTCCCTCCGCTCATCGGGTGCCAAGGATTTTTCCCATCGATGAAAAATAAAAGAGTTATTAGTGTTTTAAAAATGTTGAGATTCTCTCCTGTCAATCATGCCATGAAGGCCACGCCCCTTCTGGTGGAAAGGGGGGAGGGACTATAAAACCCAGAAGTGTGGGCGTGGCTCAGTCTCTGCAAGATGGAGGAGGGAGAGGTCACGACCCGCTGTCTTTAGTGGCCTTGCACCCTGCTTGAAATGGTATGAAACTGCACTTGAATTTGGTGGCCTTGCATCCTGCTTGAAGTGGTAAGGAACTGCACTTGAATTTGGTGGCCTTGCACCCTGCTTGAAATAGAATTTCAAGGAATAGCCATGAGTCAACTGCCAGCCCACCAGTCGTGAGTGAGCTGCCAGCACAACAGGCTTGAGTGACTGAGCCGCCAGCCAAAGAATCCATTTGGCCCACAATGTCCATACTAGCCCTCTGGAAACCTGTCCCTTCAGCCCACAACAAGCATCCAGAAAGCCCCTCCCCACTGGCCACCAATATTGGAATTGGTGGAGAGGTGGAATATTGCGTTGGGGGACCAGCCTTCCCGTGTGAAGCTGGGACCCGACGGGTCCCGCTCAGTCTAGTATCCACTGAATCCCTTCCATGACATTCATAATCTGGAGCAATGAGCTGCAATTTCTGCCAGTATGTGCGGTAAATGAACGAGGCATGACAGGTGATCATTAGCTATGCACTTAATGCCGGGAATATGTTAGGCTTGCTAATGTATGTAGCTGGTCCAATCACACATGATTTCTTCTGGAAGTAATCATGTACACTACTATCTGGGTAGTAGGTGATTCAATTTAGTAGATGATAATGATAAGTAGTGAGGTTTCTCAACAACGCAGCTAACAACTGCCTCCAAGTCAGAGAACAAAAGTTCAATCCTGTTCAGTCCTCTGATGCTGTCTATGTGAAATTTGCCAGTTCTCCCTGTGACCATGTGGGTTTCCCCATGGTCACAGGGTTCATCCCACACCCCGAATACATGCAGGCTATAATACCCCCAGTGAGTGGTAGAATCTGGGAGAAGATGATGAGAATATGACCAGAATAAAAAATAGCATTAGTGTAAATAGGTGTCTGATGACCATCACAGATGTAGTGGGCCAAAAGGCCTGATTTTCCAATGCTCTATTACTCCATGCCCTATCTTGCTTTTCCATCATTCATTGAGGAAAAACTATTTTTTCATCGTGTAAATGGCAATATATTTTGGCACCGAGGTAACTACAAGCTTTATCATTCAATTATCTATGGTGAATGGTCGGCTATGACCAAATAGGTTTAATCAGTACTTTCAATTTTTCATTTGATCATTTGTGAGATTTGTAAAGGTGTACATCATGTTGAACCAAAAATTATGACGTGTTTCAATGCGTCTTCACTGCTCCACAATAGTATTAACTGCTTATAATTTTAACCTTCCTCCTACCTCTTACTGGTTTTTGTTCAACAATTAAGTTCTGCTGAATTGGTCACATATTACTGATTTTGTTTTTGTCTTTCTGTTTAAATAACCATCAAGATGATTTTCTGCAAATAAATATGCTGACGTCCTGAACCGTTTCAATAGAGTTTACATATTAATTTGTTTTGCAGAAGTGGTTTAAATAAAATTTTGTTATAGCTAATGTTGGTACCTACTTGTAGGTACATGTTCTTTTCTTTCCACAACAGATGTTTGGTCCTCTTGCTTTGAACTCCAATTCACTTGCATCAGTTCAGCTTAAGGTATCTAAATTTCTGCTGACAGGGGACAATAACTATAAATGATTCACAGCAATATTAAGACCTTATGGCTCAGTTACAGTTTAATTGAAGTAACTATCATTGTTCCCAAGGGTTCTATGAAACAATTAGTCTATAGAGTCTTTTTTTGTAAACTCTTTTACTGCAACATCAAAATTAATCTGCTATTGTTAAAGGTTAATCCAAGCAGCACATCCCACGAAATGGACATTTATTGTTAGGATAATTGGAGTCCCCAGCCTGTTTGATACCAGCCACTTCTAAAATATTCTAATTGTTGGATTCAGATATCTAAATAACTAATTCAGCTCACGATTTAATAAGTTGGTGTTTAATTTGTAAAAAAAAGCACTTTGCCTTCACAACCTTTTGTGCGGAGTGCTTTTATTTCCTGTCTTGTCAGCATCCATGCACAGTTGTAGTTCACAGAATTGCTGCTACATTTTTGTCACTATTTTACTCTTAAATCATGGCAGACGTTTTAAATTTATAATACCTTAACATACCACTGTGTGTTATTGAAAATATTTCCACCTTTTGTACTGAAAGTTATGGAAAGATTACTTTAGGTCCAATCTGTTCATAAATGCATCCTTTCAATGGCATCGAAGTATTTTGTCTACTGCGGGATTGAGGAGATGTGGATAGAAGTTAAGATGGTTATGGAACACTTGAACACATGCTTCAGTGCAGTGGTTCACTGCTTGAAACCCCAATTTACAGATGGAGCATTGACTGCATATGGATCTTGAAACATTCTATTGATATAATGGAAGAACAGGGCTATTTCCTAATATCTTATCCAACATATTCTTTCACTAACAATACTAAAAAGTGATCTGGTCATTTATCTCGAGAGTTGTCTGTGGAATAGTGTTATGAGCAATTAGATTGCACTCCTCTGCAGCTGAAATTCAATGAACTGTTAAGTGTTTTGTGATACTTAGAGTCATGATATACCTTGTGTACAATAAACTATTCACAAATCCTGATCTTCTACCATAAGAAGACACAAAGTGCTGGAGTAAATCAGCAGGTCGGGCAGCATCACTGGAAAACATGGATCGGTGATCTGGATCCTTCTTCAGCTCCCGTCCTGAATCGTCACCTATCCATGTTCTCCAGAGATGCTGCCTGACCCACTGAGTTACTCCAGCACTATATGACCTTTTTCAAAGGCAAGCTTTACTCGTTTTTATTTGTAAACAAGCTTTTACTCTATTCTTTCAGTACCTGGATCAGCTTTTCCATCCGACTCGCAGTACACTGATTCCCCTACTGAGTGTGAATTTACCTGGTTCACTGGAAATTTTATTTTGATACTGTAACATAAAATATGTGAAATAGAAGTATGTTGTGGAATTAATAGAAGTAACATTCAATAGTCTGGAAAATCTGTGCCAAAGTACTGTCTGTGCCAGATTATCAGCATTTTATGGTAACCAGTCACTTGGTTTCACCCTTTCACTGTTGAGAGCAAATTTATCAAGAGTCATTCAGGTGACCGATTGTCCTGTTGCCTGTTTGATGGGTTCAGTTAAAATTAACCCCTGGAATGAATATGCAGGAGACATGAAGACGTAACAGTCACAAATATTCCTGTCACTAGTCACTCCCTAAAAGAAGGGTAAATGTGTTTGCTAAGAGCCATTCTACATCTCAATCTCAGTTAAACGATCATAGAGCTGTTTCCGCCTTCTATGTATTAATAAATTAAAAGGGATGGTCAGCATTGTAGACCCACACTCCAAACAAAATAAAACAATAAAGGTCACTTGAGTGAATTGGCATTCTCCTGTGAAACAAGCTCTGGGAATGTAAACCTATGAATAGTTTTTTTTTAATACTTTACAGCAAAGAACAAACATGACAGTTACTCGAGTGTTTTTTAATTGAAGGTCAGAATTTCAAAGCTTTCCTTGATTGTGTTTATATTGGGAATATTGACTTGCAGTGGCAGCAGTTGCTTCTTGTGGATTTGATACCGTAGCAGGTTATCACTGCAGTCAATCAAAAATAACGGAGCAAGCAACAATGATCCCTACAGACTTTATATAAGAATAACCATTTGATAGGTTTGCCTGACTGTGGTTCATTTTTTAAGTATTCGCTTCACAGAGAATACCTTAGTTCGAACTGTGTCAATAATCTTTATGAAACATTGCCATTGCTGTATTTTGAAGAAATGAAAGGAAAGAATAAAAGTTAATAAAGATGTTAATCATCCCTGACTCGTTCAGAAGCATTGCATCTGGGACTGCTACAAGGCGGATTGGACAGCAATTGCTGGCCTGATTGGTGAGGCTCTTATGCCATGAATAAATGATGAAAGGAGCCAAAATAGACACTTCCTAAAATGAGAAGATATTCAGGCATCTAATGGCTTCTGTGTCAGATGAGTATTCTTTCTTCATTCCATTTTATGTCAGAGCTAAATACAAAGAGCTGGCTCACTGGAAACAGAATTGGCTTCATAGTCAGAAGCAAAGGGTGGTGATGGAAGTTTGTTTTTTAGATAGGAGAATTTTGACGAATAGTTTGCCTTCAGGATCACTGCTGGACCCGTTGCTTCTTGTCATCTATATCAATTATTTGATTCTTCTTCCTCGTGTCCGGCCATCTTCTATATCACGTCTTTCCGGTCGGTCAGTGACGGTTGACGGTCGGTGGTTGCAGAATTGGCTACTTCAGTCAGTCACTGTGGTACAGTTCCTGTCGTCAGCATTGCCCGGGATGCGCCACGTGGAGGCTTCTGCTTGCATCCCATTATTTGATTGAGAACGTACAAGGCACGATTCGTAAGTTTACAGATGACTCTAAAATAAGTGGAATCATAGACGGTGAAAATGGTTGTCAAGAATTACAGTAGGATCGTGATCATCTGGGCAAGTGGGCCAATAGCTATTTGTGTTTAATTCACATAAGTGTGAGATGGTGGATTTTGGGAGATCAAACTAGGGCAAGACTTTCCCAGTGAACAGTAGGGCCATTGGGATTGTTGTAAAGCAAAGAATATAGGAGTACAAGTACATAGTTCCCTGAAAGTGGCGTCACAGGTAGATAGGGTCCTCGATCAAGAAATTGAGTATAAAAGTTGGAAGATTATGTTACAGGTGCACAAGGCACTGGCGAAGCTGCACTTTGAATATATGTTCAATTTTGGTCACCCTGCTATCCAAATGATAAACTGGAAAGGTGAGATGGAAAAGATTTAATATGAATCTGAGGGAGAACTTTTTCACACAGTGGGTTTAGTTTAGCTTAGTTTAGAGAAACAGTGCAGAAACAGGCCCTTTGGCCTACCAAGTCAGCACCGACTAGTGATGCTCGCACACCAACACTATCCTATACACACTAGGGACAATTTACAATTTTACAGAAACCAATTAACCTACTTACCTGTACATCTTTGTAGTGGGAGGAAACCAAAGCACCCAGAGAAAACACACGCATGGCACAGGGAGAATGTACAAACTCTGCACAGATAGCACGCATGGTCAGGATCGAACCAGGATCTCTGGCGCTGTAAAGCAGCAACTCTACCGCTGTGCCACCATGCCAAATGTGATGCATATATGAGACGAGCTGCCAGAGGAAGTAGTTGAGGCAGGGAATACATTATAGCATTTAAAAGACATTTGGAAAACTATATAGGAATGTATTGGAAGTCTTTAATGGGTTAGAGGGCAAACACGGGCTAATGGGATTAGCTTAGATGGAGCATCTTGGTTGGCAAGGACGGGTTTCATACAGTTTCTGTAATATTTGAGTCCATGATCCTCCCTAGGCACCTTCCCTTGTAATGGTCAGAGAAGCAATGTTTAAGAAGGGACTACAGATGCTGGAAAATCGAAGGTAGACAAAAATGCTGGAGAAACTCAGCGGGTGAGGCAGCAGCTATGGAGCGAAGGAAATAGGCAACGTTTCAGGTCGAAACACTTCCTCAGACTGAAGAAGGGTTTCGACCTAAAACGTTGCCTATTTCCTTCTCTCCATAGAAGCTGCCTCACCCGCTGAGTTCCTCCAGCATTTTTGTCTACGTCAGAGAAGTAATGCCTGCCCCTACACCACCTCCCTCACCTCCATCCATGGACCTAGATAGTCTTCCAAGTGAGATGGTGGTTCACCTGAACCTCCTTCACCCATTGCATTCAGTGCTCTCGATGTGACGTCCTCAACATTGCTGAGACCAAACACAGACTAAGTGACTGCTTTGTTGAACTCCTATGCTCTGTATGCTGTAACCATCTGGATCTCCCGGTTGCCAGTCTCTTTAATTCCCTTCCCATTCCCACACTGACTAGTCTGTCCTTGGGCATTTCCACTGCCAGGCTGTGGCCAAACACACCCTAGAGGAACAGCATCTCATTTTCTGCCAGGGTAGTCGACAATGAACATTGAATTCTCCAATTCAAGGTAATACGCACCCCTCTATCTTTTCCCTCTCCTACCATGGTCTTCTTTCATACTACCTACTTCCCAATTTAACCCACACCCCCCCCCCAACCCCCATTACCCTGTTTCTATTTCTCACCTCCCCACACTCCTTCCACTGGATCCCCTCCCACTCTTCAGCCACTCTTCAGCTCACCACTCCCTCTGTTGTTCCCAGCTGCCATCAGCTCTCATTCAGTTCCATTCTTCATCTTCCTTTCCTATCAGATTCCAATATCTGTAGCCTTTTGTTTTCAACTTATCACCACCCAGCCTCTGTTGCTATCTCCGTTCTATACTCACCCCCGACTATTATCTGCCAACCAACCCCAACTTCCCACGGTGGGCAGCATGGTAGCGCAGCGGTAGAGCGCTTGCAGCGCCGCAGACCTGGGTTCGATCCCGACTACGGGTGCGGTCTGTACGGAGTTTATACTGTATGTTCTCCTCATGACCACATGAGTTTTCTCCGAGATCTTCGGTTTCCTCCCACTCTCCAAAGACGTAGGTTAATTGGCTTGGTAAATGTAAAAATTGTCCCTCGTGTGTGTAGGAAAATGTTAAAATGTGGGGATCGCTGGTCGTCACGGGCTCAGTGGGCCGAAGGGCTTGTTTCCGCGCTGTATCTCTAAACTAAACTAAACTAAACTCAGCTATACCCACTGCCACTTGCTAGCTCTTGCCCCATCCTTCACCCACCTCTTTATACTGGCTATTTGCCCTCTATGCCTTCAGTCTAGACGAAGCCTCTTGACATGAAAATCAATTGCCCATTTCCCTGCACAACTGTTGCCTGACCCTCTGATTCCACCAACTGCTCTCCTTTCTTTGCATGGGATTTCTTGTTGAAAGGTTTAGTAGGGCATCTTTGTCGAATGAAACATCAATGATGAAATATTATATAAGAATTATAAAATAATTATTATAAATTAAAATGATTAAAAATAGTGAAAATTAACATTCAAGTATTTTGGAATTGAATTTTGCAAATTATGATGTAAAATATATTCCTCTGTTTCAATATTGAATATAATATTGAAAATTACTTTCCTCTTGCACTTGTCTTGTGAAGGCTTTGGCTGTTTATTAAATATTAAGATCTACCTTTGAGAATATGAGAAGGAAAATAGTTTAATGTTCAAATCGGAACTCAATCAGACCCTTCGAAAATAAGACAATGACAATTGTTAACATCCATTCTAAGTATAAGCAGATACAATTAATGATATCTGATTGAGCACAAGCAACCATTTATATATATAGATAACGTATAACCTGACACCCTATTAATATAGCATATCTTAGTTATTCAATATTAATTGAAAGCTTTTCACAAAGGAATGCATTTAGTTTAATTTAATTTAGATTAGAGATACAGCGTTTTTCTGGTGGAAGCTCATTAAACAGATAATGAATCAGTTGACCTGAAATCCCTGAAATAATTTATCTAACAGAAATGAAAATGAGAAAAGACATTGTCATCAGTCACTCTGTCAATAATTACATATTCAATATGTTCAATCATTAACTTCATGTCATTATTTCCAGACTTATTTTTCTCTTTTTGTGTTGTTTAATTTCTTTAGGATCTTGGGCATCTGATGTTAATTTAGGAATCCATAGATTTGATTGGAACACGCACAATGAGCTGCAACAGAATTTTAAAATCGTTATTATGTTTATAAGAAGTTAGATGGAATTTTCAACCATTGAACAAAATGGTCTAATCAGGCTGAAGACTTAATTGGAAGCATTTCGACTACAAGAAAGAATGTAGTGACAAATGTTGAGGTTGATGAAGTTGAGCTATAAAGAATAGTGTGGATTTAATACCATCTTTCCAAATAGTTTTATATTGCTATGTTGCAATACAGTGCCATTTATTATAAAAATCACTGTGCTAAAATGTTACCAGTACCAAATTAATGGCAGGGATATTTTCTGTTTACTCAGTAGGATTATTACTGCAATTAATATTGTGCAGAATGTAATGACATTGGTATAGTTTTCTGTTTGTACTGCTTATTTATATTCTTTCATTCAGAGCTTGTGCTTTGGATAATTTATGCCATGCATGATATAAGCATTATGCAAGAAATATTGATTGCATTGGTTAGAATGTGTGAGGAGTATCACAGCCAGTTAATCTTCATTCTCCACTCTTCATTCACCCATCATTAGGAGCCAGAGTACAGAGCAAAAAAATCATAGAACGAGTATCATTAGTCAGCAACCTTTCTAAGGGGATTGAACTTCCCATGACTTGAGCACATAATTTTGACTGACAGATGAGTACAATATTGGGAAAGTATGAAATTGTCAAAGATGTGGATAACAAGGGAAATCGGGGATGGTATCAAAGCGAAAGATGATGCGTACAAATTAGCCAGAAAAAGCAGCATACCAGAGGACTGGGAGAAATTCAGAGACCAGCAGAGGAGGACAAAGGGCTTAATTAGGAAAGGAAAAATAGATTATGAAAGAAAACTGGCAGGGAACATAAAAACTGACTGCAAAAGTTTTTATAAATATGTAAAAAGAAAGAGATTAGTTAAAACAAATGTAGGTCCCTTGCAGTCAGAAACAGGTGAGTTGATCATGGGGAACAAGGATATGGCGGACCAATTGAATAACTACTTTGGTTCCGTCTTCACTAAGGAAGACATAAATAATCTGCCGGAAATAGCAGGGGACCGCGGGTCAAAGGAGTTGGAGGAATTGAGTGAAATCCAGGTTAGTCGGGAAGTGGTTTTGGGTAAATTGAATGGATTAAAGGCCGATAAATCCCCAGGGCCAGATAGGCTGCATCCCAGAGTACTTAAGGAAGTAGCTCCAGAAATAGTGGATGCATTAGTAATAATCTTTCAAAATTCTTTAGATTCTGGAGTAGTTCCTGAGGATTGGCGGGTAGCAAACGTAACCCCACTTTTTAAGAAGGGAGGGAGAGAGAAAACGGGGAATTACAGACCAGTTAGTCTAACATCGGTAGTGGGGAAACTGCTAGAGTCAGTTATTAAAGATGGGATAGCAGCACATTTGGAAAGTGGTGAAATCATTGGACAAAGTCAGCATGGATTTACGAAAGGTAAATCATGTCTGACGAATCTTATAGAATTTTTCGAGGATGTAACTAGTAGCGTGGATAGGGGAGAACCAGTGGATGTGGTGTATCTGGACTTCCAGAAGGCTTTCGACAAGGTCCCACATAAGAGATTAGTATACAAACTTAAAGCACATGGCATTGGGGGTTCAGTATTGATGTGGATAGAGAACTGGCTGGCAAACAGGAAGCAAAGAGTAGGAGTAAACGGGTCCTTTTCACAATGGCAGGCAGTGACTAGTGGGGTACCGCAAGGCTCAGTGCTGGGACCCCAGCTATTTACAATATATATTAATGACCTGGATGAGGGAATTGAAGGCAATATCTCCAAGTTTGCAGATGACACTAAGCTGGGGGGCAGTGTTAGCTGTGAGGAGGATGCTAGGAGACTGCAAGGTGACTTGGATAGGCTGGGTGAGTGGGCAAATGTTTGGCAGATGCAGTATAATGTGGATAAATGTGAGGTTATCCATTTTGGTGGCAAAAACAGGAAAGCAGACTATTTTCTAAATGGTGGCCGACTAGGAAAAGGGGAGATGCAGCGAGACCTGGGTGTCATGGTACACCAGTCATTGAAAGTAGGCATGCAGGTGCAGCAGGCAGTGAAGAAAGCGAATGGTATGTTAGCTTTCATAGCAAAAGGATTTGAGTATAGGAGCAGGGAGGTTCTACTGCAGTTGTACAGGGTCTTGGTGAGACCACACCTGGAGTATTGCGTACAGTTTTGGTCTCCAAATCTGAGGAAGGACATTATTGCCATAGAGGGAGTGCAGAGAAGGTTCACCAGACTGATTCCTGGGATGTCAGGACTGTCTTATGAAGAAAGACTGGATAGACTTGGTTTATACTCTCTAGAATTTAGGAGATTGAGAGGGGATCTTATAGAAACTTACAAAATTCTTAAGGGGTTGGACAGGCTAGATGCAGGAAGATTGCTCCCGATGTTGGGGAAGTCCAGGACAAGGGGTCACAGCTTAAGGATAAGGGGGAAATCCTTTAAAACCGAGATGAGAAGAACTTTTTTCACACAGAGAGTGGTGAATCTCTGGAACTCTCTGCCACAGAGGGTAGTCGAGGCCAGTTCATTGGCTATATTTAAGAGGGAGCTAGATGTGGCCCTTGTGGCTAAAGGGATCAGAGGGTATGGAGAGAAGGCAGGTACGGGATACTGAGTTGGATGATCAGCCATGATCATATTGAATGGCGGTGCAGGCTCAAAGGGCCGAATGGCCTACTCCTGCACCTAATTTCTATGTTTCTATGTTTCTATGTGGACTTTAGCTAAAATATTAAACTGAGGCTCAATCTGCTGTCTTGGGTGAATGCTGAATACCCTGAGCTGCCAATTCTAACATGTAGATGGTAATCATCCCCATTTCAGAGACAAGCAAGACAATTCTCCATTTTCATAGACAACATTTAACACTCGCCAAATATCACCATCAGTAAGAATTACAGATCAAAAATACAGTCTGATGATTGTAAAGCACTTTTGAATGTCCTGAGGTCACGATGAGATACTGCAGGATGTGGGTGTCATTACCATGTCTACAGTACATTACACCCTCCTAATTGCCATGATGTTGATGGTGAGCCTGGTCTTTAACAGCCACGGTCCATGCGATGAAAGTACTCCCATGTTGTGCAAATATAGAACATGTCCATGTGCCTAGCTGAAAGTCTCTTAAATGACACTATTGTATCTGCCTCCAACACCACCCTGGCAGCGGGTTCCAGACACGCACGGAACTTTAAAAAAAAACTTACCCAGCACATCTCCTTAAAACATTTTCCTGTTCACCTTAAAGCTATGCCCTCTGGTCTTTGACATTTTCACTCTGGGAAAAGGGATCCTATCTATGTTATCATAGACTCATAGATTCATGCAGCACGGAAACAGGCCCTTCGGTCCAACTTGCCTAAGCTGACCAACATTCCCCATCTACACTATTTCCACCTGCTTGGCCCATATCCCTCTAAACCTATCCTATCCATGTACTTGTCCAGATGTTTTTTTTAATATTGTGATAGTACCTGCCTCAGCTACCTTCTTTGGCAGCTCGTTCCATAAACCTGACATCCTCTGTGTAAAAAAAGTTGCTCCTCAGGTTCCTATTAAATCATTTAGCCTCTCACCTTAAACCTATACCCCCGGTTCCTGATTGCCCAACCCCGAGTAAAGATGATGCAATTATCCTATCTATTTCTCTCGTGATCTTATAAACCTCTATAAAATCATCCCTCATCCTCCTGCGTTCCAGGGAATAAAGTCCTCGCCTGTTCAACCTCTCCCTATAGTTCAGGCTTTCCAGTCCTGGCAACATTCCAGAGAATTGTGAGCCGTTGAGTGAAGAAATACCTCCTTATTTTCATTTTACATGGGCAGTCCCTCATTCTGAAACTATGCCCTCTTAAGGGAAAACATTGTCTCAGTATCTCTCCCCTGCCAATCCTCCTCAGATCATCTTCCATTCTTCAAAACCCTAAAGACCACTGTCATAACATGCTCTTTAACTCATCCTGGATGTCAGTTAATTGTAAAACAAAGACGCCAAAACTGCAGGCAGTACTCCATTTGTGGCCTGAGCAGTTTTAACAAATCAAAATTGTTTGTGCTCAGTTCAGTTTATTGTCCGAGGTACCGAGGTACAATGAAAAGCTCGTTGTTGCGTGCGATCCAGTCAGCAGAAAGACAATACATGATTACAATCGATCAATTTACGGTGTATAGATAAACGATAAGGGAATAACGTTTAGTTCAAGGTAAAGTCCGGTCAAAGATTGTCCGAGGGACAACAAAGACGTAGATAGTATAGCACTGCTCTCTGGTTGTGGTAGGATGATTCAGTAGCCTGATGACAACTCAACACCTCTTGCTGTTTGACAGTCACCCAAAGCAACTGAAGAATATTCCCTCACACCTCTCACAACTTCCATGCAGAAGGTGGGAAGGATTTCGGGGAATCTGATGGTGCCTTGTTTCTCTGCTATTCATATAGAGATAGCAGATTCTGGAATCTGGAGCAAAAACATGCTGCTGGAAGAAGTCAGCGGGCCAGGCAGCATCGCTGAAGGAAAATGGATAGACCCAGTCGAGACTGAAGGGTCCCAACCTGAAACCTGGTCTGTCCATTCCCTTCACACATGCTGCCTATAAATCTGTCAGGGGTTGCAATGAGGAACGGATGGCGAAGCAATGATAAGCTTAAAGACAGGAGCAAATAAAGGGAAAATGGAGCAAAGAAGAAGGATGGAGAAAACGAGAATAGACCCGGCAACGGGAAGCGTGCTTTTGAATAGGGCGCAAGTAAACAAGGGGTAAGCATAGCAAAGCACTGAGTGAGAGCAAAGAGTGGTAGCAGAATAATGACCCAGACCACAGCACAAAGGAAACAGATGATACACTGTCTCCGTGCTTTAACTTGTAGTCGACGCTACAGCACGTCCTGCATTCGAGTGGATTCCGTCTCAACCACGAGTGGAGCTGTTCGCTTTAATTCCAAGGATCAAAAAGGTGGTTTCTGCTGTGAAGCGTTTCCGGAGCAACACTCAGCAATGATTGCGCCGCCCCTCCCGCCGATCCACAGACTTGCTCTGTGACGAGCTGCAGAAGCGGAGTTTTCAGGTGGAGCGGCCAAATGCCGATGCACAGACCCGACCTTTATTTACTCACAAGCGTCGTTCGCTGAATGAATCAGTGAAAGTGCGGCAGGCGGTGTAACGGCGGCGGCGGAGCTGACGGACTGTAGTCGGGGCTGGGAGGAGGTTGCTGTCGATCCGCTGCCGCCGTTTGGGAAAGAGGTCACCCCCCCCCCCACCCGCCCAGCGCGGGATGGCGTCTGGTCTGCGAGGCTTCACTCACTTGGCGTTTCAATGACTGGTTCAGTTAGCGGCTGGAAGAGGACACACGTGTACAGAGCGGAGAAGCCACGGTAAGTGACCCATTGTGGGGACGTTGACCAGCCAGTGAAAGGCAGCCAATCGCACCCACTGGCGGCCAAGCCACCGACACGGATCACATAATTTCCACAGCACCCACCCCTGTCTCTGAATCTGCACCCCTACTTGCATTTAGCCCTTTGCTTACCGATCTGCTCCGATTCCCCACCCGGAATATTTTTCTAGGGGTGCGCTGTAAACTTTGGTGCGTTTCTTGCCTTTGGGCTGCACCGGAATGCGGTTCGATTGAGAACGGGGGGAGATCGGGCCGACACCCTCCCTTCTGCAGGCTTCATCTTTATTCATTGTCTGGAAGAACGAAGTCGGTTCAATTTGTTCACTCCAAGTAACCGACCCTTCACCGTTAATTGAGTAAACTGACAAGAGTGAGGAGGGAAGTGCCATAATACCCAGGTCTTGCATTGGAACTGCCCGCAAACTTTTAGTGATCCTGCTTCATTTATCTTCCCGTTAGCAACGTGATTATGAAGACAGATTTACGACCTGGGTATAATAGACTTCGGCACTACCTTGTTGTAATCTGGTGCTTGTGATACTGCTGTCTGATGCTCGGCCCCGCACGTACGATAGCCGGGAGAAATGGGCAAATCGATGCGAGCGAGTTTGATTATGGGTTTTTTTCCACGTTGGGGATACACATATGCACCGTGCAAGCCATGGCGTATCTCGGCGGGCACTCCCTGTATGTCAGCGCCATGGACTGTGCCCAATGTACACATGGAGAAAGAGAAACACGCTTGCTTCACTAATGCACATGAATCACGCTTAGGTACCGTACGAATTATTTGTTTAAGTAAACAGATCTTAGATGTCCACCAAACTGTATGCCAGGCACCAGCATATTCATCTGGAGGGATTGACTGATGAGCAAATGCTGTTGACAGTTAAGTTTTGGCCGGTCCATTATTTTTCCGGCCTGGGGGCATCCGCAATGTATTAGATTCCAAACATTTGACAACATGTTTATTTTATCCCCAGCATTTTGGGATAAAATTTAATGTAACAATTTAATGTAAAATTTAATGTTTCAAGAGTCAGATTCAGATTCAGATTCAACTTTATTGTCATTGTGCAGTGTACAGTATAGAGACAACGAAATGCAGTTAGCATCTCCCTAGAAGAGCGACATAAATATGAGCAATAAATAAATATATTTACGTGCATACAGTCATAGTATTTTTCCTGGGGTGGGGTGATTGGCAGTCACCGAGGTACAGTGTTGAGTAGTGTAACAGCCGCAGGGAAGAAGCTGTTCCTGGACCTGCTGGTCCGGCAAAGGAGAGACCTGTAGCGCCTCCCGGATGGTAGGAGGGTAAACAGTCTGTGGTTGGGGTGAGAGCAGTCCTTGGAGATGCTGAGCGCCCTTCGCAGACAACGCTTGCTTTGGACAGACTCAATGGAGGGGAGTGAGGAACCGGTAATGCGTTGGGCAATTTTCACCACCCTCTGCAGTGCTTTCCGGTCAGAGACAGAGCAGTTGCCATACCATACTGTGATACAGTTGGTAAGGATGCTCTCGATGGTGCAGCGGTAGAAGTTCACCAGAATCTGAGGAGACAGATGGACCTTCTTTAGTCTCCTCAGGAAGAAGAGACGCTGGTGAGCCTTCTTGACCAGAGTTGAGGTATTGTGGGTCCAAGAGAGGTCATCGGAGATATTGACCCCCAGGAACCTGAAGCTGGAGTCATAGAGTTTTATAAAAGTCAAGAGTTTTATTGTCAGATGCACCAGGAAGGAAACAATGTAATTCTTGCTTGCTGCAACTTTACAGGCACGTTAACGCATGAACACAAATAAACACACAATACATACTAATACAATATATCATCAGTTACACGAAGTTAACCAGACCAGAATAGTGCAAGCTGAAGTACACTGCACAACCCATTTTAAAAAGTCCATAGTAGTTCACTGTAGGTTAGGGCTTTGAGGTAAAACACAAGAGTTCTGGAGTAACTCAGCTGGTCAGGCAGCATTTGTGGAGGGAATGGATACTTGACGGATCAGATTGGGACCCTTCTCAGCCTGATTGTAGGGTGGGGTGGGGGGAAGCTGGAAAAGGGGTGGCGGCAGGACAAAGCCTGGCAAGTGATAAGTGAATACAGGTGAGGGCGGTTTATTTTGCAAATAGGTGAACAAGGGGTAGAGATGAAAAGAAGACATAAGTATGTCAGATAAGCAGAGAATGGGAATCAAATATAAAGCCTGAGGAAGGGATACCCAAGTGGAATATGAGGTGCTGTCCTCCAGTCCGTGTGTAACCTCACTCTGACAATGGAGGAGCCCAAGGACAGAAAGGTCGGTCTGGGAATGGGAAGGGGAATTAACATAATTAGCAACCAGGAAATCAAGCAGGCCTTAGCGGATCAATCACAAGTGTTTGGGGAAATGGTCGCCTAGCCTACACTAATGTAAAGGAGATTACATCGGTAACAGTAGATGAGGTCAGAGGAGGTGCATGTGAACCTCTGTCTCACCTGGAAGGGCTGTTGGGGTCCCTGGATAGAGGTAGGAGAGGAGCTATAGGGACTGGTATTACATCTGCTGCAGTTGCAGGGGAAAGTACCAGAGGAGGGGTTGATTTGGGTGGGAAAGGATGAGTGAACTGAGGAATTGCGGAGGGATTGGTCTCTGCGGAAAGAGGCGGAATCATGCTGAAAGTGGCGGATATATCGCCGAATGATGTGTTGGATGAGGAGGCTGGTGGGGTGAACTCGATCCTTATTCCGTCATGGGATAGGGGGAGTGAGAGCAGAGCTACGAAATGCAGAGGAGACATGGATGAGGGATCCATGCGCAGCAGCATGGGGGAAACCATGTTTACTAAAGAAAGAGGACATCTCAGATGCTCTCGAATGGAAAATCTCATTTTGGAAGCAGATGTAGTGGAAATAGAAATTGAGAGTAGGGGTGGCATCCTTACAAGAGACAGCGTGGGAAGAGATTAGGTTTATTATTGTCACATGTACCTCGATACATTGAAAAGCTTTGTTTTGCGTGGTATTCAAACTAATCAGATATACTATACACAAATACAATTAAGTTAAACTCGACTACGATAGATACAACAAAGGGGAAGATACTGAGTGCAGATTATATTTCTCAGCATTGTGGCACATCAGTTCCATAGAGAAAGTCCAACAATGGGAAGGAGGTGAATCGGGTAGTACTCTAGCTTATGGCGTGTAGAAAAGATAACTGTGAGGTTTATGGTAGATTGTCAGTT